>JAUMHQ010000090.1:10852978-10866256 GCA_032361165.1 Enteromius paludinosus | reverse complement strand
GGCAGCACTGATCTGTATTGACAACAGACCGCAAAGAATGATGGACACGCCTGGACTGATGGGAACTGTAGTTCCCGCTACCTCCCGTTCGCTCCATTCGCCTGTGCAAACTTTTATCAGAAGACCTATCATTTTATCGAGTCACGCGACCCTGGTATTATCAAAAAAAATTAATATTGCGGTACGACGGTATTTACAATACCGTTACATCCCTAATAGTAACTGATGTGTTATGGTCTCTGATTCTTTGCTAACAGAATAAATAAGTGAATTACCGGAGCAGGTGTTTGGTATGTTGGGCTCCTTTGAGTCATGTTTTCGCTCTTGTCCTGTGGGCTAAGGGAGCGGACTATTGAAAAAGATTCCTTCAGCGATTCAGGAGAGCAACAGTTCTCCTCTCTCTCTGTCAATGGCATCATGAGCATGGATCTGGTCAGTAGGTCGTTACTGTGAGACTGAGGGAAGAAGGGCAAAAATGCATGAAGAAGAGAAACAACAGCATTGCAAACTCAAAAAGTAAAAAACACTAAGATAATGCTCTTACCGCTCCGTTGTTGTTAATCTGCTGTTGGGGAAACAGCTGTACATTTAAACAGTCTTTTTCCCAGCTGTCCAACACCAAAGACTTTCTCACTTTCCTTGCAGGAGCTTCCATCTGCTGTGGACACAGCACAGTGAAAAAAAAAAATCATACTAGTGTTCAATTTAAGGGTTAAAATTAGATAAAAGATTTTGAACTACACCTATTTGCAAGAATGCTAGAATAAATATGTAAGAAAGTGGCCAGTACCTCATAAGATCTGTACTGAGGTTGGTTCTGCACTTGTGTGAAGATGTCAGCCCCGGTTTCCTCTTTCAGAACTTCTCTGATGTCCTCCTCAAGAAGTGCCAGTGGTTGGGGCTGAACACACCAACATAGCAAATGAAAAGGCAAATTAATGATAAATGTATTAATATTCTTGTATAGGTGAATCTTATGTAAGTCAATATTTAACCTCAAAATGCAAAGAAAATGAAGGCTGTTTTTGTTCTGACAAATATTTGAAAAAATGTATTAAAATCAAGGGTTTTACCATTTGGACTTACCACTATTCTTAAAGGGCCATGCATCTTCTCCTGGGCAGCCAGGGCGTTTTTGAAAGGAGTGGGTGTTCTTGGAGTGTGGACTATAATATTCTTATGGAGTTTTGGGGTCCTAAAACTGTGAAGATGAAAACGGTATTAGTCATTTATTGATTCTGAGATTATCAGCTCGATATTCTCCAAAAGGGCCAAAAATAATGCCTGACCCTGCGTTCTCCTTCTGGTGTTTTGGTGTGGTCTCTCTCTGGTGGGGGCATTTTTGTCCACACACTGGAGTGGATGTAAGAGCAGGATTGTCGAGGCTCAGGGGCTCACAACCAGACACATTGAAAAACTAAAAGGGAAAAAAGTTTTGAATGAATCCACACATTTCTGTGGTTTAAAAGGTGGTTTGTATTATAAATCCAACCATACCTGAGAGGGTGAGAATGGCAGGCCTTTGACAGGGGTGTTTTTTGGCGAGTTTCCACGGTTGTCTAAGTAAGTACAGCTCCTTTCATCTGCAGGTGACTGATCTCCTCTCTCTCTCCTTTTCTTTCTCATGATGGACGGTGGTGGAGAGCTGAATCTGTTCATGCAGGTGTTAGAAAGAGCCGCAGACTTGCCCTGGTTCACCACGGCGCACTGCCGGTTCATTGCTGGGACAGTGGGAGCATTTATTGGATAGGCCAGGCTTTCTGTCGTACAAACATCAGTGGGGTTGGCAGCCTTCGGAGAAGGACCTCCCTCAGTGAGATCAAAGCTGGTCACATCACTCCAGGCCAAAGGATCCTGAAGCATCAAAACATTTTTCCTTACTTTTCATTATACAAGTAAAAATATGCATCTTTTATATCATTTTACTAAACTAAATAACTTAATATAAAATTAAAATAAATTATACTCGGCATATAAATAAGTAATCGAGTAAATTATATATTATGCAGTCAAACAATAAAAAAACTTAAAAAAAAGTTTTGGTTTGCATATATATATATTAGGGCTGCACAATTTGTGAAAAATGTCACATTACGATTAATAAGGTCAAAATTGCGATTTGCGATACGATTAACAAGTGGTTTGACTCAACTTGCTTGTTATAAAGGAAAATGCACACACAGACTACTAATAACGCTGAAATATGTATTCCTCAACTGAGATACAGTATACAGTGCAATCTAGCAACAACAAATTAAATAACTGTAACATCTTTACATTACTGAATTAAATTACATTAAATTAACATTAAAATAAAATTAAAAAGTCTTAAAATATTCGGTTCTTTAAATACCCGGCTATGTGTAAATGTGGCCTAAGTAATGATAAACAATGTTTAATGTAGTGTTATGCATTATACAATGCTGAAGTTCACTGCATAGAGGTGTGCTTGATTCGCTTACAAAAGCACTGTCCACGGTAGTTTTGCTACAAGCTTTGCGTCTGTGGAGTGCTGTAGCGGTAGACCAATCATACAGGACTGCGCCATCTGACCAATCACAGTGAGGGATCGCGGGAGGGAGGGGTTTAGAGAAACTGAGTCTTCGAACTGCTTCACACGAGTCGGTTACGAATCATTTAGAAATGGGGTAAAATTAAATCTATTTTTGGAGAAAACTAAAGTGTTTTTTGACCTTGCATACACATAAACCTGTTTTAAGAGACTCATAA
The DNA here is from genome assembly GCA_032361165.1 of Enteromius paludinosus. Lineage (NCBI taxonomy): Eukaryota > Metazoa > Chordata > Actinopteri > Cypriniformes > Cyprinidae > Enteromius > Enteromius paludinosus. Next base: position 10,863,526 of record JAUMHQ010000090.1, on the reverse strand, counting down.
AACAATATTAGCCACCTTTAAAATGGCATAATAGGGGCACTTTAAGGTTAATATACTTTAAGAGAGTGCCACTTTCAAGACAAAATGCAATTAGCATTTTTTTTGTACCATTTTGATCTATGCACAATATAAGTAAGAATATAGTTATACTGTATGTGTTACATTTTAAAAGAATTTTAATATCAACTAGTATCTATTAAAATCTAAATAATAATGCAAAATTAATATTCAACATGTATATATTACAGAAACATGTTTTTATTATAAAATAATGTAAATATACTATGATATTATCCACAATATACTATCTATATTACATATATTATATTATATTTTTGTAATTCTCTGCGTACCGAGTCAATAAGTTCCATGGTCTCTGCAAACTCTGGGATGGTCTCTAGAGTGGACAGCACAGCACTGGCCTCAGCAGCCAGGAACTTGCTGGGAGAGACAGGCAGAGGCATCGCAGCAGGCTGGCCCTCCTCTAAACGACACAGCTCGCCCCCTCTGTCCTCCATGCTCTCTGTGGTGGTATCACCGGGAAGGCTGTCTGACCAGCTGGAGTAGCTCTCTGGATTCTGTATAGAACCAAACCACTGAGGTCAGTGAAAAGGAATTATTAAAAATACATGATAAAACTGAAGTGATGAGGAAAGGAGATTTAAGACACATGAGGCAATAAACTTACACTTCTTCACTTATAATATGTGAATTTCGTATTACTTTTTGACCCTGGACCACAAAACCAGTCATAAGCAACACAGGTAAATTTGTAGCAACAGCCAACAATACACTGTAATGGGTCAAATGATTATTTCTTTTATGGCAAAAATCATTAGGATATGAATCAAAGATTATGTTCCTAGCGTAAATTTATCAAAACTTATTTTATTAGTAATATGCATTGCTAAGAACTTCATTGGGACAATTTTAAAGGTTATTTTCTCAATATTATTATTATTTTTTTTTTGCATCCTTAGATTTCACATTTTTAAATAGTTGTCTCTTGATCAAATACTGTGCCATCAATGGAAAGCTTATTTGTTCAGCTTTCAGGTGGTGTATAAATTTCAAACAAATTTGACTTATGACTGGTTCTGTGGTCCTGGGTCACATACAGTATACTAAAATCTCTTGTAAACATTTATTATAATAACCAAAAAAGGTAATAATACGCTGCATTCTTGCTGCCAATTGACAAGGAAACAGTTAATAATTAATAATTGTCACCTAACCTCATAAATGTTTTTAGGATATATTTATTAATTCAATACATGCTACTCTCCTAATTGAATGAGATTATTTATAATGATAAAAAAACGAATACAGCATATATGGGGAATACAATTCTCAGATAATATAACGCTGAATATATTATAAATAAATATGAATAAATAATTAATACATAAATGCAAAAAATAAAAACATGCTTTCATGCCTGAAAGCGGTCACTAGCTGGAGCTTTAGTTAATAAAACCAAAGCTGGGTGTGAGGCAGGGAGGCAGTGAAGGCGGGTAGGATTTACTAAGCAGCATAGCTACAAATGAGGGTATGGGGGAGTAAAATGGGATGGAAGGAAGCCGATGGGACCTATAGCGCACTATTCTACACGCACACACAGTGTTTCTTACACGAGAGCCCGACTGTCTTCTGACTTCACTCTCAGCTGACATTAGCAACAGCTCTAGCTCCTTAATTCTTTTCTCTTTGTCTGGGTCGTCATGGCATGGCTGTGAGGAAGAAGAACCAGGGGGGAAGAGGCGGAAAGAGAGACCGAGACACAAACTTTACTGACAATTTCACGAGACTTTTATGAGGTCCTGAATTTCACCAAGCAAACCCATCCAGCATTCAGATGCTTTCAAGGACTTTGAAATGTCATTACAATAATGCCAATACGTTCCAAAAGCTATTTTACAACCCATACAAATTAATAAAAATGCATTGGTGAAATTCAGTTTAACACCACACCACACACATGCAGATTAAACAATTACACACAAACATATGAGATTGATTTTTTTTTCATTAATAGAGAAGACAAACAGACTTCAGAAAGCAGGAAGTTCAGAGATATAGAGAAGATTGAAAGCATGCCGTGAGAAACGCACCGTGGGACTTACCGTCATAAAACTAGAGATCTCGACACTAATGTTTTCCATACACTGGCCACTTTGTGAACCATATGGATATCTGGGTGGCTGTCAATCAAAAATGATATGAAAGCTTGCATGTTAAATACTTCACATCTGGTATGCATTATATTTAGCATAAATACAGATCAAACTGAAAACCATTGTTAGGTTAATAAGTGATATTTAAATTCTGTAGTATTTTGTCTATATAAATTCACACTAAAATGACTACCTGTGATTGGCCTCTCATGATCAGTTGATTCTGGTCATGTTGATACTCCAAAGATGGACTGGATTTGGAGCGTTTCTTCTGGCCAGGGTCACTGCTGTAGCTCTTGCTGCTCTCCTGCAAGTAACCCTCATGTTCCACCTTCCTGCGCATGGTGGAGTTCCAATGATTCTTAATGGAGTTGTCTGTCCTATAAGAGTCCAGTAAAGTAAAGGTCATTCTCCAGCCTACACACACTGGTAATCTCATTTATTATTCTTCATAGGTTTTGAGTTAAAATAGAACTTATTACCGTCCAGGTAGCAGTTTTGAGATCTCAGCCCAGCGGTTGCCCAGACGTTTATGTGCTTCATAGATAATGCGATCCTCCTCATGGGTCCAGGAGGATTTCTTCACTTCTGGGTTAAGGTGATTGTGCCAGCGCTCTCGGCACTGTTTGCCTATGCGGCCCTGTAAGTGCTTGGCAATTATTGACCACCGTTTGGGCCCATACTTGTGAACCAGCTCAATCACCTGTTGAGATATACGTAAAACAGATGATCAGAACATGACTGGAGTAATGGATGCTAAATGTTTTAGTGAGCATAAGACATCTGTAAAAAAAAAAAAAACACTTAAAAGGTCTTACCAACCCATATATTTTTTATTTTATGTAGATTCAACTTCTAGATTTATATTAATATTATAAACCAAATAGGGCAGAAAGTGTGTGTAGAACAGTGTCGGTTCTTCTGGAATGCTGTCATGCAACTTCTAAACAGTGTGTTGTAGGATACTGCAACAAAAGCTTTCAGTTCTTTTGGTGGTAGAGCAGGAATACAATGACTTTTGCACTCTGAAACTCGGAATCAGGACTATGAGATCATCACACCCCACCCAAATCCATCATCTTTCGCCATTTATTCATCCATCTCTGTCTTTCTCTGAGGACACAGAACACCCGGCTCATCTTACCCTCTGATCCTCCTCTTTTGTCCAGGGTCCTTTCACCAGCTCTGGGTTGAGCACCTTTTGCCAACGGTGCTGACATTGACCATCTGTCCTTGTCTGTCAAAGTGCAACAAAATCCCACATCAACACCTGCAGCTAATACACATACACCTATAATAACATCTTTACTAACTCACAAGCCTGTTTACAAATAATACAACATACATTTAACAATAGTCCTTAATATGATGCTTTCTAGCCAAATAGTATATAGTATGGTACAGTATAGTAACTTTTTTAGTTAAAAATATGGCTCCTTTAATATAGGACGATTAATATCTATGTGAAATAATAAAATGATATCACTTTACAGCTGCACTAAAATATTCTAGCCACATTTTAAAAATGCTTTTAAAGTAATGATCAAGCGAGTTACTTACTGGGAAATAATTGGCAATTGATTTCCAAGAATCGGTTCCGTGTTGCTCAACAAGCTTCTTTAGCTTCTCATCCTGCGTGTGAAAGAGATATCATGAGATTTTCCACCTCTGCAGGCTGTGAGAGCAGAACTAACAGTACTTCGCAATTCCCCACCCTTTCCTGTTTCATCACAGAAACCTAAAGCATTTCCAAGTATTATCCCATTTAAAACTTAAAATATCACAAGTTTATAGTGCTCAAACATAGCACTTTTTTTGTGGAAACCAGAATATATTTTTAAAACAGAATTCTCAGATAAAAGGCAAGTAAAAAAACAAAACAACATTTATTAAAAAAAGTTCATATTTTGTATTCACCTTTAAGCTATTTAATGCATTCTAGCTGAACAGAAGTACTAATTTCTTAATATATAAATGCATGCATATAATACCTCATCTCGGGACCATTTAATTTTGCAAAGGGTCTTTTTGGAATTTTTAGGGTCTCTGCTGTCAGGGTCCGTAGAATGACGTTCATCATCTTCATCTTCACTGTAGCCATAAAACACAAACAAAAAAAAAGAAGAGTCAAACAGTTTTCCGTTTGGTCTAATTGGACAAACATTATCTAACAGAAGCCATTCTTCTCAAACTGTCTGTCTGACACAAACCGTTGAGCAGACAAGCATGATCACTCATCTGTAGATACAAGATGCAAACAGTTTAGAAAAGCAGCCAGCTCGTAAAACAGGACATGCCTGAGTGTAATTACTCTGCAAGCTGGCAATGCAAGCTACAAAAGTGAATTCAAGCATTATTCCAGTGCATTAGGTTGCATTTTAATTTATTTTAATATAATTTTTTTCCACTAGCCAGAAACACACACAAAAAACACATTCAAGTCATGTTCACACAAGTAAATCAAAGCGACAATCACTTTGCCCAAGACTTCAGTCTATAGGAATGCCTTGTTGCCTGGTAACATTTCACTAACGCAGTGAGGTAGACTGTATTTAATCAACACCATGCACTGGGTGGTTAAGTCTCCCTGGGATACCGGAGCACAAACTTAAATGGAAAACCATTTATCCGATGCTAATAGTGACTACCAACATAAACCAAGCTCAAGCCTTATTTGCTGCTGAGCTGAAAGGTTTTCTAAAAGAGCAAGGAAGGAAGTCCAATCATTAAAGAAATATGCAACAGCACATTCTACCAGAACGCCTTGCTGCAAAGTCTAAAGTTATGCATTTAGGTGTATTTTTAGGCTGAAGTCCAACTTTGACTTAAGAGGTACAAATATGGAAGTCCTAAATCCTTCTTGCTGCATGTTTATCATTGAAACATTGACTCTCAGTATTACAAGCCACCCGATGAATGAAGCGTTTCATTACGAAAACATGCTTCAGTATGATCTCCACCCTCAAGGAAGGGTTGAGGTGATGAACAAGTCTGTTTTGCTTTAGAGGTGATTTGCTTGCATCATTCAGTCAGGAGGCAGGCCAAAGAAATGCGGTGGAAGCACAAAATGCAATCCTAGTCCAGATTAAGGCCTGCAGCTGGTCTCCCTTTGGAAATTACATTCAGATATCTTCCATCAATATGTGACACATAAATTCACCCTCCCCCAGTTTAATAGCAACAAAGAGAACACAAGAGAGAATGCGTGCGCACAAAAACATGTTGGGTTTACATGTTTTATGGGGTCTTTCCATATACATAATTATTTTTACTCATCTCCCCGAACACTAAGCCTACCCTTAAACATAATTCTCACAGGGCCCATCTTATTGAAGACAGATAAAATATCACCATAAGGTCAACATTTTTAGGTATTATTGTACTGAAAAATTCAAGGGCCACACACACATTAAAAATCTCCATTCATGCATGAATAGCATATTTCTTTAGGTACAACAACTAAGCTGTACGTCATCTTCATTTATAAACATAAGCACCTGGAAAATCTGACTAGATTAAATAATAGCTTGTGTGCCAAACATTACACACAATATGATTATACTTACTCCTTTAATACTAGATGTTTATTTGAGTGTACAAAGAGTACGTTAAGAGACAACTGATTAAATATTCACGATCTGATTTAATATGTTATAAATAAATAATGGTGGCGGTCTGATAATGTAGTTATTATGTAATGACCTATAAAGGCAGCAGGAGGCAACTTTTTATACCATAATCCACGTGCACCTTACTTATTTATATTATTATTATTTTTTAATTATCTATTAATCTTCGGCCCTATTTTACCTCAGATAACGTTATTATGAAATAGCCGGTTAGCATGCTAGTTCACTCCAGTGTAATGTTCGATAGGGGACAGCTAGGCTAACCGCTAGCATTCAGGCTAACACAATAAACTAAACTTAAACATTTGAAACCGTTTCATGAATCACACTTGCTGTAAGGAAACATGCTTGTAGATATAGCAATAGAAAAATATGTTTTTTAAAGCTTGAGTCAGGCTTTGGATCATGATCAACCTTGTGGATCAGCAGGTGCAACATGTGATGCGTCACAGGTAACGTTATCGGACTGTCATATCACCATTTATTAACATATTAGATGACGTTGTGTAATTAAATATTTAAGTATTGCTATTTAGAGCTTTACTGTTGCTATAGCAATATCTGTTGCGATACAAATAACTCATCTTGTAAACTCCAGATATAAATAATCAATGCGATCTCCCGATGTCTGACCGGGCTATAACACAAGATCTTTACATTTACACACAACCCATAACAATTATTATGCTTACTTAAATTAATTTTGATATCGCTTAGGCACTGAATAACATCCATCATCTCACCTGCGAGACTTCATATTGGCCATGACAACAGCGTTGAAGTCCAGCTCTTTTCAAAGAGAAATTTACTTTAAAACATCCGATGCTGCAGTTCTTCTTGAAATCAAGACACACAGCTGACATTTATCCACACATGCTACTGTCACACATGTATCCGTTTTAGATCCGTACAGTCACATCCCCGAGTAATTATGCAATAAATATAACAAAACAACAAACGTCCTTTCAAAATGCTTGTTATTGAAAATACAAAACGCCAAAAAAAAAATACTTCCAATGCGATTTCAAAACGGTGAGGGGAAGAAATCCATCAATATAACTCTGTGCCTTGCGCGCCTTGAAAGTACACACACCCCTCAGCACTGTCACTCTGCACTGTGTTCTCGGCGTGTGTGTTTTTTCCACTCTTTCTGTTTCATTTTTTGTCCATCCCGCCGAATCTCGCGCCCAGCCTTCTTCCGGAAACGAGTTTGAATCTGCGCACGCGGCCTCGCCGCTGATTGGTGTGGAAAGGTGGGCGGAGCTCTTGTTGAACAGTAACTGGTCTGTGTCACTCGCTGACGCACTTTTTTATTTGCATGCAGCTAGTGATAGTGTGTGTTTACCGCTAAATCTGTTTATGTTTAAATAAATCAATTAAAGGTATTTTGTATTTATTTTGGCAGGTTCTGAATATTGTAATTTACAGCACTGCATAGTAAAAATATTTTTAAATAAAAATATTTTTATTGAACGTGTCGCAGAGCTTTTTAATTATGTAAGTCTATGCTGCCCTCTTGCGGATATATATATATATACTTTTTATTTTATTTTTTATTTTTTATTTTTTTTATTAATTTTTTTTGTATTTTGAAAATTAAACACAAGTACAACTGTTTTGTTTGACAAAAATGTTTTTTCTTGTAAAACGGACTGACAAATTACTTACAGTTTAACACATTTTATAAACGCTTGCCTTGCAGTGTTACACACAAACACACTCACACATAAAGAGTTCATTTACAAAAATGGATAATGTTTTTAAAAACTTTCAAAAATCATGTTTTTTCATTGTGGATTCCAATTAATCACAAGTAAACTGTAGCTGGCAGATATAACATATATTGTTTGTATCAACCACAAAACCACTGCATTTAAAAAAAAATTACATTTATACATCATCCGAAGGCTTAATTGGCTTAAAGCTTAATTGTTAGGATAGAACAATATTTGGGTGATATACAACTATTTGAAAATAAGGAATCTGAGAGTCTAAATATATTATTTAACGTAGTATATTACTATAATATCCTACATGCCTTTCTATTTTAGCCATTATGATTGGCACTCCATCATATTATATAAAAGCTCATATAATATTTATATTATATAAAATAATTAAATAATATATAGTTGTCAACAGAACCTAAAAGGAAAAGAAAAACAATAAACAATGTGAAACATAAATAAATACATTTGAATGTAACTGACAGTGTGCGTGACGTGTCACTAGGTGGTGCTGTTGTTTGTGTTCCGTCACAACATTATTATTCTTCGTCTCTTCCCCCCCCCCCACGTTTCGCCGCGTGACTGATTGTTTCGGAACTTCGAAACAAACGTCAATGTGTCTTTTTTTCTCGGGCGGCTCGTTGGTAACATGATGAATGTTGCCTTTTCAGTTAAGCTGGGTCAATACTTAGTTCCCAGACACACCGAGTTTGAGTTTTGAATCGTTGCACTTCCTTTGCCTCCCGACACGTCGGTCACTGGAGCCAGTTGGATGGAAAGAGTGAGAAAATAATAAGGCAAGTTAGTCTTTACTCTGTTTCAACAATCTGAAGCACACTAGTGAGTCTAGAAGTACGTCGGCGGTTGTAGTAAGTTTTGACTATAACAGGTCCATTCTCTTTAATAGTACACGGTGTACACTACGTAATAAAATTATTTATTTATTTAAAACAGCCTAGCCCCAAAAAAAAAACAAAAAAAACTAGCCAGTCAAAAGGAATTTGCCTTGAAGCTTTATTTGGTTTCTATTTACAGTACTGTTTCTTTCCTTCAGAAAATAAATGTAGGTATAAGAACAATCATATTTGCACCATGTGGATTTAGAAAATTCAGTGTATTTTTTTCAATCATTCATGTCATTTGAATATGTTGTGAAACAGTAGTTTCTATCTATCTGTCTATAAAAAAATGTTTTATGTTAATAGATAATATCACAAGAGTATACTGTTATATCAATAACCCATAATCTGTTTAATTATAGCTATTTTACTTAATCAGTTATTGGTTTTAGCTGTTATTATTAAGCACCCAACAACCATTATGCTATTGTTTTCTTTTATATATATATATATATACACATCCACACATATGCATATATGTGCCTACCCTGTTTTAACAAAAAAAACAATCAGATTTAAATTAGAGAAATGTCATGGAATAGTTGGTTATTGGGAAATGAAACTATGAATCGTACATAGTCTGTGTCATTTTGTGTCCATGAGCAATAGCCTGTGCAATGTTGACAGCTGAACTAATGATATGATCAACAAGTGAAATATTCACCAAACCTTCCGTTAGAAATTTTGATTGGAAGTTAAACTATTTTAAATAGAAACATTTACGGTTGGTTTTTCATTCACATATTTCACTTATGCCTTCCAATTCCTCTTTTTAACGGTGTAGGATTACTCTAAATGCAAGCTTTTCAAAGTTCCAAAGGCAAACCTTTTTTTGCACAGAATGAATCTAGATTTTAATGTGCGACGTGCCTGTGCAAGTTTGTACCTGTTCCTTTGTACTTTCATTTTGCTCAAACCTGTTTGAGTGTTTGAGTTGTTGGTAGGATGAGGTCACGTTTAATAACAGTAACCTTTGAAAGTTCCAGTGTAGTGATGACATTAATTGTTTCTCAAAGGTGTATAATAATAAGACTAGATCAGTTGAATCCTTTTTCCATTTTGTTCATTTAAAATATGACCTTTAGAGTGATATTTCATTTCTCATGTCTTGCTTAAGGAACCCGGCTTCTAGTTTCAGTTTAAAGGTGAAGTGACTCTCTTACTTGGCTTAGACAGTGGAACAGGCATTTAATTGTATGTGTGCTATGCTTCCTGGTGGTTTTTACTGTAGATGAACAAAACATGAGGCATCTTGTCTGCAGGTAAATCATTAGGGCTGGGTAGAACAATGAAATAATTTATATATTTAAATCAGTACCTACATATGCATGCGTGCACATGCACAGTTACATTTGCATGTGTGGCTTCAGAAGTAGCCCAGTACATCCAAATATTTGAATTGTTGAGCATGAAGGCAAATAAACCTGTAACATTCCTCCAAGTTCGCTGGAATGTAGAAAAATACTGATCGCAGTGATATGGTGAAGGTCGTCTGCAACTTCTACAGTCTCTTATCTCATCTGCACACATTTAGTTTATATTTCATGTCACCCAATACAGTAGTAACACCGGAGGCTTTAGAATAATCTCACAGCTTGTTTTAAAAAATGTGTATTGTATTATGTATAAAGATGTCTATTATTCTATAAAATGTTTTGTTTTTCTTTCTGTATTATTTGGTACCCATAATTTTGCAGAGGTTGGGGCAATTTAAAGTGGGCACTAAATCCAGCGTTTCTTTACATTTTAAATTATTCTGAATTATTTATTTATTATTTATTAAATCATCATTTAAGTTTTTGAAGCATATTAAATCTTGTTATTATTTTTGAAAAATGGCAGACTTTCTGTTAGATTTATACAATTGAGAGACCGTAAGACGGCATTCCTGGAAGGTTCCTGGAAGGCGAAGACAGTATACTTAAATATTAATTTTGTGTGTTTATACATATATATATATATATTTGGGGTGGGCATAGATAAATTTGTTTTAATCTACATTAATCTAGATTCATTTTGAAATGAATGCCGTAGATGCTCTCACCGCACGCACGTTTAATATATTTTGATATATAAAATAAATAAATAAATACAAATAAAGAGCCAGATCACGTAAACT
>JAUMHQ010000090.1:10808547-10852668 GCA_032361165.1 Enteromius paludinosus | reverse complement strand
CGTTTAATATATTTTGATATATAAAATAAATAAATAAATACAAATAAAGAGCCAGATCACGTAAACTGTCAAGACTGGCTATTGTAATATCAGTATCAGGTAACATTCCTCATGTTCATTCCTGCACTCGGTTACATACGTTTTAATTATCAAAATTAAACATGTGTTTACTACAAATAAAAATCATAATAGTTGAACTAAAGTAACCACACATTAACATGGTTTCGACATGGCGTTTGATACCCCACGAGGGGAGATCTTCCATGTAGCCCCAGTCTGAGAGACATTGACAGTTATCATAAGCCTGACAATTGCTCCAACAATTGTTCTTTTTTCACCAAGCTGCTTGGCAAGTGCCCCGTAGCCCTTTCCAGCTTTGTGAAGGTCTAATATTTTGTCTCTTGTGTCTTTTGACAGCTCTTTGATTTTGCCCATGTTGCTACTTAGACTTTGGCTGATTGTGTGGTGCACAGGTGTCTTTATGACAGCTAACATCCTCAAACAGGTGCTACTAATCTAGAATCATGAGCAGAGTGTACTGGACTATTTAAAAGCAAAATAACAGGTCTTTGAGGGTCAGAAATCTGGCTGGTAAGCAAGTGATCAAATACTTATTTGACACAGTAATTCCCAAATAAATTAAATTAAATTATTTATCCCTAAATAAAAAAAATAAAAAAAACATACAATGTGATTTTCGGGTTTTTCTTTTTAGATTCTGTCTCTCACAGTGGAAATGATTAGTAAAATGCATTGTTAGGAAGTAATTTGGACAACTTAAGCCTATCCTAACAAAACATAAATCAATAGAAAGCTTATTTATTCAACGTTCAGATGATGTATACATATCAATTTCGGAAAATTGACCCTTGTGGTCCAGCGTCACATATAGGTATATTCTATCTTACACATACTTAGATATACTTTTATAAAAATATAAACCTCAGAACCCCCAGAAAAATATCTATCTTTTTTATATTAGATTTTTTGACCTACCATGCCATAGTAATGTTGCTGAAAATTAGTTTTTAAATTATTATACAGAAAAATCTTACGTTATTTTATGCTTGAACAATGATTAAAAATTATTTTTTTTTTTTATAATAAGCTGTTCTTGAGACATTCCTCCTGGCCTTTAAATCTGCATCTTGTAGGTCCAGTCCAGCATTATCTAAAAATACCTCTTGTACCTCAGAGGGGGAAGGGGAATGTGGCCCGCCTAGTGAGCATTCGTGTGTTGCATTTGACAGAGGGAGTGTGTGGAAGAGGCATATGAAAGAAAACCGTCCCTGTTTGCTCCCTCCCAGCTGGAGAAAAGCAGAGGGGAGGATGAAAGAGAGTGAGGAAAAGAGAGGTGGAGACTCATCGCTTGGCCGCCCAGACTGAGGCTCCTCTCTGTGCTCATGCCACAGTTGATTAGTGACTCTGAGTGGCCTTCCTGTCCTGTCATGCAAGGCCCAAAGAGCCCTCTGGAGCTAAAGTGGACGCTGGACACTGCTGAAAAGAGTGCTTGGCTGTGGTAGAACATCTCGCTTATGTTTTGGTATGTTTGTGTTCTGCGCAGAAACGAAATGGAGAGTCAGAATCAGGTGTGTCAGAGAAGAAGGGAAGCGATTTGAGGACCTGTTGCATCTATGAGCCGTTGCTTGTGAGATTCTGAGAGGTCTCAGGATGGAAGATCAACCAAGCTGCCCCAATGTCAGCATTCCCTGCTCTAATGAACAGAGAGACAAGAAGAAACGCTATACTGTGAGTGACCTCTGATGCTCGTATCTACATTTTGAGAGCTCTGACTCGCTATGTTGTAGCACCGGATATGTGACTGTTTTAATCTTTGCCTTGTTAGGTTTACAAAGTTATTGTCCGTGTTGGAAGGCATGAGTGGTTTGTCTTCCGGAGATATGCAGAATTCGACAGACTGTACAACACTGTAAGTAGTTGTTGTTAATGTGAAAGGACAGGCAGACTCCACTGTAACAGCTTTTTTAAGCGACATTGATTTTGGCTTGCAGCATTTTCTAGTGAAATTTTCAAATTTGACTAACTAATGTAAATTGTAAAACTGATAATCTTTTTAAAATGTCATGCTTATCAAGGGTGCATTTATTTAATCAGAAATACAGCAATAATGTGAAATATGATTAACATTTTAAATAATTTTAATACATTTTAAAATGCAATTTATTCCTTACTTTTTTGTCATTTGAAACACAGATCTTTTGTAAAATAATGACTTTACTGTCACGTTTGATCAATTTAATGCATCCTTGCTAAATAAAAGTATTCATTTCTTTGAAACAATTCGTCCTGACTCTTTGAAAAAAAAAAAAAATGTTTTGCAGTTAAAAAAACAGTTTCCTGCTCTGAATTTGAAGATTCCTGCTAAAAGAATATTTGGAGACAACTTTGACCCAGGTATTTTACAGTTCCTTGATTTCCCCTTTGATTTCGTGAGTTCCTTTTATTTCTGAAATAAAATGCGTTTTGTTCAGAGCTCACTGGTACTTATGTCATCTCATGCACATACATTAGTGGCTTCGCTTCATTTAGCTTAACAGAAATCATGTGTATTTGCCAAATTAAATTATCCAACAGTATTCCATACAGAAAATCAACCATGCTAAATCCGCCCTGCCCCAAGCCCGTAAAATCTTGTTTAATTTCATGTTATGCTCTCAGACAATGTGGCAGCAAAATTGTGTGCATAAATAACAGAATGAGAATGTGTACCCAAGAACCAATTGTATTTAGCTCATGTGCGACCAATTATGTGGCCAGTATGTGGTCAGAATCTTTTTCATGGAGAAACCATGAGTCTGGTCATTGGAAGGAAGCATGTGCCAAATTTGTCTCTCTCCCCCTCATTCTCTCAAGATAATTGCTCGCTGGACAATGGCAATGTAATTATTTGGTGCACATTTTACAGTAGTGCCCTATGCTGCACTAAGAGTCTTAGGCCATTGTTTTTGATAAATGACTGATACATTAGTTATTTCCCATAAGAGGTGATGGTTATCATGAGTAATTCTCAAATTAAACACTCGGGTCCATTCTGGTCATGAGCAGCATGATATATCAGATGCTTACATAAGCACTTTGGATGAAGCACAATCCTACTCTCTTCTATTTTGGTGTAAATGTCACTGGCTGGAAGTTAAGCAAATTAGGCAGATGCCAGTTTGGACAGGTTGCTTGACATCAGCAAAACTCTGCAAAGTAAAAAAAGTGTTTAGTTTAGTGAATTATAGAACCACTACTATTCAAATCTACATTGTTTTGTCTTAAGCTAATTTGCACCTATATATTCTGTGTATTTCTTAGAGTTCATAAAACACAGAAAAGCGGGGTTACATGAGTTCATTCAGAGGATTGTGTCCCATTCAGAGCTCTGCAACCAGTGAGTATATCAGCCATTTACTGTTGCTTCAGTGTATATAACCACTCACGGCGTCAGTGCATTTAAAAGTATGTAACATTTGAGTGGGCTTCACAGTGGAAACGTGCCAAAACCAGAAACAGCCAGATATCTCTCTGAATTTTGAGTACAAAGCGGTTTGATCGTATCTTCTGAAACCGTGCCAAATAAAAGATGCTTCTTTTCGATTCTCTGTAAAATTCACCATGGTTACGGCTCTCGTTACAGCGAGTTGTTGTTGTTAGCTCATATTCCTCCTCACAGCTGTGGCTTTGTATCGCCTCAGTCAGACCTCTAACATGTGAATGTCCATTTCAAATGCGCAGTCAGGATGTCAAAAACTTTCTGCAGATGGATAAATCTAAAAACTTCTCTGATGCCTCAGAGGATGAAGATGATAAGGTTGGTATATGTACTGATGTTATGCTTTTAATATATAACATATTGAGTAAATGGTCTTTCTGTTAGCTGTATTCACAGGCATTAAGTGTTATATAATTATATTTTAAGCATTTTAACACAGTTAATGTTATTGTTAAATTCTGTAATTATGTATAGGTCACAATTATGTTTATTTTGGATCATTTTTTCTGTATGCAGTACTAACCAGATAAAAAAAACAAAAAACCTCTAAATAAATAATAAGTGCATGTTATCTAGTTTTGCCATATTTCTTACAGAGTACCTCTACCTCTAGAAATATAAACCTAGGGCCATCTGCAAATCTGCAGTAAGTATTTAATTAATTGCGTTTGTATAGTGACAAATATTGTATTTATAATACTGCATAATATGTCCAACTGGTAGAAATGAATGATCCATATGGTTTAATTTTTGCTTTAATCGCTGTGTTTTCTGACAGGGCAAAGCCCACTGACTTTGACTTTCTTAAAGTCATAGGAAAGGGAAGCTTTGGGAAGGTAAGTTTCCTTTTTAAATATAATGGAAGTGATCTGAAATGTTTGACTCCCAAAGTTTGTGAGAGAAAGTGGGTCATTCCCTTGTGTATTCATTTTGAATCTGTTACTGAAAGCTCTGAATGTCACTGAGACTTAATGTATTCTGTTTGCTTTGCTGTACGGTTAGCCATAGTGTTTGTTACTGAGCCACGGACTCTCCATTTAGGAAGTGAAAGTTTCTCAGTTTTGAAGTCAGAGCTTGTTTTTTTTTCATACCCATGAGCAGCCACATTGGAAGGTGAAACTGTTGCTAACCCACCGTGTTCTCTCCCACACAAAGGTTCTTCTTGCAAAGAGGAAACGGGATGGGAAGTGTTATGCCATCAAAGTCTTGCAGAAAAAGGTCATTTTAAACAGGAGAGAGGTAATGATTTTCTCAGTTTTAATCCCTACTCTTTCTTTATGTTTGCCATGTTATTTTCTTTGACATTTGATTAATGAATCCCCTTGCCATTTTTTTTTTCACGCCAGCAAAAGCACATTATGGCTGAACGTAATGTGTTGCTAAAGAATGTTAAACACCCCTTCCTGGTTGGACTGCACTATTCCTTTCAGACAACAGACAAGTTATACTTTGTTCTGGATTTTGTCAATGGTGGAGAAGTGAGTATTTGTGGTTGAGAAACTTGGCTGGCATTGCCTTATTACATCTCAAAAGTCACTGTTTGGCAGATTAAACCAATATGTTATAAATATAGCTATTGCTGATGCTGACAGTGACATGTCGTTGTCATTTTATGACTGAAAGAGACCGTGTAAAAATGTTCTGCGGTTCGTTTTCTCATTCTCGCTTCGTTCAGTGGGGATCTCATTGGCTGACATGGTGTATACCACCTAAAACATGAAGTCATACAGTTTTAACAGATATAAAAGTGAGTAAATGATGATAGATTGTTATACCTTTTTGGTGAACTATTCCTTTAATAAGGAAATGCAGGGGGTTATCACGTGACATAAATCGGATGATAAAGCCATTGCATGGTAATTTTATTGGCAATTTGCAGGGTTCCTATTCACAAGCTCAATTAGACTAATGGTCTGACTTCCTGTTTTTAGCTAAATATGTTGACGCTATTTTAAACATCAGCTAATGAAAACAACACACCAATAACTGTGAGGCACGCTACAAAATAAGACGTGATTTAATGCGTAAATGGACTATTTTCTGCATCTGATTCATTTAATATTACAACTTTTGATTCTTTCCATTACAGCTTTTCTTTCACCTCCAAAAAGAGCGGACCTTTCCTGAACCCAGAGCGAAGTTTTACATTGCTGAGATGGCAAGTGCTCTGGGTTACTTGCACTCTCTTAACATTGTTTACAGGTAAATGCAGCTTTACTAAATGATCCCTTGTGTTATAATTACGCCTGTTTGATCATTCTAGGGTGATGTTTAACTGTTAAAGTGTGTGAGAATTCCCAGAGGTAGTGAAATGTTTAACAGGCACATTCTACACCTCCTCCCTCCTATAGTTTTCCCAGTTGCTGCCCAGAACGTATTTGAAAAAGTTTGATTGGTGGACTGGCTTATGTAGTCACTTAAAATTACACTCATGTGTAAAATGACCATCATGAGAGCATAGTTTGCATTCATAGGGTGTGACGCTATACTACCGTGAGGAATTGCTCTTTATATGAATTAAATGCATTATGAATAGATTGTCTTGTCCTATTATAATACCTATAGTTCATTGTTAAGATTTTTCAGTGTAATGTTAAAAAAGGCTAACAAGTTAAGTGTTCTTGTGTTCCCAGGGATTTGAAACCAGAAAATATCCTGCTGGACTCTCAAGTAAGTGCTCCTCTTTTTTTTCCCACACTTTTATCATTGCCAGAGCGTAGCTGATCAACGTTGAGAGAGTTCCAGGGGAAACAGAGTAATCTACCCTCGCTGTGAAGTATAACAAACTCTTCTGATTTCCGGAGACGAGGTGCACAGAGTGTCGCTTTGGCCAGCCAAATGAAATATTTGAATGAAACTGAAGTCTTTTTTTTTTTATTTGTAACAATGCTTGAGATTAGTTTTATTTGTGCATTTCCTATTGAATCTGATGAAACTGTGAGGTTACAAGGCCCTGGCAAATATTCCAGTCAGACACAAGTTTCTTTGGCTCTGTGAAGAATAGGCCTTTTGTGAGGTAACATGCTTCCTGAAAGTGTTCCTGTTGGCATCTTTTGTCTGTTAAGGGACATATAGTCTTGACTGACTTTGGACTGTGTAAGGAGGGCATCTCCCAAGCAGACACAACGACCACATTTTGTGGGACACCTGAGGTATTATATAATAAAAATACTGTATGATGGGTGAATGAAGCTTTCATTACAGTTAGTATGATTTTTAAGATAGGAAATTATTACTGTTATTCAGTGACCCATTAAATTGAGAATTAAAGACTTTTGTTATTTTGCTCCTGTTGATTAAATAATTGATTAAAAATAGTTTTTTACAATAATAAGAACAATTTTTCTTAATCACCATATTAGAATGATTTCTGAATGATCATTTGGCACAGAAGACTGGAGTAATGATGCTTTGCCATCACAGAAATAAATCGTATTTTAAAATTAGATTTAAATGGAAAGCAGTTATTCAAAATTGTAATAATACTTTACAATATTACAGTTTTAATGCATTTTTAGCAAATAAATGTAGCCTTAGTGCACATTAGAGGCATAAAACGAAAAACATAAAATCTTACCAACCCTAAACGTTTTTGTAATGCATTTTTAAAAAGTGTTTAACATATTACTGTGCAATGTTATAATCAATACATTATTTAATTAGTTGTTGAATTAAAAAATTCTTCTTATTAAATTGTTACTGATTTGCTCATTACACTTTCCTAGATTTCAGCTAATTACCTGCAGATACGTTTCTGGAGGCTACAATAACATGGTTCTAATGCATAATTGCTGTCTCTTGTTGTCATGATAGTATCTAGCTCCAGAGGTACTCAGGAAACAACCCTATGATAACACTGTGGACTGGTGGTGTCTGGGTTCTGTGCTGTATGAAATGCTTTATGGCCTGGTATGTTACAAATAAACTCTAAATTTGGATAGTTGTCTTTGAAAATGGATACATTAATCTTTTACCTTTATGCCAACAGCCTCCATTCTACAGCAGGGACACACATGAGATGTATGATAACATTCTTCACAAGGAACTTGTCATGCGCCCCGGGGCATCCACAGCTGCCTGGGCCATCCTTCAGGCCCTGCTGGAGAAAGACCACACCAGGAGGCTTGGCAACAGAGATGACTTTGTGAGAAATTTAGTACTGATATATCACCCCCTGGTGGATGATTTTGTAAAAATAGCATCAGTCAGTAGTATCTGCATAGGATTTTTGCATATTAGTTGCCCATAATATTTTACATTGAAGCAAGGAGTATTAAATTGAAAATATCTTGGAATGTTAAGATTTTATATCCCATTTGTTGCAGAATGAAGTCAAAGGACATGAATTTTTCTCATCTATTAACTGGGATGACCTTGAACAGAAAAAGCTTCCTCCTCCATTCAGCCCTATTGTGGTAAGACTTAGATAAGCCGTAAATGAGAAGCTGCTGAAAATGTATTCCAAGATATTGATACAAGTACATTTTTATTTTTCATTGAAACAGATTTGGAGAAAATTTGCATTACATCACTCGCTCGCCGATGGTTCCTCTGAATGGGTGCCGTCAGAATGAGTCTAAACAGCTAACAATACATCACAATGATCTAATCCACACGACACACGATTTATAAGAAAGAAATCTATCAAGACCAATTTTAACTTTTTTTTCTCCAGTGAAGAAGTTGTCTTTTCAAAATTAGGGAAGAAATATACACAGGTCAAACATTAAATGAAAATAGCCCAAAATAATGGAAGTAAATGTGAACAGTGGATCGTAGTTTTTTTTTATTAGAGGAAGCGTTATTTTGGTTTCATATTTTAGCCAGAAAAGGACCGTTTTTATCAGCTTGGATTCTCATTCTGACGGCACCCATTTACTGCAGACAATCTATTGATGAGCAGTTTCTCCAAATCTGTTCTGATTAAAAAACAAAAATAATTTTGATGGCCAGATTTTCAGCAAATTTTCATATTTGGGTAAACTATCCCTTAAATGATATAACTTTGCTAAAGTTTCAAAAAACATATGCATAGGTGTATCCAAACAGTCTTCTCTCTTTTGTTGTCTTGCAGCAATCCCAGTATGACATCTCAAACTTTGATCCCGAGTTCACGGAGGAAACCGTGCCAAACTCTGTGTGCTTCTCTTCAGGGCAGTCTATCATCAATGCTAGTGTTATGGAAGCTGATGATGCCTTCCTGGGATTTTCTTACGCTCCGGCATCAGAAGATTCTTTCCTGTAAAGGTGGCGCTGCTAACGGCGATCCACAGAGAGCTAAATGAAACGTCTGTGATCCCTCTCTCTGATGGAAGGGAAGAATTCGTTGAGCACAATGTCACGATCGGAGGGTGGACCTTTGTGTTTCCTAACATAAACTTTGGGATGCAGGGTGTTTCAAACTTTATTTTTATGCATAAATAACATTATATTTTGTGTAACATTGAACGCCTTCCCTGAGAGTTTTTGTATTGTTGTGTTTTTTTTTTCTTCTTTTTCTTAAGAATTATTTCCAAGGGCTGATGATATTTGTAAACAAAATGTCTACTTTGACACATTCCTTGTTTTGCCCCAACTCTTACACTTGATTGCTTAAATACTGTGCAGTGTATGACCAATTATGTTCTTGTAGTTTAGTCTCTTATCAGAAATTTGCTATGAAAAAAAGGTTCATATGTCAACGCAAGCAATTAAAAGAAAATTGCAGATTGACAAATTAATATATATTCCATTTATACTGTTTAATATGTATGTGAGTTAGAAAATAGGCAGAAGCTGTTTCGAAATTAAATGAATATGATAAACCCTGATAGAGTTTGGGTCATCAACAGCCATAGTACAGAGGGAATTGAAGATTTGTGGCTATTTTTGTGTAAGATTTTAATGAGTTAATAGCACTTAAATACTTACAATGACCCTGTTATAAACCACTGTTTCGTTTCCCGCCGTTTAATTATGAGATGAGACCACAGTGCCTACTGACTTATGATACTGTACTGTACAAGTAAACATTCTTGAATTAGTTTCTGTCTCGTGATGCCTCTCATTTGCATATATTTGCATGTGTTACGTTACTGGGCCAGAACTTCGCGAGAACAGTACATTTTATAGAATAATTATGTTTTTAAATAGATCTGGTGCATTACTACTTATTGAACAATGCAACTCCTTAAAATAATTGCTCACAGGAAACATCTTATTTGCATATAAGATTAGCTTGAGCACCAGCTTCTCGTCCATAGGTGTGTTATCCATTTTTTAAAGAAATAGATAATAAAATATGTAAATATTTCTCACGTAGGTTACCTAATCTCACTGAATTCTGCACAACCTTTAAGCTTTTATTTAAGAGATCAACACATTTAATTTTGCTGAGATTTGATTGGCTGATAAGTGATGCATCTCATTTCCATATTGTACAGCGCGAGCTTCCCGCCCAGCTAGCGGCGGTGCATTTCAGAGACATGGATCGGCTAAATTCTCTAAAAGAAGCAATAATAATTTACTTAGACAGAAGTGGTGGGTTAAGTAAACTCATCGAAGACTGTAAAGTGTTTAAAGGTTTGTTTATAAGTCGTATTCATTATTATTAGTTCATTAAAATACCGTAGTGAACAGGAGATGGTGAGGACGTGACACGTCAGGGGTCACGTCCGTTTTTATTTTAACATTTGATTATAACAGTTAAACTAAAATAACAAGATAATTTATTGAGTGTGTGTACACACTGAAGAAGGAAACATTTTTTCAGGCGGACAGGAGGCCGTGTATCGATTCAGTTTTGAGGTAAATCCCTCAGATGTGCTCGAACTGGACGCCACACTGGGAGACTGTATACTGCACGACCCTGTCAAAGCCGTTTCTCTCTTTCAGTCAGTGAGTTTCACAAATATCCAACTTATCAGTCCGTTACACAATTAGCTAAAATAGCTTAGAGTACATTTACATATACATTTACATATCTCAGTTCCCTGTCAAAGTGTTGCCGTGTCTCATCAGCCTGAGAGCAGTGTTGTTTTTTTCAGGTTTGTTATCTGTCTATAAATACACTGTCACTTATTGACCACATTGAAACAGAAAACCAGGTAAGGAGCAGCTTAATTAAATGCAGATTTAACTTTTTTTTTTTTTTTCAAATATATGTGTTTGTGAGAGATTATATATATATAAAAAAAAAAAAACATCAGGGTTTTTTTTCTGTATAGGTTAATGTTGTTTTAAAGCCAACCCACTTGCCACCTTTTCCCAACTATTGTTTGGATCTGTCTGAGTTTCCCCGTGGGTATGGTCCAATGAGACCCTTGGCTTTGGAGGGCCTTGTAATTGCCATGACACGTGTCACCAAATACACACAAGGAGCCAGATTTCTCTGCTCAGAAGAGAAATGCCCCTGCTCTAGAGGTAAGTAATGTTATTAACTTTATGGGCTGTTTTTGTAATTGCTGTCCTACACAATTTTTCAATTTGTCTTAAGGGTTTCATCATATCAGAGTTCATGCACCAGGTGCCACAGAGTCTGCCACAGTTAGGAGTGATTTTACCTGCTTTCTCTGCTCTTCTCCGCTGAAAGAAGATGTGAAGTCTCGGGTTTTAGGGGGTGAGCCAACATTATAGTTAAAACACATTAATGAAATATTACATGGAGTGTAAAAATAAATAAAAACTTTTATCAGATACTTTTATTCAACAAGGATGAATTGATCACCGGTGACTATCAACATGTTTAATGTTATTATAATGTCACAAATTACAAGTATTTCTATTTAGAATAAAGGCTGCTCTTTTGAACGCATCAAAAAGTCTTTAAGTGGCCAACAGTTTCCACAAAAAAGACAACACAGAAATAAATTTCACATTATATTTTAATTACACTAAATGCACTGTATTTTGGTCCTTCTTTCAAAAACAATTTGAAAAAATGTACTGACCCAAAACCGTATTGTAGTTGCACACTTACTACAAAACAGTCAATTTTTTTTTTAAATCCACAGATAAACAGCTAGTTGAGCTCATTCATGTGAGAGCAGTGGATGTTTTGGGAGGTCATGATGCTGCTTCCTTAAGATATCAGTCTGTCACCCTTTTTCTAAGAGGTAAATGCTTTTTGCATGTTAAACTACCCCTTTTGCTTTCTCGTGGTATTGCAAACAATCTTTACTTTTTAACTAACCATTAGGAAATAATCCAGTTAGTAGTTTAAATCGTCATGCCTTATTAACATGTTTTTCATAAGAAGCAAAGTCCTCAAATAAATAAACTGGTGAAACACATCCACTCACAGTGTCTTTAAGTATTACATTGGGTGTTCCTGTCTCCTTCAATAATATTTCTCAGTTAGCCAACTTGAGAAACCACAGATTCTCTGGATGGTATTAGCATATTGTGTTGACCTAGTATTATTCTGGAATTCAATACGTCAGGCTCCAGTTACTGAACATACATGTTAATAAATGTAAGGTACACTCATTAGTTGCTACAACCCATAGTGGAATCATTGTTTAAAAGAGCCTGCAGTGTTTCTCTTGGCAGTTGTGTAGGTGGTGAACATGTTTCTCAAATAATAAGTGAAGACCAGCTCTCAACTGTCATTGTTTTGTTTCTCCTAACGTAATTAGATGAACTCTGCAACTCCATGAGAATCGGCCATCTGTACCAAGTTGTGGGGATTCCAGCTCATGTGCACCAGTGGCCCAATGTAACCTGGAGCGTAGAGGCTTGCAGCGTTCGACCATGGACCCCCAAATGTAAAACCTTGTTTTGACTTTGATGGAATATAAACAACCAGATTTATGCACAGCATGTCAAAGTCATTTGCTCCTGACTGCCTTTCACAGGCCCCTGTCTGGTTAGCAACAACTTCCAGAACCTTCAGACAACCATGGCCTGTTCCCCATGGAGGTTTGCTGCCATTGTAGCCAACTCATTCGGTTCCCCGGTGATCCCACCTGGTCTGTACAACATATTAAAACTGGGGCTACTTCTTAGTTTGGTGCAAACTGAAGATAATCCAGACTCTCCCAACCACGTGGATGTGCTTGCTCTCACCAGTGAGACTCTAATCATTGACAGGTCCGGGTTTTAAAAATGCATGTCTCTTTAGATAATGGTCATTAATATATGATGCATATATGTGCATATTTATTCACAGGTTGATGAGATATAGCCTGCCGTTGGCCTCACGTGGCATTCATCATACACTGACAGGAGATCTATTGGCATCTCTGTCTAGAGATGAACATGGAGCTGGAACCGCCAACATCCATGCAGGTTCAGCTTTGCTGGCTTCTGGAGGTGTCTGTCTTTTGGGAGATATCACAAGCTACAAGAAAGACAAGATGGACATGCTTCAGTCTGGTGCCAGTTGTTTAAATAATTTTTTTACAATGAAGCCACAAGATAAAACACATTATACTTGCATTTTCAGCAGTCAAGGAAAATAAAACTTATTTTTTTCCCTTAGCTCTCAAAAGCAGAACTGTGTCCGTTTTCATTCCTGCCAAGAAATATGGTGACGATATGGACCAGCAGTTCTCCCTCCCAATCCAGTGCAACTTTTGGGCCCTAGCCGATTCTGCTTCTCCCTCCAAGAGTACAGCCAGATTTGATAATGTGGTGCTGGGTTCTGTGGTGGGTTCATATCCAACTGTATTTATAGTCAAATGAAGCTTTTCCTCAGGAAATGAGATGGGAATGTTATTCTGGGAATTGTATGATCTTATGGTACATACCAGAAGATTGATCAGATGTAGAAAGAATGCAGGAATGCTTCACAGATGACCCCACCTCTTTCTGTATTTAGGAACAGGAACCAGAGACAATGCCTTATATTTTAGGAGTTCCTCATTGCACTCATTTGTGTCAGTAGCCATTAACCGTTACTCCAAATTGTCAAAACAATGACTTTATAATACTATGTCAGTGCTTCTATACAGAAGTCATGGTTTTGCAGCATCTGCTTATCTTACAGTGATTAAGATTTTTGTATAAATGCAGGAAATGGGCTCAGTTCCTCTTGAGCTCGCAGAGTCGTTTGGACTCATAGTCCAGTGTCGAGAGACAAGCAGCAATCGTCCACTTCTGTCTATGACAGTGCATACTCTGAGACAGGCCATGTCCCCAGGAGAGCCCCTATATCCAGCAAGCATGCAGTTTACAATACAAGACTATAAAGAGGTCAGTCAATGCACACTACAGGTCAAAATTGTCATTCATCTCGTCTAACTCGTTCTCAAACAATATTGACTTCCTTTCGGAAGGATCATGTCACTCTTAAAATCATAATATATCACAATTCTGTTTTTGCTGTATTTTAATACTGTTTTTTTTTTAATAAACAGCCTTCTTGAGCATAAAAGTTCTTAACAAAATACAAAAGCCTTATTCCAAACTCTTTGCCAGTAGTATATACTAAACTGTAACTGGGTTGTTTTTTGGTTTTTCAAGCTCTTGGCTCATGCAAGGCAACTAAATGTGCACATGAGTCCTGAGGCTGAAAGGATGATCCACAGCTACTACATGGCCAGTCGCAGGGTTCGCTCAGACCCAACACAGAGATCCACCTTTTCAGTAACTTCTGTCAAACTGCTGTAAGCGCTACTAAAAAATACTCACTACTACACATGGCTGCTTTATTACACCACTAGATGGAGCAGTTATATAACAAGTCTACAAATCAAGAGTTTTCAAAGGACTGTAAGCTAATTTATATTTACAGCATAATTTCAGTTTCACAGTTAAATTTTTTTATTTAAGCCAATGAACAGCCAACAACTGGTACAGAGAGAGAGAGAGAAAAAAAAAATGCATTACATAAGCCTCTTCAGTTATGCAGATCTCACCATACAAATAGAAGTATGACAATTTCATGCACACAACATTTCCTGGTTCTGGCAGGATTGCTCTGGCCCAGGCTCACGCTAAGCTGAGTCTAAGAACACAAGTTCTAGAGGAAGATGCAGTCATTGCAGTTCTGCTGTGTGAAAGTTCAGTCACCCTAAAACATGGTTAGTTCCCCACGTATTTTTCTAAATTCTGAACAAATAAATAGGAGTAGAATGTTTCAAGATTTTAATATCTGCACTATCATAATCCAGTCACCTTTTAGCACTTCATTACTAGTTTAGAGTTATGATCAAGCTCCTGTTACAGTGAGTATGTTCTTGAGCTTGTGAATGAAAGTTTGTCTTGGGAATGCAGGGGCCTCGGTGCTTGTTTTTCCCCCTGATGCAGTGTTTCCCTGTGCTCTCCATGACCTGGACTCCTTGCACCGGAGGGACCTTATGCTGGAAGAATCCCGCACACAGATCTTGCATTTTGTCCAAACCTACGGAGCCTGCACAGTAGAAGAATAAACCCAGGTAATGAACACAGGAGAGACCAAAAAAAATAAAAAAAAATTAATGTATAAAAACTCATGACAATCATCATGGTAAACCGCAAACATTGTCACTAATCAGAGGAAAACATTAAATTTTAAAATGACCAGTTTTTATTAATCTGCACTTCATGGCCACCCTCGTTCAGTAGCAATCCTTTGACCTGCAGGGAGGAGAAACCATATAAATGTAATGCTTTAAAAAAAAAAAAAAAAAAAAAAAAAGGGATACAAAAAGGAATCAACTGTGCAGTTGCTTCAGATAGTCACAGTGTCAGCAACCCAATCTGGTCTGATGGGTAAACGGCTAAAATGTGATAGTCATCATTGTGAGCAGCAAACATTGTCAAGAGGAAAACATTACATTTTAAACTTACCAGTTTTTATTCATCTGCACTTTTAGTCACCCATTCCCAGTGACAGATGCCATGATTCCTTCCATTTGATGCAGCGGTCTTCATCTGGTTCCTTTGTGATCAAAACCAACAAAAGAGGATCAATTTATAAGTTAAAAAAATAAAATAATTTTTAAATGGGATACAAAGTAATCAACTGTGCAATTGCTTCAGATAATCACAGTGTCAGCAACCCAATCTGGTCTGATGGGTAAACGGCTAAAATGTGATAGTCATCATTGTGAGCGGCAAACATTGTCAATAATCTGGAGAAACATTTTAAACTTGCCAGTTTTTATTCATCTGCACTTTTAGTCACCCATTCCCAGTGACAGATGCCAGGATTCCTTCCATTTGATGCAGCTGTCCTCATCTGGTTCCTTTGTGATCAAAGAAAGAAAAAAACAAAACAAAAAAATTTATAAAAGTAATTTTTTTTTTTTTTTTTTTTTTTTTAAATGGGATACAAAGTCATCAACTGTGCAGTTGCTTCAGATAGTCACAGTGTCAGCAACCCAATCTGGTCTGATGGGTAAACGGCTAAAATGTGATAGTCATCATTGTGAGTGGCAAACATTGTCACTAATCAGAGGAAAACATGAGAAATATTTAAAGCTATACTGCATACCATTTTAAAAGTTTTTATTCATCTGCACTTCTCGTCGCCCATTCCCAGTGACAAATGCCATGATCCCTTCCATCTGATGCAGCAGTCTTCATCTGGCTCCTTTGTGATCAAAAACAACAACAAAAAAAGAATAAAAAAAAGGGGATCAATTTATAAAATTAAAATTTTTTAAATGTAATACAAAGTCATCAACTGTGCAGTTGCTTCAGATAGTCACAGTGTCAGCAACCCAATCTGGTCTGATGGGTAAACGGCTAAAATGTGATAGTCATCATTGTGAGCAGCAAACATTGTCAATAATCTGGAGAAACATTTTAAACTTGCCAGTTTTATTCATCTGCACTTCTAGTCACCCATTCCCAGTGACAGATGCCAGGATCCCTTCCGTCTGATGCAGTAGTCTTCATCTGGCTCCTTTGTGATCAAAAAACAACAAAAAAAAAGATAATAAAAAAAGGGGATCAATTTATAAAATTAACATTTTTTAAATGGGATACAAAGTCATCAACTGTGCAGTTGCTTCAGATAGTCACAGTGTCAGCAACCCAATCTGGTCTGATGGGTAAACGGCTAAAATGTGATAGTCATCATTGTGAGCAGCAAACATTGTCAATAATCTGGAGAAACATTTTAAACTTGCCAGTTTTATTCATCTGCACTTCTAGTCACCCATTCCCAGTGACAGATGCCAGGATCCCTTCCGTCTGATGCAGTCGTCTTCATCTGGCTCCTTCGTGATAAAAAACAAAAAAGGATCAATTTATAACACACACACACACATACATATATATATATAAAACCACATGGAATAGACCTTTCTAAAAATTACTACCAATTACCAGTGTTGTGTATCTGCTATTGATTTTGTGCTCCAAATAAGCAGTGCTGACAGCGAGTCAGTATATAAAACTCAAAAAAGGATGACTGATGAACTAGGTCAAAAGGCACATGTAACACAGCTTGAGAGTAGACCCTCCCACAGCGGCATAAAAGGCCTGGGCAGCGCTAGTTCAACTCAAGGTCAGGACCTTTACAAAGACCACAGCACCTCCAAGTGAGTCAAAGCCCTGATTACCCAATCCAGGTCATAGAAGACCATTCCCAAACCAGCCAGGCCACACGGGGGATGGCAGACCTATGCCGGACAGAGCACAGTCCTGCCGACAGCAGAGCAAATGGCAAAGGAGTAATTTATCACCAGATCTGGGACACACACCTGCCAAAATGATTTATAACGGTCCTCATGGGATCCTTAAATCCTTTTTTTAGGATAGGTCATGATTACAACATGATTTGGCAAAATCTTGTCAATTTTTGTAGAAACGGCCACCTTCACAATATTGATTGTGCACTTCCAGAAGGAACCAATACATCCTTTTAAAACTTTTGCATACACTTTGAACTTAAGTTGAAGAGTAATTTAAATCACTTTCGCCACATAATTGCTTGTGCAGGTTTTTTTAGCAACTAAAACTACAGCGCATTAAGTAAGTGCAAAACCTTAGTATTTTCTATAAATAACATTGACTATTTCGAAAAGGGGAACTTGACCGTATAAATATATTTGCTAGCTGATCTGCTTTTGCTTTCTGCCTTTTTCATCAGGCAACGTTAATGCAAGGACCCTTAAGGCCACTCATGAGATACAGAGCGACTCGTGCCCAACGATGCATTCATAACATGCAATACTTTTGCAATAAGGGAAAAATGCTTCAGATTCTAGTTATTAAAGACGAATTATGCTTCTACGGAACTATGTAACAAATAAGGATTTTATAAATTTTTCTCTAACGTTATATAACATAAACGCGCGTGCTGCCTTACCACGTGGCACAACCTCTAAACGAGCCTATAACCACACGAGCAGTTCCGCGGATAGCTGCAGTAACACATTACCTTCATTTCTATTAAAATACATCGACAATAATTATTTGAAGTACATTTACCTCAAGTTATACTGCAACGTGTAGAACTTATGGCCAGCTCCTTCAACTCTTGGGAAGAAAGGATGTGACGCATGCGTACATCGCGTTTAAAACGGGAACTTCCTAGTACGAGCAGCACATGCGCGTTCGGTATTACCATACACTTCCGTATTGCTGAAGTCTGAAGTCCTTGTGGTAAAATGCAATCGGACTCATGTGATACGTTTATATATGAAATACTACAAAGAGTGTACTTGTATTGTTGTTCGATGACAATCCATATGAAATTAGCTACACATTTTGAACGTAGGTTTACAGTTTTAACATCGTTATACATATAAATCAGTGTTTTCCAACCCTGTTCCTGGAGGCACACCAACAGTGCACATTTTGGATGTCTCCCTTATCTGACCAATATATTTCTGGTCGTGGAGTCTCTACTAATGACTTAATAACTTGATTGATTCAGGTGTTTTTGATTAGGAAAAGTCGGAAAATGTGTAGTGTTGGTGTGCCTCCAGGAACAGGGTTGGGAAACACTAATCTAAAAACAAACTTTCAGTGACTTTATGAAGATTTTTAAAGATTTTATTTTTTTTTATTTTTCCATGAACATATTACCATCACCCGAGATATTAGAAAGGTAAATGAAGACAATAATTAAAAATCAATTAAAATATTCGATATTAATAATGTTCAGTGTATGGCAAATATTTTAAACCAAGTCAATTATAAGTTCTTGTTGGGAACTCGTTATTTTGCACATTGTGGAGGGTTTATATCAGAAAGCATTTATAATAATAACACTAATAATAATCCTGAGATCAGTGTACATTTTAAGAAAGACTTTATTTACTATTCCACATGTGCTTTACACATGAAAAAGAGGAAGGAGGGAAGGGAGGAGAAAAGGGGATGATGATGCTATTGTTGCGATTCTGACAGACCACTTCACATGACGAATGTTAGGTTATTCACACATGCATTTAGTGCAAATGTTGTAACAGAAAGTGCATAGCCGACAGCTCAAGCATAACAGCTCATTAACCCCACACACGAATTTCAGACAGAGTTACAAGTACAGAACTGCAGAAACAGAATTCTGAGCAGAAACCCACAGTTAAAAAGAACACAATTAGTTTAATACTTTAATCTTATTTACATATTTGAAATAATTAGGATATATTAATACGCACAATACTCAGTTGTCTGTATGGCACAATAATAATTTCAATGAATGTGGTTCAATTGCCGCGTAAAACAACCATATAAAATTTTACAGACTGCAATTACTAAAACCATAACTTTAATTTTTTTTTTCCCTTCATTTTCATCATTACCTCCAGAAAGTCTTTTGTGCAAATGATCTATGTTTGAGATGATGATGAAGATGCCCCTTGATTTTCATTTGAGTTACCCAGGAACTGTCCAGTGGCACCGACATATAATCTTGAACGCATCGGCCATTTCTAAAAGACAAAAGCGACAAACACTTAGTCAACTGTTTTAATGAACTGCTATGCGTAATAAAAGCAATCATTTTCATGTAGCCTTAACCTCAAAGTTTCCTATTCAAAACTTTTCAAACTAAACACAAATGTTTTGTAAATTAGTTAAAATGTATACAATATCACAACATTTTCGCCGTGAAAGACAAATTCGACTTACTTTCACAGGGTGTAAGTAGCCATCTCCCTTAAGTGAGTTCAAAGCTTCAGTTTGTTTTGTGTTGTCCTCCTCCATCCCTTCTTCTTGCAAGGTTCTTGTTAAATGCGCTATGTACGTGGTTGCCAATATCAAGACGTCGAGTTTGGAGAGTTTGGTGTCCGGTGGCACAGACGGCAGTGTTCTCTGTAGCTCGAGGAACGCATGTCTGAGCGTCTGGACGCGACTCCTTTCGCGCGCTGCGTTGGCTGCCGCGGGTCTCCCTCTGCCACCGAGGGCACTAGACGGGACCACCCTGGAGCGGGACAGGGCCTCTGCGCGCCGGCTGTCCGCTGAGAGCGTGTCAGGGCTGGGGCTCGAGTTAGGGCTTGATGCGGGACTGTCATCCATAACTGTCACAGAACCAATGCCATCCATACGAATCGACTGTCTTCCAACCATTGAAATCACTTTTTAACCTGGTTAAAATAATACATTTTCCAAAAAAAACCCACACAGTTAAATAAACAGCTACACAGGCACTTTAATTCAAATATGTGAGAATAATGTCAAAGAAACAGGCACTCATTAAAAACATTTGTAAAAAAAATTTCTTCAAGTGAGCTAGAAATCTTACTGCCAGTAGGCTATGAGTATTAGAAAATAACTGGTAAAATGACAGTGTTTATGTTTTTCATTCAATAATTGCAGCCGAGAACATGCAGTTTTAATGCAACCATTTTTAGAAGAATTGTAGTCATTAGAAGTTCTTGAAATGTAAAAAAGAAAACATACCTGTATTATTGTTAAAAGTACTGTCCTATAAAACACACATTAAGACATGAGAACCTCCAAAGCTCGGCAAAAATCTTGTTTCAAATAATAGTCCTTTTCTCGTTGCAAAAATATATATAACCGCTCGTGGTACTGCGCGTAAAAGGTATGGATATATGTCCGCGCGCACGCAGTGTCCTCACCTGAATGACTGCGTGAAGTCTCCTGAGCCTCTAATTTATCGGGGAACACAAAGAGCTGACAAGTGTTTCACTCCGGTGCAATTAATCAAAAGCCTTTAAAACTCTGGCAACTTGAGCCGTTCTCCACTGTTTCCCTTCGCATCGGTCGGTAGGAGGGCGCAGTCCATTTTTCGACGCCAGAGGCAGCATTTTTCGGTCCACCCAGAGTTCCTTCGCAAACCTCAACTTCTGAATATTATGAAATATTGTTTATTTAATAAATAAATACCCATTTCCTCTTGATAGGCTCTGTTTGGTGAAAATGTGTGTGGTTTGCGAGACCCAAGCATTCTTTTTTAAGCTGCCTAACAGATTCTATCAGATTATCCGCACGGTGCTATTAACTCCTTTTTAACATTTTTGAAAGGGATATTGATATTATAATTTTGAGCCGTGGACATCGGCTTCATTTCCTGGGACAAAGCCAATAAATAAACTCTAAACACTGCAATCAACTGGCATGCTCGAGGAAATTCTTGTGAGACTCCTAAATTAATCATTCTGTTTTCCGCAAACGGAGATGTGGGAGAATTAATGAATGGAATTATTCATAACATGTATATCTTGAGACTGTTCTTAATAAACATTGTTTTTGTAAGGATGAAGTAACAGTATTGCCCCCAGGCCAATAATTATGAAGCAGAGCAAATGAGGTTAAGTAAGCTCCTCTGTCTAATTACTCTACATCTTTCAGAGGTTATACCCATGGTGTAGATATTAGATATATATTCTACGAAGGAATTGCATTCAGGCATTACTGTACTCGGCGCGTATATGTCTAAACGTTATTATAGAATCAGTTTTATGTTTCATATGAATAGCGTTTCAGTCTAGAACGCAGCGTCCAGGATGTTGATAAGTGTGCTGGATAATGTGCAAATTGAAATTAAGCTTCAATAAATATAAAAAAGAATCGAAATCATTCTAAATAAAGGTGCAATTAGCTACTTAAAAAAACGTGTGTTATTAGTAATTTTATGTTTTAATTTAGCTAAATTATTTAATTTAAAGCACAATACAGTGAGATTGGAGCAATAATCTGTTAAAGCACTTCATATGTTAACAAAGAATTATATTAAATAGGCTATTTAAAAAAATAAAAACATGAAAAATACCAATCAAAAATGTGTTTGATGATGTAATTACCAAACTAAAAACCATACAGGGAGCCTAAAAAAGAGAACATTTCTGACACTTTTTAAATGAAACATAAAATCTAATTTGAGAATTTGCCCTTAATGTAACTGGAAAAATAAAAAAATCTATTTTATATTTTTATTATATTGAATGAATAATATTACACAGTGTATCTTTACATCCTAATAAGAATAATGTACCAAAACTTAATGGTATTTACTTCAGCATATTGCAAAGTTAATTTATTTCAAACAAACACACAGATAAATATTCAAGAAATACAATTTCAAAAATTCAAACAGAAGATGAAAAAGCAAAATAAGGCAGTGTATTCTTACATAAAGGAGAAGCTGCTCAAAAATTCACATTTTTATAAAAGTGTCAACGCTTTACTGCTTTTCCAGAGAAGTCCTAACACACAGATGACAAGCTATAAAGCCGAAAGCACACTGATAAAAAGGTTTTTAGTCAGTAGTTTAAGTTTTTCTCGGTCTGCCAGTCATTACTGGAATATGTATTCCTCTTGACCTGTGAACACACCAGAACAGTCATGATTTAAATTAAATAAATTAAATGAAACGCTATAAAAAAGAACCCCAAAATATTTGTTGACTTTCATGCTTTTATGTTTTGTATTAGTAGTAATAAAAAACAGCCCAGAACGTAATAAACTGCTGGCACACATGGTTTAAAATATGCTTCTGTAAATTATGACTAAAAACCCCTCTGTTACTCGACCCCTATAATAACATGGTAAACAGCTAATTAAAGCTTTAAACAACTGCCATTCAGCATTATCATTCCTATTACTCACACATTAGTGCCCATTGCAGTATAGAAACATTCAGTTCATATTTATTGTAGTTACATCAACAAATCATTTCTGCATTACAGAGGCAACACACTGGTAAATCAGCCGAATTGATAACTATAGGATTAACATGTTTAGGACGTCAGACATCACAAGGGTATGATTTGTGCAGTACAACTGTAGATGATGTCACATTACACAGCGCAGCTCAGAACTATGGTTAACCTCAGGACAGTCTAAAAGAGAAAGCTGTTTATTTGCATGGGTGGGAAAAATAAGACTCATACAACTTGACAAATAGCAGGCATTTATCATCGTGTCTGAAGGTAACATGCAATCCTTCTGTGATAGCATTTATCTCAGAATTTATTTCTTTTTGAATATAACATGAGTTGTACGTATTTGACCAAAAAAAAAAAAAAAAATATATATATATATATATATATAATATAAAAATATGATTGCTCATACCTTCTTCCTCTGCTGTCTCCTTGTACTTGGTCTGTCCGAAATGTAACGCCAGGCTTCCCATATTCTGACGGCTTACTCGGAGAGCTGCTGCGGTCATGGGCAAAGGGATGTTGGGGGCCCGCGCGAAAATCAGCTACAGCACAACACGGGTTAGTCACACATGGGGATATGCAAGACTTACTTAACCACATACTGATGATATACAATGGTAGAATGGAGAAATATGTTAAAAGCAAGAAAATCTTGTGGATCACATACATGGAAAATGACAGAACAAAGTGAAAGTGTCAATGCAATGCACTCAGCACAGAAATTCAGCAAATTAAATAACCTTTTGTAGCCATACTTCAGATATATATTAAACATTTATTTTGATTAACTGAAATAATTGTAAATAAATTAATAAAAAATGTAAATATTCAGCAAATATTCATACCTGTAAGTGTATTTGGGATTTGTTCTTTGATGTCACCTCCGTCATCTAATTTCTTCTTTGCATCTTTTGAGGCTTTCCAGTTGATTAGAAACTGCCTAGACAGTTCATTTATTTGTTTTCCATCAAGATCCTCTAAATACCAAGAAAAACATACAATTTCACTAAATAATTATAGAAAATTCATATACTGTACAAAAATCATTGTTATTGAAATAACTAATTAAAATGTCAAATATCATTGAAAGATAGGGTTGTGACGAGACCTAGTGGTATGATGCGGCGCAACAAATCTCAGACGGGAAACTGCTGCTGCGTTCTGTTTATGACATGCTGACACAAATTCCATTTGGTTTTAATGGTCGCTTTATTGCATCTAGAGTAGTCAGACTTAAGGCCTGGGTATACTTCACTTTCCACGTTCCGTTCTGTTGATTAGTGCTGATGGACAAGCTCGATACATGCGCAATGCCACCAATTGACTTGCACTCTTTCAGCAATCCTTTCGTGCATACACTGTTGTATGCGGACAGTCCATGCCGTCTCAAAACATTGCCCTCCTGATGACGAAAATTACGTAATGCAGACGGCCGAAGTATACTTGGCCTTCATGCTGGCCCGGTGTTTGCTGTACAA
The DNA here is from genome assembly GCA_032361165.1 of Enteromius paludinosus. Lineage (NCBI taxonomy): Eukaryota > Metazoa > Chordata > Actinopteri > Cypriniformes > Cyprinidae > Enteromius > Enteromius paludinosus. Next base: position 10,828,699 of record JAUMHQ010000090.1, on the reverse strand, counting down.
AAGCAAATACCAAAGTTTGTTTTGGTATTCGGTCCGATTCTGTTTTCTGAAGCTTTTTTGAAAAATCGCTTACACTGCTTTAAAAGGGATATTTGTGTAATTTTGTTTTTATTTATTTAAACTATTTAACATTTTTTTGTTATTTATTGTTAACTACTTGCTTGTCAGTTTGTGGCTAAATATTTTGCAGTGTTCACATGTTGTTTTTACTGCATGTAATTCATTAAAATAGTTTAATTTCAAAAAGTTGATTACAAACTGCACCTACATTTTTTTTTTGAAAGTTTTGTTGAATAAAATACAAATCTTCTCCAATATATTTTATCATTGAGGATTTATTTAAAAAAGTCTAAACGTCTCGTCACGTTCTCGTAAACCCAGTGTCTCGTCTCGTGGGATAAGTGTCTTGTCACACCCCTATTGAAAGGTTATAAAAATTCTAAATAAAAGAAACCCCATTAAATAAATTATAAGAATAAAACAATCATTAAATATTAAATTAAATAATTAAACTACATAATGAAGGAAAAAACGCCATTCATGATTTATTTTAAATTCAGAAGGACATTAATAATGTTAAATTACTCCATAAAAGGGCTGTCAAATCAATTAATCACGTTTAAAATAAAATAAATATTTATTTGTGTGTATGTGTGTGTGCATGTGTGTGTATTTATATACATACTGTAAACAAAAAAAAACTTGTATTTTTGATGCGATAAATCGTGATTGGTCAATTTAACAGCCCTATATTTCTGCTACATTTCTCACCCAGAATTTTGCAGGCAGTTATTAGTTTGTCCCTGTATTTAGGTTTGTGACACACAGGATTTCTATTCAGATCCAGTAGCCGCATTTGAGACCACTGGCTGAACACTGTCTCTAATTCCTGAAAGCATAAATAAAGGCATTACATTTTACTTTTAATCATTATACAATAAAATAATTAGCAGACATATAATAAATCTTCATTTTCCAAAAAAGTTTGTAAAATCCTGTAACACTAAAGAGATTTTGCAGATTTATTAGAAGATGCATGGAAAAAAATATCAGGGTATTATATTTAAGAAAAAGAAGTCACAAGCATAAAAAACAGAAATTCAGAGGGTAAAAGGTATAAACAAGACATCAGCTTGTTTTAATAAATACTGTCACTCGGACTACGTGACTAACAAGTTCCCTTGGGCAGTAGTCCTCAAGCATGTTGCCTGCAGTGTATGTTTATCTAAGGACACATTAATCCAGGCTGGAAATATGAATACTCTCTGGACACGCTCTGATTGTTCATTGCCTTCCTGTCTCAACTAAAGTGCTTCCACTTTTCAGTCCGCGTGCAATCAGCTCTAGCGGGACCCCAGCTAGCCGCGCGCTCTCAGGCTTTGATAAATGATCGTGTCAGGTCTGTCACTCTGAGGGCTTGGCTGGGAACTGCCCAGCGCCAAATTGCCCTCCCATGTGCGGGAGTGCTGAATGCACTCCTGACTGGGCTCTTTCCAGCCCCACACTGGGTTAATGATGGCCAGTTATGAACCTGTATTTGACCAGCGCTTCGATCCCTATCTGCACTGTCTGGCCATGCGCCACTAACAGCCTCTGCAGTACCCATTTGTCACTCGGCTGACTGCCTGTCATAATCTATTTTAAAAATCCATAATGTTTCCTCTGGAATTGGACCAAGCTGTGTAAGAGAGGAATTGATCCTTTGGGTGCTGTCGTCGCTGAATCAATAGTGGCAAAGGGGTTGTATAAATTAAAGGAGATATCTGCTAAACATGAAAGCTTCCTCTGACACATGGATCACTATTATCGGTGGCAGTTGCTGAGAGGATTGTCTTTTGAGCTGTTCGACAAAGTTACCAAGCTGCTTTTCTACAGAGGCGTTCAGAGAGGTTTGAGGCAAATCCCAAATTGCAGATTTATGATATTTGGTTGGCATATAGATACAGGACTGTGAAGCTTCTGCACAGTGATAGATCATCCTGCAAGTTAAAAAAAGAAAGTGTTCCTTCAGCATTTTTTAGTCACTGAACGTGCGATATAGGCTGGAAATTTCTTTTCCAGAAAAGGTTACTTTTCAGCTTTAGTTTCACTAAATGTTCGGCTCAAATGGGTTTTTAATACAAGGCTGAAGTTGTAAGGGGCACTCAGTGTATTTCAGAGGAAAATCAGTTCACTAAGGAAGGAGGAAAACTTGTGCTTGTTTAAATTGTCAGCAGAAGCTGTCCCTGGAGACCGGCCCGCTGATTTGTTGAATAATTCTGACCCTGTGCAAGTCTGGAGACTGCTGGAAGGATTTGTAGGATTAGGTTTTGCACTGCTTTGCCTCTATCATTTCACACTTCAAAGGAACATACAACTTTGTCATGCCTAAATAGAACAAAGATTCTTTACATGTATCTTTTTTAAGCAGAAAAATCACATTTACCTGTATGTCCCGTAGCTGGTTATCGGTAGCGTAAAGATGGGTCAGTTTTCTGAGAGGGGCCAAGTCCCATATTTCATCAATGTTATTTTTGCTGATATTTAGAATGCACAGAGTTTCCTTAAAGAATTCAAAATTAATATAATTAATAATGCACTTTAAATTGAATACCAGACCCCCTTTTGGTGAGCGGATGAAGATTTCACTAAAAGGAGAGCATTTAGGAATCTGTTGGCAGGGGAAAAAATTGGGTGCACTTACACTTGCAATTTCATCAATTATCAAAATAAACAAAATTCCCAACTTTTCGGTTTGTTTTCACATAGCCTGGGCGGCAAACACTCCCTGTTGATCTGTCAGACAAGGAGGCAGCCACAGAGACCTCTTTTACCCTCATCAAATTTTGCACAGAACTGCTTTGATACACATCTTGGTCCACGAGTCCTACGTCTCTCATCTGATTCTGACAGTAAACACCTCACGGGACACAGTGCTACATCAATCTAAATATAAAGTGCACTAGATTGTAGATACCATGAAACACCCTCTGTACGACTTTTTACTGAGGTGAATGTTAAAGCAATCAGCTACTCACAGAGAGGCTAGAAATGGAACGGGGGTCAAAGACCAGCTTTTCTCCACGGGGTAGTTTCTGACCTTCCACATGCAGCTCCTTTAGGCTTTTCAGCTCATCTAATCCCTCCACCACAGTGATGCTGTTACCTCCCAAGAACCTTAAATACATTATAGAAACATTTGTAGTAAACGTTAACATTCAAAGCCTTTTGCTGTATGTATGGAAAATGAATGGCAAATATTAACGTCACAGTGCAAATTTCATTGCAAGCAGGAATTAACTAAAATGGTTGTGCTATCATATACTTACAGTTTGGACAGCTTATGTAGAGATGAAAGGTTTTCTATGCAAGAGATATTGTTATTTTGCATATATAGGTGTGTAAGGTTTGAGGCAAATCCCAAATTGCAGATTTGTGATATTTGGTTGTCATATAGATACAGGACTGTGAGGTTTCTGCACATTGACAGATCATCCTACAAGTTAAAAAGAGGAAAAATAATCAGTAAACAAAGTCTCTTACGCTTTAAAGAATCTTTGATAAATAGTTTTATATAAACTATTGATCTTTGCTGAATAAAAAAAAAAAAAAGTTAAATTTTACTGTAATATTTAATGGAAGCTAGAATATTAAATAGAGTTTGAATACGTTTGAACTAATAACTTACAACGTCTTCAATACTTTTGTTTGAGAAGTTGAGATGGGTCAGTTTCTTCAGATACTGCTGGAGAGATTCGCTTCTGCAGGCTTTCGAGTAATTGCTTGATTTTGCAATCAGATGCACTGTTAGTCGGACCATAATGACTCAGTGTGCAAAAATATCACAGGATAGATTTCTCTTCTGCAGGATGTCAAGGGAAGAGGAAGATTTATGAGAAAGCACTAAAAACAATGCAAGAATCAAATACATTTTAATGCACTGACCTCTATATAGATTTGAATCAGACTGTCTTTACATGGGATTTAAAGGTATAATTGATGGGGTGACCATTATGATGTACTTTAGAGACAGCGTAGTCAATTGACCCTGAAACCTTTGTCAAAATATGTATTTTTGAATAGTGGGAACAAGGCCAAAGGTGAGATAGACATGTGACATCTGCAATGCTGCATTATTTAAAACCAAGCCAAACCTACATTAACACCTTACCAGAAAACCTCCTTGGAAAGACCTTAGATGATATTTTACTCCATATACTTTCTATACTGTCTTGTCAAGCACAGACATTGAACACTAGGACAGAAGTAAAGAGAATACATACATCAACACATGACAGCAGGTCGGTTTTACACTTGATCTCAGAGCAGCAGACTATGGGGAGATGACATGGGGAGCCTCTTAAAATCAATAACTTTCTGTGGTTATGCTCAAGGGAACTGGATGGAGACAGCAGTTTGCCAATCATTATAATATATTGCAGTATATTTAACAATATATTGAACATTTACACACTTTCTTATTACTAATAAACGAAGACAAGCAAGTGGAAGGCACCCAGGAACAGCTGATACGGTAGAAACGAATTGAAACTGAACTGCAACTTACCTCAGTCCACAAATGTTACACATTAACTGTCGTCTGCTATGAACGCAAAGTCTTTTGCGGCTGTAAAGTCTTTCTTTTGTCTCGGCTTTGTTTAGGAAGTGAGAGCTGATGTCGCCATGGCGACGGGACGCGAGCGCAACGTCAGTTTGCACGCGCCAGACTTGTTTAGAAGCGCAGTTCAAAACGCGGCGTGACGCATTCTCAGCACGAATGGTAAAGCGTCTTTAATTGTTTTGAATTCCATATGGATTTTCGAACACGATGTTCAACGCACGTGCTGCTGTTGTGTTAAAAATGTGAAAGAATGTTTTTTTATTGATGTTGTTAAAAGTCATTTGTTCTACTAAGAGCTTTAAATACGAAAAGTAGCCGAATTAATTCAAGCTATCGCAGGTGTTTGTTGACGATAAATTCTAAAAATTAAAGGGATAATACAAATGAATAATCGAAATGTGTGATTTTTTTTTCTTTAACATCATGCCTGTAGTTGTTATTTGGCTGAAAAACAAAAGAGAGAAGGAGGTCGAATTTGTTGTAACAAGAGCTCGAGCGAGATTTGGAGAAGTTTAGCATTACATCACTTGCTCAGCAGTGGATCCTCTACATTGAATGGATGCTGTCAGAATTAAAGTCCAAACAGCTGATAAAAACAAAAGACAATCCACATGACTCCAGCTCATCAATTAACGTTTTTAGGAAAGCTACACATTTTTAACAAATCTATTTTTCCATACTATTAGGACATGTATGTAGACAGGAAGTGAAGTGGGAGAAAGAGAAAGGTCTTGTGAACCAAGACTTGAACTCAGGATGCCCGAAGTGCATTGGCACTATATGTCAGCGGACTGGCCCACAAGGTTATTGGCTCTAACTTAAAAGTTATTAAATGAAGAGGTTAAATTACATACACAAAACTACATGTGTGCAGAGCACCGAAGAAAGACAATTGCTGGAAAAGAAAAACTAGGTTTAAACCAAAACCTCGGGCCACCCTTGAGGCTTAAAGTAGACAAGACCCTTGAAGAGCATTTACATATTGAAATCAGAAACCATGTTTATCAACTTCAGCTGGTAGAACCACACATTTTCTCTCTCTCTTTGCAAGCTCCAACTGCTGCCCCTAATAATGCATATCAGTTCTAGAAAAGTGCGGTGTGCGTCGTGGACTGAGTCACTGCGGTGACCCGTGTATTGTTATATGAAGTGGAGGAATGTGCTTCCTGAGACTGAGTGACTTGCGTCCATTTATGTATGCAGAATACTTGGCAGAAAGGAAATGTTGCTTTGGTTGGTTTAGGGAGACAGAGGGGGAGTTCTGCCCGTTTCAGACTCTCCTCTGGGGGATTGAGCATGTTTCACCTCCTCACTACCATGCTTGTTGAGATTATTATGGTCCAAAGAAAACATCAGTTCTACCAAATATCTTGAGGTCATTGGTCCCAAAGGCTAGTTTAACATTAGCCTTGTGATCAATATCCACTGCTCATTATTTGTGCTCATCACTCAGATATATTCCCTTAATCACACATCTATCATTGTTCAGAATACTTATTATTTTAAAACATTTTCTCTGGGTTCAGCAAATTAAGTGGAATTCCAAGTAATTTTAGAAGACTCTTGCTAATAGGAAACATACTTTAAAATTGAGTAAATGGATTTCACCGATGTTAGTTCACTCATGGAAAACATAATATACTTAGTTATATCTCATCTCATTTATACTCTTCTGCTTTTTCTTCTTCACAGCAATCATCTGGACATGATTATAAGCTTAATTTGTAATTGCAATGGGTGAAATACAGAACATATGACTATGAATGGTTTATGCAAAAATAAAAATGTTCTACAATGTACTCACTCTCAGGCCATCAAATTTGTGGATTTTGGCCTGAAATTGTGATGGTTATGTTTTTGCTTGTGATCACGAACAGTGTTTTATTCCCTCGAGGATTCATTTAATTAAAAGAATGGTTCAGCCAGAAATTTAACATAACATCACTTGCTCACCAGTGCATCCACTGCAGTGAATGGGTGCCGTCAGAATTAAAGTCCAAAAAGCTCTTTAACCATTTCTTCCCCCCCCAATCATAAATTTTTAGTCTGAAGTGAATTACTGTTGTTTTTATCAGCTGTTTGAACTCTCATTTTGACGGCACCCATTCACTTTAAGATGATCCACTGGTGAACAAGTGATGTAATGCTGAAAGTTCTCCAAATCTGTTTCTTATGAACAAACAAACTACATTTTTGATGGCCTGATGATGAATACATTTGACATTTTTTGGCTGAACTATTGCTTTAATTAATTCAATACTCTACAGAATAAAACATTGGACGTCATCATATGAGCAAAAAACACACTCTCGCTACAACTGCAAGCCAAAATCCACAAATTGCACAGTGCATAATTGAACAGACTCTGAAGCTTTCCGGAACATAACAGCAAATCTTAAAATTAGCACAATGATGTGGGGTACAAAAACATACATGAATACGAAGTCAGCACTGTTGTCTGTAAGAAAATGCAGGCACGTGTGTGTGCGTGAAACCACATGGGCGTTGAGTGTCTGCAGCGATAAAGAGCAGACACACAGGGCTGAATAGACTCCACTGTATCGAGCTCCTGTTTCTGTGATGCATCAGTGACAGGCCACAGCGGAACGCTCAAAATCCTGAAGGATTGTGTACAATGCAGAGACAACCTGCACAGGGTCGTCCTGACAGATGCGCTGCGGCCATGCCAAGCCGTGTTTATCTTTGGGCCGTTGAGTTTGTTATTCCATTATGTAATGCTATGACTGGCAAATATGAAAATGACCTCTTGTGGAGCACTGTGGTTTTTGTTAAATATAATGTTGAATACTGCTGTTACAGCTCCTGACACAAGCTGTGGGAAATGGGAATGGTGCTGTACCATGTTACATGCTGTGAACCCAGAGGAGAATATATTTCAAATGTCTAGGCACTAAGGAAAACTCATTTGTCTTGATCTAAAGGACAGCTTTGATGATGAGCCGGGCGAGTTATAATTTCAGATGAGACTTCAAATGAATTTTATCTTAAAAATATTGCAAGTAAATTACGATGAAGCAAAAAACACCCAATGTCTGTCAACGAATCAACCCGAACAGGATTTATTTCGGTTTAAACAAATGATAAATGATGCAAACGTTCCTACAGGAGAATTCCTTTAAATCTTTCAAAGCAGAAACGTAACGAAAGAACACGTAACTAAGCAAACACTGCATGTGAAGTCATCTAACTTCAGTTCTTTTCAAGTTTAGTTGGAAGATGTGTTCACTTGATTGAAGAGTTTATCTTTGATAACCTGGGACATCAAACCATGAATTGCTTCAATGGTTGTCTTGCAGCTGAAAAGCAAAGAAAGATGTTTGATCACGTTTTTATCAAAGTATGTTAAAATGTATTTTAAAAATATAATTCGTTGCAATACAGTACAAGTCACCCTTGCACCTTAACAAACACTTACAGTAAGTCACTTATGAGCTCACACAAAATAAATACAGATAATAAATGTTAATCAGCAATCAATACATTTTTTAAAACTAAATAAATACATAAACAAATAATGTTTTATGAAAGAAAAATTAAGATGGGGAAAGCAAAAAAAGTGATCTATTTTTATCCAGTTTATTTATTTATTTCACTCATTTGTTATACGTGACCTAGGACCACAAAACCAGTCATAAGTGTCAATTTTTCGAAATTGAGAGGTAAACATAATCTGAAACCTGCATAAATAAGCTCTCCGTTGATTTATGATATGTTAGGATATGACAATATTTGGCAGAGATACAACCATTTGAATATCTGGAATCTGAGGAATACTGAGAAAATCACATTTAAAGTTGTCCAAAAGTTCTTAGCAATGCACATTACTAATTAAAAATAGATTTCTTTATATATATTTACGGTTGAAAATGTACAAAATATCTTCATGGATCATGATCTTTACGTAATAATTGTTTGTATAAAATAAAAATTGATCATTTTGACCGATACAATGTATTTTTGGCTATTGCTACAAATATACTCCAGCAACTGGTTTTGTGATCCAGGGTCACATATTATAGATTTTACATTCATTTAAAAAATCTAAAACAAATGTTAGGAAAACAACATATGTCGTAAGTGTTAATTTTCCGAAATTAAGATTTATACATGATTTGAAAGCTGAATAAATAAGCTTCCCATTGATGTATGATTTGGATGGATAGGGCAATATTTGACCGAGATACAACTATATAATTATCTGGAATCTGAGGGAACAGAAAAATCGAAATGCTGAGAAAATCACTTTTAAAGTTGTCCAAATGAAGATTTTATCAATGCATATTACTAATCAAAAACTAAGTTTTAATATATTTTCGGTAAGAAATTGACTAAATACCTTCATGAAACTTGATCTTTACTAACTATCCCAAGGATTTTTGTCAAAAAAGAAAAATCAACAATTTTGACCCGTACAATGTATTTTTGGTTATTGCTACAAATATACCCCAGTGACTTAAGACTGGTTTTGTGGTCCAGGGTCACATATGACCTCACACAAAATTAAAATGAATAAATGTTAACTTAATATTATATTTTAAATTGTCAAATGATACAAATTTACCCTCTGGACCAATATATATATATATATACATACATACACACACAACAACATTATTTCTTTATTTAGAACACAAATGTCATGTGTGTGCATGACATTTGAAAATAAATAAACTCGCCTTGGCTTGTTTGTTTATTTACACTAATTTATACTATCATAATTGACAATCTATGCAAGCAAAAATGTGATACTGAATTGAAAGGGATCGTGTTACCTGTCACGTGTTGCCTTTGCAAGTTTGTCCTCGGATTTCCTATCATGTGTGTCTAAGCCCAACATGAAGCTGCCTCGTCCCAGCTGAGCTTCAGCCTGCTCGAGCTTCTCAGACAAGTCAAACACCTGTCCAGTGGTGTAGTCTGCATTCTGAAGGAACAAGAGCCATTAACACCACCGTTCCACTTGCTCTAAGTTTATGCACAATTTCACAACAATACATAAACCTTCACAGCATGCATTCCGCTGACAGTCAATTAAACAGGTTGTTGAATTGTTTGCTGAAGCCTCCGGAATGAGGTCTCAAACGTTTGTAGAAGGTGAGGTTGTACACTGCCCAGACGAGGATTCATAGATTCTCAGTGACTTAAGGTCTCGGTCTGTGGTGACAACTTAATCGCGGACAACACTTCTTCCTTGGCCAAGCAACTCGCTTTTGACAAGTAGTCAATTTATCTCTAACACAGAGCTCCTAGGCTGCTGTTTAGTTAGTCTACAGCCCGTTGAAAGTGTTAAACAAAGCTCATGACAGAATGTCACAGTCAACAATGACAAGCTTTCAAAACACATAGGTCGGGAAACAAAAGCAGTATCTACAAATATTAATCTTGCGCACAAACCCCTGTCATCAATCTCCTGCACATAAAATACTTTTACCCTCCAGAATGGTTATTTCACAAAAAAAGCTAGTTAATGTTACTGCACTGGACTAAAATTCAGGGTTTAACATTTTTTACATGTGGTGTCCCCAGTCAAAAAATAACAGGCCCAAATAAAATTGCATAGAAATAGCTTTGTTATGCTAAATTAAACTGAGTTTTGTATTACTTTTTTTGCAGCTGACTGATAAGAAGTTACTTAGATTGTGAAGCATATAGAATAAGTGATTTATGTCAGAAAGATCTGCAATTAAAGCCGTTTTCAATCAAGTGAAAAATGTAGTCTCTCAATTAATGTAAGAACATGAAACCTGAATGCAGTATAATTATTAAACAATTAATTACATTAATTAGCACAACCTTAAATCAACAAGGCCTTTAACCAAACAGTTCTAAAAAAAGAAATGGACAATGGGAGATTTATGAGCAATTTTTAAAGGTTTTTTGTGTCCAGGAACAGCAAATTAGGTAGAAGTATTTCCAGCACGGCATACGGATTACATAAACATAAATTAACTAAAGATTGTCATGCAAGTAAAAGACAGCACTTACTGTCAGAAGGCTGGAGGAGCTCAAAGTGTTAACCCAATACTTATTCCACAACAGCTCTAGAAGTTTGCGGTCCAGGGAAGACTTAAAATAAGACACTTCTAAAGCATAGTACCTATAGGCATAAAACAGTTGTTTAATATTTTATTCAATAAAATTAAATCAATTACCAAGTATAAATATGTGCATCAAAAAGCTTACTGTTTGCAGTGCACTCCAAAATCCTCAATCTTGTTAAGTGGTATTGTTTGGTATTCAGACGGACCTTCATCTGGAGGCTTGTAACCCTAGAATTAAAAAGTAAATACGTGTTGGAGACTCATCAAACTCATATAAATGAATATACACATAAATGTGAAACACTAGACTGTTCCAAAAAAAAACAAAAAACCTTCCTACCTTCGGATATGTCCTGAACGCTCCAAGATTGACCTTCCCTGCGGATATAGTCCTTGTGGGATCAATCTGCGGAGGATGAAAAATTACAAGGACCGTAATAAGCAAAACAGTTCAGTCAAATATAACAAATAAAAACACTGAGCTGCCAGTTTAGCAAGTGAAAGTTATGAGCACCAGCTCGCTATTTGCCCTCAGCACAAAATAAGCAATAGCAGCGGAGGGTAAACTGTATAATGTATTCAGTTACAAAGCCAACAGCCATTAATCAGACACCACTACAAATGTCACCAAACTCATTTGTGTTTTGGGGGTCAATTATGGATCACTGATATTACTGAATTTAAACTGATACTTTAACAATTTCATAGCTGAGCTACTATTTTTCCCCTCTGTCTTTAGAGATTGATTGTAACAGAATTTAGAGGACTTTGCCAAATCGTCCCTAATGCAAAATAAGCAACCAATTTAGCATTTTCGACAGCTCTTACCACTACTGCGACAAAGGGCTCTTGAAACTGCTGGTTAAGCATCTGAGTGCTGACATCTATGCCTGAAAGCCAGCAGCCGTATCCAGGATGACTGTGGTACCATCCAATGGCATTCTCCAACCGCCCCACCTAAACGGATTCAGAAATGACGAGCCTCAGAATTATTAATATTTCATCATACGCCAGTTATGAGATTTATGGGGAGTTAATGCTTAATTTTGTCTATGAATGTCTAAAATGTATATTTTAGTTCATGTGACTGTTCACTATTTACTTTTAAAATGACCTTTTTTGGCTTCATTTATCCATTTTAAATGGCATTTTAATAAATACAATTTTAAAAGCTCAAATGTTCCATGTAGTCTCTCAATTAATATTACGTTACATAACCTGAATGCATAAAAATTCTAAAAGTATTAGTAAAATCACCAAGATGCAGCACGCACAATAATTACTTTTTAATTGTACTTTTATTGCCTTTAAAATCTAATTTAATATTATATCCTAAAAACGTAATATGTAGTAATTACAGAAGTATAACAAACATATTTTTAGAAGACCATAGTATATAAGATGTAACATACATAATTTGTGTATATTTAAATTTCTGTGATTATTCACTATTTATTAATACTTTAAAATCTCACATGCACTTTATTTATTTAAAATAGTAATATGATTTGTTTAAATTTTATAAGTGCATATATTCCATGAAGTCTCTAAATTAACATATAATCACGCATATTAATTACAAATCAATTAGTCAGATTTTTTTAGATGAGGATAGCACGTCGTATACACAATACATGTATTTTTAGTAGCATACAGCACCGCAGAAAAACTCTGTGGATAATAACACGATTAAAAACAAACTGTGGGTTTGTAATTATTTGCCTAATATGAATTTTAGATAATGCAAATGGGTTAGTGTACCTGTTTAGCATTCTCTATATAAGCAGCCATGTATTCATAAGCGGCAGCCTGAGCATTGACTCGAGTTTCAGTGCCCTCCACGGGTAGAGCGAAACTGTCCATGATGATCATGGTCTCTCCATCCACCTTCCCCAGCATAAGTCCCATCACTTCTAGGTTACCTCCAGATCGGGCATGCATCACCATCTTCAACAGCGCCAAAGCTGATATCTTGCAGTATTTAAAATAATGATGGCTGTAAACAACAAAAGCAGCAGCATGGAGAACTGTTACTCGTCACTCGAAAACAAACAATCAGGCCTCTTGAAGAGGAATAATTTCTATGGTGTGCTAAACTCACTCTTTAGTCCACGGTTTAGCTGCCAGAATCTCTTGTTGTTGTTTTTTATCGTACTTGTATATCTCATCAATACTTTGAACTTCCTGCATGCTGTTTGACAGCTCCCATGTTTTCATCGCTATGCTACTGCCAGCCATAGCTAGAGTCGGGTTTTACGTCCGGATTAACTATAAAGAAGTATGTCCAATACTACTCGCAATTTACGATATCTAAAATACTATATAATGTCGCAAACCGTTTAGTTTATCTAAAATTTTAAACGCAGCATTCAGCAACCATTCACAAAGCTACTGCTGTATCCCTTACCGACTGACCTGAGTGAAGCCAGCCACCAAACGCCTAACTAAGGAATTATATGAGTGTCAAAATAAAAGTCTCAAAGTAACTTGACTCTACTTAATGTCGTTAAATTCGCTAAATTACGGTTTCCTTTTATTCTTTAATTAATTGTTTAATTATGTCAATTTTAAATCAGAGTTTAAATTTACGTTACTAAGATTAAACTTCTTTCGTGTGTGTGTTTATCTCTCTTAGCTTTAAATTACTCGTCGATGCTCTTTAATGAAGGTGTATTATACAGTATCATTTTTCGTCTTTTGATTAATTTTTTGGTATGTTTATAAAAAATACATTTATTAAAAAAACGACTGGGTACAATAACATTTAATGTATTATTATTAAGGCCACTATTTCCTATAATGAGAAAATATTAAGATATGCAAATGCAATCGGAAAATGCCCAAATTAGTATAGCATATCACAATTTTTAATTCTATGCTTCTTTAAAAATATGGAGGCATTTTTTTGTTTTCATGTTTCATTGTCGTACTATCGCTGATATTATTTAGACTGGTTAAACTTTGATTTTGTGGTAAAAAAAAAAAAAAAAAATTGGTGAAAGGAAAACAAAAATCACAGGAAGTAAACTACATTTCCCAAAATGCATTGCCTGATTTCCAGTTCAAAGGTTACCAAAACAAGGAAGTGAAGAAAAGTTCTAAATTAATCTGCTTACAAACTATTTGGTTTAGTAGGTCAAAAGCCGATTGGTTCGCCAAACATATAACAGTGCGTTAAAACAGATATAGCCTGTCTGAGTGACGTGTTTTGTTTAGAAGCTGTCTCGCGGACTCACGGGCACTCATCTTCTGACGAGTGCTTTCATTGAAAATACTTATGGACTGATGATACACATTTATTCACCTTAATTTAAGCGACTTTTAAGCGAAAAAGGTAAGCTTTCAATGATTAAATTGTTACAAATATTAGCAAATGTTACTTCTGTGGTTATTATGGATTAATAAGTCCTTTTGAATGTACAGTTATGTTAATGTAGTGTCTTTAAGGCAAAATTCAAGACTTTGAAATATCACTGAATGCGTTTAAAATGTCCAGCTTTTCTCTTGTCTTTCTTTCCTTTTTCTAAATCAGTGCCACAGCAGACAAAATGAAGATGATGACATTCTTTATCATGGGACTCATTGTCCATGTAGTCTTCTTTCTCTCAATATTTGACATCTATTTCACGTCCCCTCTTGTCCATGGAATGACACCACAGCATGTCCCTCTGGCCCCTCCAGCCAAGCGCCTGGTTCTCTTTGTGGCAGATGGTCTGAGAGCTGACAGTCTTTTTAAGCCAGAAGACAATGGGACTTTCAGGGCTCCTTACATAAGGTAATGAGCGTGGAATAATCTTTCCATAGATGTGCTTCTCCTGTTTACGAATGTGGTCCAGAAAAGAAGACCTTAATGTTTTAAGATGGTTTACATAAAATGCATTGAAATTCAAATTATGGAGAAAAAAAATCACTGATATTACTTCAATCCAAAGGAATTTTGATCTTTTGAAATTATTATTTTTTTTAATTCTCAGAAAAACAACAACAACAAAAAAATGTTTTCCCTAAAACAAAACAGCATTTCCCAAAATGCATTCTATGCAGGTTGAATGAGAAAAAAAATGACATTTATTATCATTGTAATTACTCTTATCTGCTATGAATGTCTGTTTATTGTGTTCTTTATAGTGTATGAATGCATTTAACTTGTGCTTCTCATTGTTTTCTGTCATAAGGAATGTGATTGAGGAGAGCGGCACGTGGGGAGTGTCTCACACAAGAGTCCCTACGGAATCACGGCCAGGTCACGTGGCTCTAATAGCGGGTTTTTACGAAGACGTTAGTGCTGTTGCCAAGGGTAAGCAGTTGTCACGTGTGTGTTTCTGTATAACCTTTATGTGTGTTATCTTATTGCATCACTTATTTCCATGCTCACAGGCTGGAAGGAGAATCCAGTGGAGTTTGATTCTGTTTTTAATGAAAGCAGGCATACCTGGTGTTGGGGAAGTCCTGATATATTACCAATGTTTGCTAAAGGTATTAACACACACAAACACACACACACACACACACACCTGTGAATAAACAGTATACTGACTTTATTTAGTAGCTTTACCAGCCTGAGTGTTTTATAGGAGCCACTGGAGACCATGTGTACACTCACACGTACCCTCCAGAGCGGGAGGACTTCGCCTCCACTGATGCTTCCAGACTTGATACATGGGTATTTGATGAAGTGAAGGTAGGATACTTTTATGTAGGGGCTTTTAAATAAATACATTTTGATGAACTGAACTAAAAAAAAAAAAAAAAAAAGACACACAACATTTATTCTGGTGATGCATATTTAAACACGGTCCAGCATTTAGAGGTCTGCTAAACAGTGCAACATGCTTTGTCTAAAATGATTTTAAATCAAATTTCTAAATGATTTTTGAGCAATAATTATGCATGCATTTTTGTAACGTCATATTAATTCTAATTCTATGTGGGTTGTGGTCATGCCACTGCACAACAGTGGGAAGATAATACACACACACAAATACATACACATAATATGCACACAGTAAAACCAGTCATACTATGATATGTAACTAAATAATTTGTGGCTATATTTATATATATATAGTAATATAAGCTTTTCTCTTTTTTAATATATTTTAATATGTAATTTGTTGAATTTTGAAGATCCACATGTATCAGTTGTGCTGCTTAATATTTCTGTGGAAACACTGTTACACCTTTTCATGAATCTTGTAATAAATAATGTGAGGATATGATTGAACAGCTTTAGTTAATTTCTTTCCTTTCTTTTTTTTTTTTATAAAGAATTTTCTCACAGGTGCCAAAAGCAATGAAACTCTACTGAATATGTTACATGAAGGACAGAATGTGTTTTTCCTTCATCTTTTGGGGTTGGACACCAATGGCCATGCCCACAGGCCTATGTCAAAGTAAGTTAAAAAACAACACAGCGTTAGACATTGTAATGTGATTAACAACACATTTTACCTCTTTGTTTTATTTTCCTGTTTTTTCTTAAGACAGTTTGGGATATTATTGGTTGTAAAAACTAATAGATAAATTGAGTTGTGTTATAGTATATCGTGTTGAGATACTTTAAACGGGTGGTTTTTATTTATACACTAAATGCATATATTCAGAACACCTTAGATGAGGTGTACCACTAGGTGGAGCTACTGTTATTGTCATTCTCAAATGTAATGTTTTCTGCACTTTATAGGGAATATCTAGAGAACATTGGTCTGGTTGATGCTGGTGTTGCTGAAATTGTCACTATGATGGATGACTTTTATGGGCATGATGGAAAAACGGCTTATGTTTTTACATCCGACCATGGCATGACAAATTGGGGTAAGACATCTCTGTGACCTATTTTTACAACTTAAGAAGTCTGTGACTTGAAACTTTGTTAAAAAGGTAAATAAATTACTTTTATCTCTCCAAAGGAAGCAAGTATTTTAAGAATAAAATAACATTCGCTTGATTTATATTACAGTTCAAGTCAGCATTACAAAATAACTAATAGGTAATTTATCACTTATGAATCAATGCCGTATATGTTTTATAGGATCTCACGGTGCGGGACATCCATCAGAAACGCTGACCCCACTGGTAGCTTGGGGCGCTGGGGTTCAGAAAGCACGACGGGACAGCACTCGCAAATATGATGATAATTATTTAAAAGGTTTGTTTAATGCCTCTTATTGGTCTCACACCACTTTCTCCGTCTGCAAATATTTTGTCAATGTTTCTTTAACCCTTCTTACATTTCAGAATGGGAGTTGGAAACATCCAGGAGGGTGGATGTCAATCAGGTGAGGTTTTGTCTCATTTGTATTAATGACAGGAACACTGCTGAGCTGCTCTGAACTTTTTATGCTATTGCAGGCTGATATTGCTCCACTAATGTCATCACTTATAGGAGTTCCCTTTCCTTTGAACTCTGTGGTGAGCATGATTTTTAGAGCACTACTATATAGAACTTCATGCACTTTTTATATTCATTTTAATAATGCATTTTTCGGATCACAGGGTGTCTTACCTCTGAATTACCTGAATAACAGCCAGCACTTTAAGGCTGAGAGCATATATGCAAATGCAATTCAGATCTTGGAACAGTTCAGGGTAAAGTATGCTACATTTCGATGCATTCTATCTGTTTTAATTAGAAATAATCAGCTATTTTGTGTTTATTAAATCAACAGGTGAAACTGGCACAGAAGAAAGAAACAACAATATCTTTTCTGTTTACACCCTACCAGTGAGTGAAAGTGAAAGCTTATTTCGAATACCTAAAAGTAAAGATTGAGTCATCATTTGCTCACTCTCACATCTTTTCAAACCCATTTGACCATAGAACTTCTTCTAAATGTGTAGCTATATAGCTGCTAAGGTCAGATCACATGGTGAGATGTCTTTTTTTTTACTTCTAGGCCTCTGACTGACTCTAAACAGATGGATTTTGTGCGCAATGCCAAAAATTTGATCCAGAAAGGACAGTTTGATGAAGCAGTGAGTGTTGATTGGTTGTCATGTTCAAACTGACTTGTCGATTATCTTTATCTCGACTTGCCTTATCTTTCTTTTTCTTTTCTTCCAGATCAGTTATTGTGAAGATCTTATAGTCCAGGCAATGGAGGGCTTGTCGTATTATCACACATATGACCGGGTCTTTCTTGGAAGCAGTGTGGTTCTGGGTTTTATTGGTTGGACCTCTTATGTGGTTTTGTTCATCCTGAAAACGCACGCTAGCCTACGCAAACCTCCAACTAACACTCATATGGTAAGCAAGATATTTTGCAGTCCAGAGTTCATCATGTTTACAGGTCATAGTCATTGAAATGAATACTGAGGTTAGTGGTTTATTGGTAAAAAAAAAAAAAACAACAACAACCGAAAACTAAAGGTGCTAAAATATGTCATTTCCTGTTGTTTGTATATGTGGTATTCAAGGTAACAGAAAGGAGTCTGGGACAGATGTTTCTGTGTATAGGTCTGCTTGTGGCTCTGTTCTTGTTGGTCCAGTCCAGTCCTTGGACCTACTACATCTACTGCTTGCTCCCTGTGCCTGTTTGGTTCTCTGTCATTAGGGAGTAAGTTACGCATCCCTGTATTTATTAAAATATTATTTGCTATAGATTACATTTAACCGTTTTAGTAAATAATTCCTTTAATGTAACAACATAGGATTAAAAAGCATGCACAATTAAAGGGATAGTGCTCCCAAAAATAAATATTCTGTTATTAACTACTCATACTTATGATGTTCCACACCCATAAGACCTTTTTGTCTTCAGGACATACATTTAAATATTTTTTGGTGAAATCCTTTCTGTCTCTTCATAGACAGCTGTGGTTAAGGCACAGAAACGTAGTAAGGACATAATTAAAATGGGACATCAGAGGTTCAATTGTGAATGTATATACATGTTAATAAATGTAAATGTAAAAGGCTATGAGAATACTTTTTTGAAAACCAAAAAAATATATATGAGGGTGGGTAGTTCACCCAAAAATGAAAATTCTCTCAATTTAAAAAATAAAACCATACGAATTTCTTTGTTCTGCCAAACATAAAGGCGAAAAAGTTGAAGAAAGTTTGTTAGCAGGCTTTTTTGGGTCACCATTGAATTTGTATAGTAAGGGAAAAAAAATACTATGGAAGCCAGCAGTGACATATTTAAAAAATAATAATAATCGATGTGTTCGGCAGAACAAAGAAACTACTCGAGGGTGAGTAAATGATGACATTTTTGTATGCGCTATCCCTTTTGAATATCCAATGCACATTAACATATGTGCAATATTGAGTCCCAAAACCATTCTCGTTCTGATGTATTGCGAATCTATAATGTTAATTAATACATATATTAATTATAACTACACAGGCCCAACAATGTGCAAAATGATTTACATGACCAAGAATGAATAGGAAAAAGTCTTTCCTTTTTTTAAGTTTGTGTTTTTTTTCCTTGCTGCCACAGATTTGAAACCCTTGCTGATCTGGTTCGAGCAATCCCCTCATTACCACTCAGCAAATGCTTTGGATATTTTTTACTGGTTACTTTTGGAATTGAATTACTAGTAAGTGCTCAATAAGCTGTGTGCTAGACATGGTGAATTCTGTTGTCTGTGTTGTTGTTAGCGCTATTTTGCACTCTAGTAATTAAATGTGTTGGAAGATTTCACTTCTATTTTAGCTTTTTTCATTTCCTCTCTGCTGGTGTTTTTTAGGTTGTGAGTTTTTTCTATCGGGCCATGTTGACCTTGGGGCTGCTTGTGCTGGCACTGTGGCCTGTGGTTTCTGGCCTTCACTCAAAAGCAAAAGTAAGGTGATCTACTCAAAGCCTTTTTTGACCTGAGGTCTGGAAAAAGTGCTTTTTTTTTATATTTGTTTTTGTTTTTCGTACTACTGTAGTTCAGGTCACTGAGCTGGATTTTGAGCTGTCTCTTTCTGTCTGTGTTTCCACTGTTGCCTGTGGTGGGACGGGAACCAGACGTTAACTATGTGTGAGCAATCTTTGTTCACTTTCTGACAAAACACAATAATTCATGCACAATAATTTGAGTTCATTTTCCTTCTTTAATCTGTTAAACACATTCATACTGTCTGATCTATTTTGATGGTTTATCTTCTAAATGTTTCGCTGTAGAATTTGCGCTGGAGTGCTGACCCTCTTCAACACATTTTCATACCTCTGGTCATCATGGAGACGCTCTCCTCTGATCCGAAGAGATCGTCAACTGTTCATCTGCCAGGTCATTTATCACTCTGTCTTTGCATTACATATCCCAGTACAATAGTGTGCTTTTAATGTTTAATCAGGAGGTTTGCTTTTCAATGGTTTCAAGTCACATTTGTCCAAAATATTCTCACGCTTACTCAGTATTACACATATTTCATCATACTCTGAACTGCGTGCAATATTATTTTAGGAATCTTATATTATAACTCTCTCTCTCTCTCTCTCTCTCACACACACACACACACACACACACACACACACACACACACACACACACACACACA
>JAUMHQ010000090.1:10790466-10808447 GCA_032361165.1 Enteromius paludinosus | reverse complement strand
CATTCTGTGTGATTTATTAGGTTTTGTGCCCATGGGGACCTCAAAAATGTCCCCACGAGGTCAAAATTCCTGGTTTTGCTATCTTTGTGGGGACAATTGGTCCCCACCAGGATATAAAAACCTGTACACACACACACCCATACATACAAACTATTTTGAGTATTACACCTATTTCATCCTAAACTGAACTGCATGCAATATGACTTTAAGACTCTGATATTAGAACTCACTCTCTCACACACATTGACTTCAAAATAATCTTTTCTCTCACCACGCATTCAAGACAAAACATTATGACAATAGGTTTTGAGGTGTTGAGAGTGAGTGGATGAAAAGCACAGAATGCCTCACTGCAAAAACTTTAAGATCTTTTCGATTGAAACATTTTCTAGTGACTGGTTACATATACATTTTTAAGTTTCAGTTCAATGTGAAAATCTTTGCGAGCCATGAGGGTTTTAAAGGAACAAGATGCACAGAACTAAAGTCTGGGAGAAAAGAAAGGCCTATAGAGTAAATGCACTGGGAAGTAATGACCAAACTGCAGATAAGAAATGCGTATAGTAAGAGCATAACTGCTATTGATGGTATATTGCGTTTCCTGTTACTGATTATCTATTGTGAAATTTAATAAAATCTCTAGCAACACACAGAAACAACATTCTGTTTGTGTTTAGCTATTGAAACCAAATAGGATGTTATACGTAAGACACATTACTGTTCCTCTACTGTAAACAAATATTTGATCTCCGGTAGGCTATTCCTTTCACACTTGCATTTAGCCTAAATGTAGCCTACTTAGCCAATTTATTTATTTACATATATAGTCGGGATTACATCTAAACTAGTCTAAATTAAATCAAATCTTAAAACAATCTAAATTGAACCTACTTTAATCTTGGCTGAGAATCTTATTTGTGTACATTCGTTTTCAGATGATGCAAGTGGTGCTGTGTGCTTACACCCTGACCAGTACACACTCCAGTCTGCAACTGAAGCAAGGCTTGCCTCTCTTTAACCAGTTTGTTAGCTGGCTCACACTAGGTTTGCAATCACCACTCCCATGATACTTTGTTACCAATATGTATTGTTTAGGCCAAAATGAAACTTGAATTACTTTAATCACCCTCATGTCTTCTGTATGATTTTCTGCCTTCTGCCGAACACTCGTCTTTTTTCATACACATACAGTGAAACTCGAAAGTGCTCCGAAAAAAAAATGTCCTAAGAATTTGTGGTAATAAAGACATGAGGGTGACTAAATGGTGCAACAAACCCTTGATGCATGACTGTTAACCAGTGAATTGCACTTCTTCTTTTTTCCATCCTGTTCATACTTTTTCCTCTGTTCTCTCACACTTTGCTTTTTAGTTTCCTCATTTTTGATACCGTTGTTGAGTTCCACCAGGCTCTTTCACAGACTTCTGAGTATCCTGATGTCCTTAGTTTGTGTCTACCTCCTCCTGAGCACGGGGTAAAAGCCAATGACCAACACATTTAACGCCATATAATCATTCATTTTTATGTTTAACAGCAATTCAGCACGTGTTAGATTTAAGCAAATTCTCCTCTTGAGGTTGCCCGTCTAAGGAAATGGAATTCAAAAACATACCACATAGTGCTTGCAGTAAGCAGTTAAGTTGCAGAAGTTTAGTTTAGGCACTGAATAGTTTGTTTCAGCTATACAGAAAATAGTCAAATTGATTTATAGTTAACATGAAATAATACACTATTATTCAAATGTTTGGAGCTGGTGGTTTTTAAAGGAAGTCTTACATATTTGATCAAAAATGTGTTAAATACATAGTGTAGCTTGTACTTTTAGTGGTGGCAAAGCTGAATTTTTTAGCTGCCATTGCTTTTGACTTTTGGTAAATCTGATGTGGCTGTAAATAAATAAATAAATATATATATATATATATATATATAAATAAATAATCAGTGTTAACTGTTGTGCTGCTTAACATTTTTGTGAAAACCATGCTACTTTTTTCAGGTTACTTTGATGAATGGAAAGTAAAAAACTGTACTTTATATTCTAAAGATATTAATCAAATAATATGATGATGACTAATCAAATGAATTGCAAATATAATTTTATTTTCATTTTAGCGTTTTTATTTTTAATTCTACATTTGCATATTTTAAAATGAAGGCCTTTGTTCTAATAGCTATTTGGTTTGTAAATGGTAAAGGTATGAGGCACTTTTTCCTCCGGTGCTGTCGTGGCTCATGTTTGCATGGATCAACATTGAGCAGGAAGCCATGAACACACAAGGGAGTTCAAATTGGACTGAGGTACCATCTCTTCCTCCTCTGGGCTCTTTCATGCTTTTCTTCTGCCTCAATCTCAAAATGTGGTTGAAACATATTGCATTGTGTTAAGTTTGTTAAACGGTAAGAGTAGACAGACCACTGATTGTTCCGTTTTATGTTTTCTCAGCTCTCCAGCATTGATTTTGCCGAAAATATTGACATTACCAAGATCAGGCAGCTGAGGCTGGACGACATTCGGAGATCTTACTTCTTTGCATCCTTTTGAACTCCAAACTATTATTTGTGTCTTTTGATTATTAAAAGAACGTTTATTCCAGGGGTGTCATACTCTGTTCCTGGAGGGCCAGAGGCCTGCAGAGTTTAGTTCTAGCCCTGCTCCGACACACATACTATTCAGTTTTCAATTAAGCCTGAAGGACTTGATTAGTTAGATTAGGTTTATCTTAACTCTGCAGTGCTCTGGTTTTTCAGGAATTGACTTTGACATCCCCCAGGCTTATACTATTATATAAATAATATAGTTCCTTAACTGTTATAATAGGTGTTTTTTATTATAATTGCATTCTTTGGCTGTGGTAACATTGCCTCTATTAATAGGTAAGCTACTCATTTTCGATGTAAAATGGTGCTATAAAATCAACTTAAACAAATTCAATATCTTCCTTCACAGTTTCGATCCTGCCTCGGTTTACTGCTTTCTGACCATCTTCAATCCTTTTATCATGGGCGGCCTCCTGATGTGGAAGGTATGGCATTTCATCAACAAAGTTTCAGATTTACACTTTTTTGTTGTTGTTGTTGTGCCACACGCACCACAGCTATATTTGTGCTGTTCTTCTTTGTAAACTGTAACATCCTTTTCCAGGTATTAATACCATTTGTAATTGTGATGTGCACCTTTGAAAGCATTCAAGTTTCAACACAGCTCTCATCACGAAGGTACCTACCAAAACAAATTAGAACAGCAGGAAACCAAGGGGTCGTTTATCTTTTGACTGCAGACTGACCACTTCTTTAAGCATTTGCTATATTTGGGCTCAGGTCCTTTTATAGACTGACTGCAGACAACTGGGCTTTGACATCTAGGGTACTTGATTTAAAAAGCAACGTTAAATGAGGATATGTTCCTGCTTAGGCAGAACAAAATAGTTTGAGTACATGTTGATAGCTTTATGGCATTATTTTGCATAAGTTTACATCCAATCTGCATTTATTTTCTAGCCTTTTCCTCGTTGTGCTTGTCATCTCTGACTTGATGGCACTGGTAAGCTTAGCATAGGAAACATGACAAATAATGGCAAAATGAAGTTGCATTTTTATTAATCATCTTAACTCCTCTCTATTTTTGTTCACCAGCACTTCTTTTTCTTAGTACAAGACTATGGAAGCTGGCTTGACATAGGGACTAGGTGGGGTAACTGTATTGTACATATGTGGCTCAGTTTAGTTTGCATCTGTGTTGCAGAAATATAATAACATGTTTCTTTTGTGTTGTAGTATTAGTCACTATGTCATCGTAATGTCCATGACCATCTTCCTGATGTTGTTGAGCATCATGACACACATCTTAACCTCCAAGAGGATCCTTATTGGACAGAAACAAAAGATGCACTTTAGGTGACGACCTAGGCCCAGGACCTCCTTTTTTAAAGCATACAAGGTGCATAAAACAAGCATTCAGCAGCACAGACTGTTGTTCAGCTTAGGGTCTTCCTGTTTATGGGTATTTCTTAACATCATTGTTACTAAAGATGTATGACTCTGCATCTTACAATAGGAAGACTCTGAATAGCATAACGAATATTAAAAAAGTTAATGCTGTTAATACATCCAGTGGACCTACAGGTATCTCAGCAATGGAGCTTAAAGGGGAAAATGCTATGATACTGATTTAAATTATAGGGAAAAGACTTGATTATGTTTCTGTATATGTACTGTATGATTTATACCAAAGGTGAGGAATGTGACTGTATTTATGTCAGCCGATTTTAACTGGGATCTAATTCTCAGATGGTACTATGGTAAATGTGTAGTTTTATAACACTGTATTTTAATATTGTAAATATGGCTAATTATTTATGTACAATAAACCTTCACAGAAATAATACAATTTTAAAAATGTTTTAAAGTGATTTTTGTAACAACTTGCAGGCTTGGTGAGCATAAGTGACTTCTTTCAAAAACATTACAAATATATATTATTAACTCCAAACTTTTAAATGGAATTATAACTGCTGTTAATAGCATTAACGTACGCATTGTTTTATAATGAAGCATTATAACAATATATAGCAATATTTTATTTACATATATTAGCTTACGTGTGTGTGTGTGTGTATATATATATATATAAATTATTTTTATTCACATCATCAATGTCCATTAATAACTTTAGCACATCCCCCTCTGCAGCTGTGACAAGATCACAGGGGAAAACCAAAAACCACAGCCCCCGTCAGCTTAAGACTAGACAGTAGTACAGAGTGCTATTAAGATTTAAATGATACCCATATCAGTAAAATTTTTAGAAGGCATTGTAGTAATACATTGGGACCCTTCCATATTGAGAACTGTTATCTTGCAGTATTTTCATCAATATGGAATCTTGATGTTTGTTTGCAGTTATTTGGCAACATGACTCATTGTTTTTGAGGTTGGCCTCCTAAAGTGATGTCGAATGTGCAACAGTGTGAACTATAAACAAACAGCAGCCCGGCCGACACAGAGAATGTGTTAAGTAGTGGTTTCTGAATGGGTGAGGAGCAGATGCAGCAGACGCATTACCTTACTTCCTCATCTGCTCTGCTATCGTAAACTTCTGCGTTGCTGTTCAGAGGGTAAGTGTCTTGCTGCTTTGTCTCATTAGGGTGTTAATTTTGATGACTTATTTGAACATTTTAGGCGAACCTTGTTGTAAAATGCTGTATGAACACAGATAGTAGTTTGTGGCTTGTTTGTCACTTTAGAAAGAACTACAAAGAGGTGCATAAAGTTAGAGATGAGTTCAACTTTAAAGGAGGGCAAAGAGGATTTATAAAATGTGCTTACACACTGGCTTTATATTGTACTGTAAACTTGTGTAGGTGGTAAAAGTTTGCAATATTTTACCATTACTATATTTGCTAATACATTTCCTTACATCAACTAAAAACGAGCAATAGATCTGTTATATACACTCTTTGTTAACTTTAGGTAGGCTAGTAAATGCATTACGCTTAGTTTTTGGTGTATGTTGGCTTAGCCTGTGTCAGATACATAGTATTACTTAAGCCATACAACTTTAATTTTAATAATGTATTTAACATTAACAAGGTTTAAAAAAAAATGTTTTGCGGTCTGAGATCATTAATTTTAACAAGTGGAACCTTACTGTATGCAAAATTCTATCTATAGTTACTCACCCTCATGTCGTTCCAAAGCCGTAAAACTAATTTTCTTTCCTTTTTCTGTGGAACTTAAACACAGTTTGAGTATTTTGTCATCATACAGAAGAAGCCAATGAAAAGACATTCTACAAAATATGTTTTGTGTTCCACAAAAGGAAAGTTCTACCAGTTTAGAAGGATGTGAGGATGATATTAGTAAATATTTAAATAATAAATATTTTTTTATTTATATAGCCCCTTTCCACACTTTACAATGTATATTTGACAAAGAAGATGTAACACGAACAGACATTGATGGAAAACAATAACTAAGGATGTAGTAAAGTAACATTATATGAATAATTACTCGGAATGATTTTTGGGAGTAACCTAAAATCAAGGTAAAATAATGATTTAAACATTCTTTTACAATACAGTGAGTTAAAGCAAAGCTAAAACAATGAAGATGCCTCTCGTTTTTATTCAGTAACTTCCTCATACTTATCTTCCAGTATGTTTTCTTGTTAGGAACCATGACGGAGAACACCACGGTCAGCAACATCACCAGCTCTCCAGTGACATCCCCTTCTTCAGGGACAACAATGTCGCCCCCCTTCACTATCGCCCTGATCATTATCTACACTGTAGTCCTTCTGGTGGGCAGCACAGGCTTGACCGTCATGATCAGCTTGCTAAAAACCAATATTCGCTCGTTAACCACCATCGCCTTCTTGAACTTGATGGTTGCACACTTTTTTTTCCTGCTCACTGTGCCGTTCAGACTGTACTACTATGCATCCGGCACGTGGAAGCTGAGCCCTGCGTTCTGCAAACTGGTCAGCGCCATGGTGCACATTCACATGTACATGGTGTTTACCATCTATTCCATTCTTCTTACAATTCGGTTCCTGCAATTTTACAAGAAAACGCAGCGGACGGAGTTCTACAGGAGGCTGCATGGCCTGGGCGCGAGCGTTCTGGTGTGGATCATCCTGTTAACCATCATGATCCCCCTAGTGCTGAAGCAATACGGACAAAATAATGGCACAAACGATAACAAGTGCTTTAATTTTGGCGGTGAAATACAAAACGACTTCGTCTACGCCCTGAACATGGTTCTGTCCATAAGCATCATCACGCTGTCGTGTCTTCAGACCGGCATCCAGACGATGATCCTGCGCTCGATGTTCCTCAAGTACGGCCCCGCCAGCCGCTCCCAGCAGGAGTTTTGGGTCCAAATTAAAAACCTCAGCTTCGTACTCATCATGCTCACCTGCTTGGTACCGTACCAACTTTTTAGGCTACAATACCTGAACAACACTGATGGCCTTAATGATACAAATGAAGTGTTTCTGGCCATCACTGGGCTCACGTGTTTCGACATGTTGACGTTCACTGGGAAAAGCATATGCAAAGTGTGTTGGACCGGGTAAATAAAGCGGATAAATACTGAACATGGACGCTATTTACCTCATCAGTAACCAAACGTCAGTGTTTTCAGATGGAAACTGAAAAGCGTTTTATCAGTTGAAGGCAAATGAGCATCAGCATCTTTTCTCAGAGAATTAACTGTGATAGCTTTTTTACATTGCTTGAAGGATCCTGGGAAAAAAAACAGTGTTATTTAAGTAGGATATCATTCGAGTTATGTGTTTAGAACGATTTTTGTGATAATCATGTCACTCGAGTCTTTCGGATGATATGAAATGACGTTTGTTTCGATATCTGAACTGTGTCAGGTTTGGTGCAAGTAAAATACATTTGGTTTAAAGGGTTAATTTTACTGAGAACTATTTCCTCAATAATCATTTCAACTTGAATGCAGCTCGGTGAATTGGAGGCCTGCGTTCTCAAACCTTGATTTATCTTTTGGCGAAGGGTTTCTCAAATTTACGAATAAACGTTTCAATACAACGTTCAATCAATGTTGTGATATGAAACGTTAAACTTATTAGGCTACATGTTTAGGGAGCTTTGAAAAGAAGGTCTAGGCTACTCTTTAACGTTCCCATAATTCTAAAATGGAACGTTCACATTTCTTTCCCAGAGTTCTCATAACATAGAAGCGTTTTTAACATTCAGAGACCGTTCCAAAATATAACGGAAGGTTCGAAACGTTCTTAACACGTGTTTGTGAGCTGGGATGTGGTGGCATTCTTCATTAAGAGGGCATTTTAACTGCATACACATTTATAGATGTTCATAGCAAGATGATTTATGATGAACAAAAACTTGATTTTAGAGTTCTACAGATATGTCTAAGAATTTAGGGCTTTTTTAAAATGTTGAGATATGAGATAAAACAACGGCCAAGCGATGTTCGAGCTCTCATTGAGAGAGTAAAATAGAGATCTGGCGCCCTCTTCTGGTAAACTTGGAGAACGTCAAAGATTTAAGGTTTGAAGTTAAAACAATTTTTCTGTAAAACTAGGGGTAGAGCCATCAGAGTCCACAAGTTTAATAAGCATGATTTTTACTTGTTTTCTGAAAATACATTATATTTATGAAATTATAAATTCAAAGGTGTTTGTCTTCTGCGTTCTTCACGGCGTGAGCCCACGCACGGGCAAAACGATTCATGTCTAGTGTTTTATTGGGGCTAGTTACTGTTTAACATCTCCACCCAACTTTCAGTTTGTTTAGTAAATCGATCTAATGAGGCTCCCCCAACACCACCACAAAGTATTGTCCAATGTGAGGCTTTTGACATGTTAAACACTTCATTTGCTCTCTACATCATATTTATTAGCAAAAAAGTTTGGCAAATGCTCGTTTGGGTTTTGGTGGATTAATGCAAATCGTTGCTGGACGTGGAGAAGGTAAGACCAGACAGTTTTACGTCGCGGTCATTGAATTGTTGGGAAGTTAAGGACGAAAAAAAAAAAGTTAAATCGTTTATTCCTACTTTTTTGTAGTTTTAAACAAGTTCTTGATGCTAAATTTTGACGGTAAAGAAATGATCGCTAGTGCACTTGTGACGTCAGCATTCCCTAAATTAGGCTAGTCTAGACTAGTCGTGTTTTATTATCATTTTTTTGTACAAAAAAAGTTTGATTGTGTGTTTTCTGTAAAAGTATGTTGTGAAAACAAATGAAATTATTCTGTTTCATATTTTATATCCAAAATGTTTTTCAATATTTATTTTGTATTTTACTTCGCCAATTATATTTACTTTGCGAATTGAATACTGTAAAAGGACGCCTTCTACATTAAATATGTGCCCTAATATTATTTAGGGCAGATCGTAATAATTTCAGTTGCCTTTAGGCTACAGAAGTGACATTAAAGCGTTTTTTTTTATACAAAAAACTGAATTTGCTGTCTTGATATTTTGAGTTTTTCATAGTCCTTAAGTGATATTTTACCTCTAAGCAATTCTACTTTGACCTTGAATTTATTTAACTGTTGAAGTGGTATGGCAGGTCAGCCAATGTGGGGTGTATTTTGCAATGTATTTATAACATAAGTACAGTTTTCATCTCTCTGCATCAGATCTGATAGTGGGGTGTAATGCAATCCATTGAAAAACGATGGCATGAAATAGATTGGCTCACCAAACTCTTATCACGTGAACATTTGAGCACTTCCTTATTTAAAGCATTGTTTGTTAGAGTGAAGTTAAAATGTAACTTGTGTGATGTGTGTCCCTGTATAGACTGTCCCTGTGCATACCCAATCTAACCTCAAGTACTTCAGTTTATAAATATTATATTTATAAATAATAAATAAAATATTATATTTATAAATAATATAATATAAATATAATATTTTTTATTATCTCTTTTTTTGTTATGACCTACTTGTACAGCAAGGTTGCTATATTGTTTGGCTTTCTATAGTTGATTAAATTGGACCACATGGCAATTTAAAGACAAACAGTATAGCCTAAAACAACAGTTTTTCTAAAATCTAATAAAGAAGCCAAATAGCAAGTGTTTCATAAAAGTTGAATGTTTTAACCAAATATTATAGGTCAGAGATATTTTTCCATTTTATGCATGTGTACATGCCTTGTACAGGCCTGATGATGCTGCACTAATGTGTTAAAATAATTCTTTTTAAAACTCCTAAAAGGATAGTTTACCCTAATTCCAATTCTAATTGCGTTTGTGAAATACAAAATGCATGGACAAAAACCATCACTTAGTTTTAGTTAGAAAAAGCTCATCTTATCTGATAAACACAGCAAATATTTATTTTGAAACAATGATCACAAAGAAATGAATAGTTCATTTCACAATAAGCTAATTAAAAAGGAATGGCAAGTGACACATAGAATTAAATGTGAAATTTAAACAAAATACTTTTTTGTTTTATTTACATCTTTGAAAAATCATTTTTACAGTGTAGGTTTGGAAAGAATAAGGGTAATGTGGGAAAAAATACAGAAATTTGAATGACTCGGATACAAAATATTACATTCAAATAGTACTGCAGTGTCTCTTAATCTAATTTAAATAAAAGTCAACCTGCGAAACAGAATTAGTGTCAGATGAATGTATATTATGTCTATGATTAGATCATTGCAACAGAATTCAGGAAATGCTAATATACCTAATTTTTTAATATTCTTTTGAATATATCCCGAGCCAAGTTCAGATCTCACCTTCATTTCATGGAAGCTCAATAGTGTTGGTGCTTTAGTTTGTAAGAGTATCACTTTCCCTGAGAGTAGCACTTGTTGGTTGTGCAGAACCAATAAAACCCTCATGTTCCTTTCTGGAACAAATAGGGAATACTGTTATCTCTTCATCCTTCTGATAAGTATAGGATAAAGTGAGAAGATAAGTTCTGTTCAAGGAGGTGAGGAGTCTTGGCCAAGGCTCCTCCCTTGTCTTAGAAGACGACAAATCAGCATTCTGAAGAGATGGTCAACCTAAGGCTGCCCTCAGTTCTCTCTCCAAGAGACACTGTCCCGGGACGACTTTAAGTAGAGATAGCTAGGCAGGAATGAAGTTTTCACCAACTCCTCTTCCTAAATCCTTGTTAGACATGGATGTAGCCAATTACTGTGAGGGCTTGGACCCGACCTATAGCACACTGGGCTTTGAGAACGCAGAAGTGCTTTACTGTGGTGGTGGTGGTGGTGGTGAGTGCTATGCTTTTTGTCCAAAATTTTAAGTGCTTTTGCAGTTGCAGATGCAAAAAAACTGATGATCACAATGCTTAAGATGTGTGTTTGTTATAGTGTTGTTATTAAAATGTTCATTTAAGTCATGTCACAGATTGCAACTAATGCGGGTGTTAATTTAGCTTAGTGTGACTGACTCAGAAGTGTCATGTCATGTCATGGCTGGTTTAATAGCTGCCTGAACTGCCTGGAATGGTTTGTCCCAGCAGAATCATTTACCTCAACCTAAAGGAGATAATTGTTAGCTAACTATTTTGAAAGTCTTTCCATTCGGTTTAAAATTCAACAGAGGTTTCGCTCAAATCCTGAGAAAAGAGTTCTGAGTCTCAGGATTAGAGACTGGGATCTCCATGGGTTCATAGGTTGGGAAAATAGGACAAAATTAGGCACGTTTAGGTGTAACCTCAAAGCTAATTCAAAAGCAAAAGAACTCAGATATTTTAGGTGTGAAATAATGTTCGTCCCATGATGCGGTTTTGTGTTTTTATAGTACAGAGACAGTCACACTCAGGGATTGTGGGAAATGTGTTGCTCAGAGGTACGTTTTGGATAGGGCAACTCTTTCAGACTCCTTAGGTCGCTGGAGCAATAATGTCACCACAATCTGATGTGATTTATCCACTTTAGTTCTCCATTAACCTAATGGTAAAATAGAGATTTCCCAGTTATCTTTACAGTTCTTTACAGTGCATCGAAGCACAGAGATAGAGAAAGGCCATAAAACAACTGGAATACAAACTATTTACAGGCAAACGGACAATCTCTGGCATGCAGATAAACTGCTAGACAAAACTCAGATTTTCTGAAAATTAATCTGTAAACTTTACCCAAATATCTTAAAGTAATGGAGTAAACCCAATAATGTTATACTGACTAGACTGAATCTGCTGCAGGTAAATGCTAACTAGCAGTTGCACTGAAAAAAGTACAAATATGCTATGCATGATAAACATCACAAACATTTTTGACACCACGTATCAGCCCAAAGCTGGCATTAGATCGCTTACATTTTTTTGTACTCCAACCATTCATGCTGGGAACTGGATCCAAAACTGAAATGCAAATGGATAAAATATTTAACTGAAATGAAACTGATGCATTGCAACAAGCATTTTTTGCACTGGCTAATTTGAATCAAGTGTGTTATTAAGTATTAATAGAGTGTGCAATGAGCAAAGCTCACATTTTGAGTTGCTGTTTGCATGCACATACAATTAATATGGTGTAGGAAAGAATTCGGATGGATTTGTTGTTGTGTTCAGCTGATTTGTATATATATCTTTATTTAATGTGCTGGGGTGGTGCACCCAAAAAGGACATCATTTACTCCCCCAAAATATATGAATTCCTTTAATCTGTGGAGCACATTACAAGACATTTTGAGAAATGTGTGTTTTATTGGCTACCGATATTTTTTCAAAGATTACTTAATTAACCCCATAAAGCTCTGAAAGTATTGTTCGGCATCTGATTTATGTTTAGATTTCAAGTTCGGTATCGCCTTATTTCGAAAGAAAATCCTTCAAAACATGCTCCGCAAATGTACGAAAGCCAACAAGATGAATTGGCTCTCTGCGACCACATGTGCCCTTTGCCTTCGAATGATGTTTTATTCCGAAATGAGAAGGAATCACTTTGGGAATATCCTGAAACATTTATCCACGAGATGTCAATCTCCATTGAATATCTATCTATGCAATAAAACAGAGGCTAATCCTAATTAAGTCTGTCCTACAACAGCGGGAGGCTCCAATCAGTCTCAAAGCATAAAAGGCTAAAGTCCCCTGCTGCATTTCTTTTGTTGAAATGTTATGATTTTGGATGCACAAAGGAATGATTGATTTTCCATCCTTGTCTATAACAGAAGGGTGCCGCTCTCTGTTGCATTAGAAGGTCTTTTAGGATGAGCATCCTTTGTTCACTTATGCAGAACTCTTCCTCATGCTCCTCATTAGCTGTTATGATTGGAAGACCGAGTAAAAAGGCAGAGATTTGATAGAGGCAGCGTCCTGTAGCTTTATGAGACTCACTAGGCCTCTATGTTTGTTAGCTAACTCGGATTAGCATAGCATCTAGAAGCTTAGCAGCACTAGATTCCCGCTGTTTTGCGTTATAAATGTTCATAAGTGTTTTAAATGATCTAAATCCCTTTATGAATGAGCAAGCCTTCACTTGACTGAACTATTGCAAAAGCGTTCAGGTGGCAAGTCAGTTACATTATGTGTGTGATGATTTCGGTTTTGACTGTCCGTGTTGTTTTTCACAGAAAATATGCCAACAGAGCCTAACAACAGTCAAGGAGAAAATGGCGTGAGCTCCAACTGCGCAATCTGTGGCGATAAAGCCACAGGTAAACATTATGGCGCCTCCAGCTGTGATGGCTGCAAAGGATTCTTCCGCCGGAGCATCAGGAAGAGTCATGTCTACTCCTGCAGGTACATCACACTCATCCAACTGAGGTGTTTACATTATAAAACCAATATTATGTGCTGAAAATCATTTTTTTTTCAATCATTTATTGTAGTAATATTTTTATACTATTATGGTTAGTTTTTTTAAATTTTCATTATTTTTATTTAAGTTTAGTTTTAGTAATAGTGCTTTATAATTAGTGCAAAATTAATGAATCATATCCAAAATAAAAGTTTTTGTGAGCATAATATATGTGTGTACTGTGTATGTTTATTTTTTTATTTAAACATACAGTATATATTTAGAACATATTGACATATATTTACATATATGTATATTTATATTAATATAATTTATGTACAAATATACTTAATTTAAACAATATTTTTTTCTTAAATCTATACTGTACATACACATGTATATATATATATATTCATTTGACAGCACTATTGAAAATATAGATATATATATATTTTTTGTACTTTATAATTTGTAGTCATTTTAGTGCATAAACTTATTAATGTTTTTTCAGTTAATTTTTCTTTTTTTTTATTTGTTTTTGTGTAATATTTGTATTTATTTAATTTAATTTACCAGAAAATATTTGCAAAATGTTTTAAGTTTAAATACAATAAATATTTAAAGTATTTATAAAAATCAATACATTGTTCAAACATAAATATACATTAAGCGTCTGACGAAGAGCCTGACTAATAATTAAGTGTCTTTTATGACCCAATACTTTTTTATGAATCATTCGGTATAACTCAAAAACCAGTTTTGAACTTGTAAGTTATCAGTTTCACGTTTGAGGGCCTCAGTTCTTTTTAAAGAATCTGTCAAAAAGACTCGAACTTGTGCGTTATCAATAAGCCACTACTTCTGCCATGTCCATATAACAATCAACAGAAAGAATCAATAAAGACTCAATTAAGGACTCCTTAAGTGACATTAAACCATATCTAGATACATTAGCAATGAGAAGAAGTTTTGCTCTTAAAAGATCGTATTTTTAATGATTTATTTTACTTTTGGGCAGGTTTAATCGTCAGTGTGTTGTTGATAAAGACAAAAGGAACCAGTGTCGTTTCTGCAGACTTCACAAATGCTTTCGAGCTGGAATGAAGAAAGAAGGTACACATTTTACATGCATACTTTCCCCCCCACAAATACTCCCTTTTCCCACAGTTTCGAATAGATATGCAGTAACAAGGAAGAGGGAACTCGAGAGAGTAAAATGGATGATGCCATAAAACCTGCCCTGATTACACAAGGATGTTTAGTTTATTGGATGTATAACCTTGGCTTAGACTTTTATGATGGGTGATCATGTGCTCTCCGCCTCACTTTCCGTGCGTACACGTTGTTCAGGACTGCGGTAAGTTAAAGTTTTACTTTTGGCATAGGCAAGGTTTTGCACGGCACTCGTTTATTATTTCTTCATTTGCTCACCATTGTTTTCTATTCCTTCTGAAAATAAAAAAAAAGTTGAATCCAGCCCTAAGATGGTTTAATGGTCTTAGCTGGTTTAAGATGGTTTTCCTTGGTGATGCAGCTGGTGTTTAAGTCTGGTTAAGACCAACCAACAGTGTTAGGCTGGTTTAAGCTTTTTGTTCAGTAGACATCTTCTCAAGTTTGAACCAGTGTCAAAAAAATTTAATTTAAAAGGTTACAAAAGTCCAATTTTCATAGAGAAAAAAAGAGAGAAAAAATACGGAAATCAAAATTGTAATGCATAAAAATATTTCCAAATAATGTAGTACAGTAACATGGCCCGAAGGAAATATTGTAAATCCTACTCTGCATTTAATGATGTTAAAATGCATCAAAACGAATGTCACAGTGTCTTGGCAATGTGTGAAACCTTCTGTAAATAAGCTTGAGAAACACACCCGTCATCTTGGCTAATCAGTAATACCTCTAAAGTGCTATTAGCTCACTAATCAGCAAAACTGTTTGTGCTTGTTTTCAGCCGTGCAAAATGAACGGGACCGTATCAGCTCGAGGAGGACCATACAAGATTCGCATGACCTGCCGCCAATCACAGCCCTGGCTCATGCTGAAGCTCTCTCGCAGCAGGTAAACTGTCCTATCAAGGTTAATCGAAACGCTCTCTCTCTGTCTCTCTCTCTCGCACACACACACAAAAGAAAGAGAAAGAATATCTGTAGAGAAAGGCATAGCTACGGAAAATAAAAAAAACATGCATATAGCTACGGTATCTGCGGCAGTAATGTTTATTGCTTTTGAGCAATAAATTATAGCTGTGATTGTCAATTAAAGCAAAGGTGTATGGTTTTAATGCATTATGCTAGAGATAAATAGTCACCAAAGACAAAAATTAACCAACGGGGCTGATTAAAGAAGGAAGAGACGTTTCATTACAGTAACTCTGATAACGTTCTGCTCAGTAGTTATTAATGACAATGAGAGAGAAATAACAACTTAGCGCCGCTTTCTTTAAGCATCAGTCTGTGTCATCAACATTTCTAATTATCTGCATGAGTACCTGTGTGAATTTACTCTGAGACAGAGGTAACAGCCTGTGCAAAAGCATTTTTAGAAGACATGGTAAATTCGGTTCTTCTC
This sequence comes from Enteromius paludinosus, assembly GCA_032361165.1. Classification (NCBI taxonomy): domain Eukaryota; kingdom Metazoa; phylum Chordata; class Actinopteri; order Cypriniformes; family Cyprinidae; genus Enteromius; species Enteromius paludinosus. Next base: position 10,792,673 of record JAUMHQ010000090.1, on the reverse strand, counting down.
TCGTTTGTCTCCCAGCAGATCAACGCCGCCAGCCCAATGGGCCCTGCTGATGTTTCAGAGAAAAAATCAGCCACTATCAGTGACGTCTGTGAATCTATGAAGCAACAGCTGCTTGTTCTGGTAGAGTGGGCTAAATACATCCCAGCCTTCGGCGAATTGCCACTTGATGACCAGGTAATGGCCGATGGAAAGCAACACTGGCTGTGCTAATTGGGGAGGCCCTTGGGTTAAATTGCAGGGCCGTTCAGTGAAGCTCAATATTTGCTGTTCACATGGCTGACTCAGTTTAATCTCCATTTAGCACGCTGTCTGTGTTGCTCTAAATTTCAGATTTTGTCTTTGTGTGTATTGTTATTGAACCTTCCAATATTTAAAAAAAATGACCTCAAAGACTGAAAAGAGATCCTTTACTCCATGTCAGTTTATTACTAAAAGTTAGAAGATTTTTTTTCCGCATTTAAAATTTTCCATTAAAAAAGTTCTGTGAAAATAATATTCTATTATTAACACTAAAGACTGGAGTAAAGGCGGCTGGGAATTCAGCTTTGCCTTCACAGGAATAAATTATATATTTAAAATATATTAAAATATTATTTAAAAATCATTTACAACATTACTGTTTTGATTGTATTTTTGACCAAATAAATGTATTTTTTTATGTATGAATACATTTAGATAAGTTAAAAGATTTTTTTAAAAATTATTAGTTTTTTCACGTTTCACTGTAATTAATTTTGTTAATTTAATTGTAGTTAATTTTACCTGTGGCTTACGTAAACCACATGTTGGTTTCTCTCTGTTTTTCTCTTTCAGGTTAGTTTATTGCGAGCTCATGCTGGAGAGCATCTTCTGCTTGGTGTGGCTAAAAGATCAATGCCATACAAAGATATCTTGCTTCTAGGTAACTTCTAATAGTTATTTCCACCTTTCAACATAATTATACTGTAGATAGACAGATTTCCATTCTCCGTGCAGGAAATGGCTGCGTTGTCCATCGAAACTGCCCTGAGCCAGAAATAGGTCGTGTATCTAACCGAGTCTTGGATGAGCTGGTTCTACCCTTCCAGGACATCCAAATTGACGACAATGAATACGCAGCTCTAAAGGCCATTGTATTCTTCGACCCTGGTATAACTGATGAAACTGAGCATTCATTTAACACTTGATATCAATTTTTAAACACAGCCATTCATGTTACTGTCTCTGTTTTTTAACATCTAGACGCCAAAAGCTTAAGAGATCCGTCTAAGATCAAGGCGATGCGCTATCAGGTTCAAATGAGTCTGGAAGACTACATTAATGACCGGCAGTATGACTCGCGTGGGCGATTCGGGGAGCTTTTGCTGCTTCTTCCTACTCTGCAAAGCATCACCTGGCAGATGATTGAGCAGCTACAGTTTATCAAGCTTTTCGGTCTTGCCAAGATAGATAACCTGCTGCAGGAGATGCTTCTTGGGGGTGAGTATGAGGTGAAGCATTCAACTGCATGGGGCTTTTGGAGCGGGAAAATGCTTCATGATCATTTTGTTTTAAACTAGGCGAAAGCAAGTACTTTTTCTGTATGCCATGTTAAAACGTTTGACTTGACTAGGGTAAGCCTATTAGTCTTGACTTGTTCTTGCTAAGGCTAACCTCACTATTATCAAGCCAAATGTGTGCAGCCCCCTGGTCCCCTCAACAAAAACCAATTGGATTTTTACCACTTGCTTACAGAAAATCAGTAACAAAAGCTGAGAATTTTTTACACAGCTAAATTTACTAAATAACCAGAACACCATTAAACAGAAAACATTGACTTCAGGACAGTGGAACCAAAAGTGATTCCATGTTTTGACCTGCATTCTATTTAAATTACATTGAGGCTTTAAAGATAGGTGTAATATTATATACACTTACTGCGCTTACGTGACTTTGGAGTCTCTATCGCCATCTAGTAGTAGTCGTTGAAAGCTGGAAGCAGCATAAAAAAGTAGTGGGCAGACTTTTTTCTTAAAGGTGCCATAGAATGGAAAACTGAATTGACCTTGGTATGGTTGAATAATAAAAATTCAGTACATGAACATAACATACTGTGAGTCTCAAACACCATCGTTTCCAACTTCTTATATAAATCAAGTGTTTGCAAAAGATGACTGAAAAACGGCCAAATTCCAACACAACACAGACTGTTTCGTAACAGTCTAGAGGCGTAATAGTTACGCTCACCA
>JAUMHQ010000090.1:10751634-10781433 GCA_032361165.1 Enteromius paludinosus | reverse complement strand
TTTACATGTAAATACTTTCAAAATGTAAACTGTATGTGTGTGTTTTAATATAAACATAATAAACAAACACAGCATAACCGCATATATATTGTAAAGAAAAACTTTTATTTTGGATACGATTAATCGCGATTAATCTCTTGAAAGCAATAATTTTGAGGCAAATGCACATGAGAGCGGAGAGTTGGTTAACATTTGTTTTTTATGAGTTTTGTTTCGTCATTTTAAATCTCATTCATTTCTTTTCTTAAATTTTACAAAAAAGTGAAATATATTTTGTTATCATCATTTACATAAATTTCTACATTTTAAGTAAAAGGCCAACCACATTGTCACCACAGTTTTTGTATAACATTTATAAAATGTATCTAGAACATTATCAACATTTTAAATAACTTTAATATATTTGTGATGGCAAAGCTGAATTGTCAGCAGTCATTTGTGTACTTGGTTTTTATTGTCAGATGGTCCTTCAGGAGTCATGCTTATTTGGTGATCAAGAAACATTTCTGTGACAAAAAATACGCTGCATGCATATTTTATTATTAAATAGAAAATAACTAGTTCTTTAATTATATTACATATTACTAACATTTGCTGTAACAATTGAAACGAAAAGTTTAAGTAACTCATAAAATGAAAAAAAAAAAAAAAAAAAATTTTTTTTGGAAAGTTTGTGTAAACCCTGTTAATTGTGAACTTCAGCATGATGATCTAAAGAACATCTTTATTAGAACATTTGTCTGTAAAAAGTGCCACATGACATGATCAATGTCAAAGTAGTCAATATTGAATATTTCTTTATGTTAGGATTCTTCAAAATGCTGTGCTTTTATTTTGGTTTTTGGTCTCAGGCAGTGGGGTCCACATGTCAGTAGACTAGTATTTCCACTTTTGTCACCGAGTCCGCTAAAGCAGGTTAAGGCACACCTTACCTCACACGGGTCATCCTGTACAATAACATTTACAAAGTTCGTTTGGTCATGTGTCCACACAGCCCAGATTCATGACCTTTATAAGAATGTGCTCTGTCTGTCTCGGGCTAACAGCTTCTGATAGTCTTGGTCAACTTTGTTGCGTTCATGTTTGCTCAATGAATCCCAGGGCTATTTGAAGCCTCTTCCCAGAGCGGGGTGGATTTCCACCCTAAAACCCACTCGAAATCCATTTTTCTTTCTGAAAATGTATGCATGAATACCCAAACTGATTAAAAGATTCACAATTCATTATTCCCCACCCAACCTGCATCCCTTTCCTGCATTAAACATGAACGAATACCAGCGTTTCCCAGTGAATGGAATCAAACCCAAGTTCATTAATCAGCGCGGGCCCGAGGGGGCGCATTAAAATGTTTGTTAAACAATGCGTCAGCCGGGCACGTTTGACTGAGAGCTAATATAAACGATGGAAGCTGTGAAAATGGGTGTGTAGGACTGGTTAGCCCAATCTACATAACCGTTCCAGTGGTTAAATCACTCCTTGTTGGTCTTCCTTACGCGATCGGTGGTGCTCAAAACGCGTGACTTTAAATTACAGAGAGATTCTCGCCACTGTAAGCCACCTCCATTGTGGTGGCCCTCTCCCTGTCTTCATCAGAGCCGGCTGTCCAATGGGATTACTGTAAGCCTGCGGTAGGAGCAGCCGACCCGCCACTGATCAGAAATTCATATCCCTGGATGCTAGATTGCTCCTCTCCCCACTTTGCCCTTGTGACGGCAGAGACTGCTGTCATGGTGTCAGACGAGAGGGGGGAAGAAAAAAAAAAAATTTGCATTCGCAGCCCCCCAAATTTCGCTGTCCAGCACATAATCAGAAAAGAAAGTGAATGAATAGTAATTCAGTCTGTCAGAAAATGAGAATCGCCGTGCCGCGGAGGAGAAGAATCTCTGGTTGGAGAAAAAAAAAGAAAAGAGTATATTCGTAATGGCTCCCCTTCTGCAAACCTCCATTTTGACTGACTGACTGCTTTGTCTTCCTTTTTTAGCTTTTTCAATTCCTGTTCTCTTCCCAGCTATAAATGCACATCCAATCAACACATGTGCATTTATAGTTGGATACGCATTTAAAAGTGTTTGTTATTTCAAAAGGGACTGAATCGTCCAAAAGCGTTTTTTGTGGGCCAGCCGAGCACAAGGCAGAGGGAATTAATCACAGAAAGAGTGCAAGGTCACTGACTGGCTCCCGAAACATCACGGTGGGTCATGCGTCTCGGGGCCACGGCTTCATACACACACCACACTTGTCTTATCCCCGTCTGCTTTTTCCCTGGTCCAAGAAGAGGCTAGCTCAACCCCAGATACACGCACGCACGCGCTCGTACACGCTCGCTCAAACACAGTGAAATAGGGCGGTTCAGAGGACGGAAACGTTCTGGTAAATATTTTTAAATATGTCATCTCTCTCTCTCTCTCTCTCTGTCATATTTCAATCAGCGAGTTGGCAAAATATTGCATGAACCCTCGTGCCGTGTGGTTGTTTTACTATCTCGTCTTCGTGGTTGCTTGCAGCGTGCGTGTAATTTGGGTTAAATGGTGGTTGCTGTCGGTTACTGCTGTGTCAGAGTTTGGAGTGCTGCTTTAGTAATTCCATGTGCTTGTAATTCTGCGCCGTTCCTGATGAGGGATGTATTGTTCTAGTTCAGCGTTCTGCTCTCAGGGGGGCACCGACTGCCCATTGTAATATACAGGAGGCGCCCTGTTATTTCCTTCAACTTAATCTCCCTGCGTTAATTCTCCTTTTATAAGTGCGAGCGAGTCACGCCGGCTGACGTTTAGGGCGAGTAGATTTACGGTGGGCAGTCTTTCTGTTTTTTTTTATATTTTTTTTTATTTTTTTTTTTTTTGGTGGTGATGGTGGTAATCAACCAGGGAGATCCATCATCGCTAATCACGCGTGGAGCAGTATTAGTATCTGCCATTGGCCAGTCAGGAGCGCACATTTGCATGAGCACAGAGTGATGCGTGTGACAATCGCAGTCAAACGATCATTAAGGAATGTAATTTGCTGGCAGAGGCGTCATTGGGTTGCTGATGCTCGTTCGGGGCAGTGATGTGTATAAGCCGAAATGTTCGGCTGAGGGGGTCTTGCGCCTGTTAGAGCGCACTTTCCCCAAGCTGAGTCTTAGCGTTGGATGCTACATGGTAATAAGCCAGGCTTGCTCTCACCGCTCACAGGGCTTTAACAAACACAATGTCAGTCAGCTGCTCGTAGCGGCTTGATCGACATGCACATTTCCTGTGCTCTGATTCTCTTCATCTTTACTCCGCCGATTCTGTTTGCATACTGATGAGGGCACTCGCTAAAAATGTAGTCATTTGTATTTTGTGATGTTTATTTGCCTTTTTAGTGGGCAGTGGTTTTTATTTACGTTTTCTTTCTTTAATACTGCACGATTTTGTACCTAAATACTGTGTTTGCAAGATGTGTAAATTTACTGTATAATTGAATAGCTTTATGTAACAGCCGTGAGTGAGTGACACAGTCCTTCCATTTTCATATTCATATGCACGCACACCTACTAAAGCACTATGATATATATATATATATATTTTATTTAAATATGTAAATTTTATTCCGTTCCACTCCTTCTCACAGAAACATCTGGTTTTGTTTTCACAAGCACCACAAATTCAAAAAATATCTTTTGTTTAGAGACGTTTTGCAAATATGTTAAGTGAAAACAGATGGAATAAGCCATCATGACATAACTGTTAATTATGGATGGGGAAAATGCAGTTTTGTGCTTGAACTTGATCTGATGAGAAGCTAAATGGTTATTTTTTGTGTATAGTTTAAAATTGTAATTTTAAATGTATACAATTAGCAGTAATGTCGTTAATAATGCTTTTCCAATTTATAATTGTATTCACACCTCATCATTTATTGTGTATAGGCTAATTTAATATTTAAAAAGTTATTTTTCCCAGAAGTAGGTACCAAATGTTTTTTTTTTTTTTTTTTTTGTGCTTTTAAAATATTTTTTTAAATTAAAACACTTTTTTTCCCCCAAGAAAAGAAAACATAAAAAGGTCTTTTCTGGCTTGTGTTCCCAGCTGCATGCTGTAATATGAGGCATATAGGTAAAAAGGAAAGAAAATGCATCCTCTCTCTTTCTCTCTCCCTCTCCTTTTTTTCTCTGCGGTTGACATGAGGCTAATGAAAACAGGGTGTGGGTTTCCTTCAGCTCCTTTCATACGCTTCAATAAAAGGTGCGGCAGACATTTTGGCTACTACCTCCACGCTGTCACCCTCCTCTTCTTCCTTTACCTTTGTCTCGGAACGTGTGTGTGCATATGGAAATTCAAAACACCTAACTACAGGGCTTAAGTATAATCACGCCGCCAGGGCGGAGAGACTTATTTTACAGTTAACTGCTCATTTTTGCAGTAATCCTTTGATTATTCTTAGAGTATTACTACACCCTTCATTTGAAGACTACTTCCATATGATGTGTCCTGCGACATCTGTTTATTTACAGAGTGACTTTTAAACTAACGCACTGTATGGCTTATTGAGATTAACCATCAATGCTAATTTCAAACACTTGAAGCTCCTGCATTTCTTTATAAAGGGTTAAAAAAAAAGCAGTTCAGTTGGGTCTCAGTGTATATAATGCCTCTTTACAGACATATCCGTCATTGGTTCCACCGTGCCATGCAGCAAGACCTGCGCTGAGCTGTTTATAAGGCTGAAATGTGCATGCAATATGTGTTGCACACACCCCAAGGAGCTCTGTTACTTAACATGTAGGCTATTTGCATGTTTTCCTATGCATTTTGAATAGGTAACCCCCTAAACTGTTTTTTTTTTTTGCATGACCAGTAGATGGCAGTGTTTCCCCAAGCATTACTGTCGTAGGCGCGAGGCAAGAAATGAACTTCTTGAACCTTTTTTTTCCTAATGGGAAATTGTAAACAAGGCATTCTTTAACCACGATTTCTTCAGATCATGAAAGTGACGAGCGCGACTGTTTGAACTATTTGCGTCGTCGAGAGAGCATTTGTGAATTTAAGATTATTAGAGTATTTTATGATAAATGAAACAGAAATGTAAATGACTCTGAAAATGATGTTGAGTCGGTTGCTATTTATTTCTTCACTAAATCTGCTTTTTGAGTAACATGATTCAGAACAAATTAGGACGTCACTAAATAATTTGAAATTTCTGAGAAAAGGCTCACTGTAGTTTCCAAGCCAGGCTTAGATGATGATGATGATGATGATGATGATAATGCTGTTTTTTCCTCCCCTTTTTATAGTTCTTAAATCTACAGTTTGCCCTAATCAAATCCATTTCTAATTTCTGTGGATTTCTTCCTGTCTGTACCAGCTCTGACCCTAAACTTTAGGATATAATGTTCTTAATATCCAGATTAAATTTTCTTTAATCTGTTCTGGAACATGTGAAATTATTTCTGCAATAAAACGCAAAAGTCCCCAGAGCCCTCTGATTGCAGTCTAAGGCTATTAATATAAGGCCATACACTGGCATTTTTTTTTTGTTATACGACCCACCCACAATCAAAGCGAAAAGCTACGAAGGTGGCATTCTGCGTTTATCTCCACTAATGAAAGAGAGATTAAAAAGAGGTTTTAAGATGGATTAGCAGTGCCCACACTGAGACAAAAGATCTGAAAGGGCCTTAAAAACAAGCTAAATGAACACACACTTTCAAAAGCTTCATTAGCATAATGCTAAAACACTTACACTAAATGCTTGACAGGGCAAGGAAGGCTTTAGAAGCGAGCACATGAATGCCGGCTTGCCGTAAATCAAGCTTTCTGTGCCATTTCACATGTAGAACCGAAACCAGCTGTGTTCTGAGGGCAAAATTTGTGTTTTATATGCAGACAAAGACGACACGCATGCTCTCACACGCACACACACACACGCACATATATATCCAGTGAACCGTATTGGGCTGTGAGTTAAGGCTGTGCCCTTTATCCTTGCTTTCCCTGTAGCTTCTGAGCCTGATGAACAGCTGTTTGTAATGTACTCTGAAGGAACGGAGGTTTATGAAAAATGCGTCAATCCTTTTGAAACACATAGAGATTCAAATTATCTTTTGTAGTGTGTGTATTAACGTGTATATTTTCTTCTCGCCGGCTCAAGGTGTTTTTAAGGTCCCGCGTCACGGAGTGTATCGGCACAGCGGTTAGACCGGACAGCTGCTTTTTAAAAGCACTGATAAGAGGCACCCTGATGCTGAACATTGCAAATTGGAAGTGAAGATTGCCTTCCTGTAGACTTTATCTTAAAGCAGTAAAACAAGAAGCTGTGACTACAACTGCAGGTATTGATTTAGCAATTTCAGCAAATTAAGAACAAGACAGAAAACCTATTTAACCTTTCAGTGATTGCCATAGGTACTTTTTGGTGATGTTGAGGCTGACATTTAAATTAGCCCCCTGCCCCGGTTATAGGGGCCGGCACCTGACTCCCAAACCCTCTTCTGATTATTCAGCTGAATAGGGGGAAAAAGGCAGGTTATGCATGAATATGGAGGACCATGGTGTATATGTTTACCCCCCCCCCATATGCATTACAATATGTCACCCGGTATATATTACGAATGTATAATATTTCCACCTCGCACATCAATTCATGCATGTGGCTGCAGCCATATAGCACAGTAATAAGGGAAGGTGGCCATCTGCACAGTAATAACATCTGTGCAATATAAAGAATAATGAAAGGAATAAAGGACAGTCAGGGTTGCTATTGAATTAAGGCTCCTAATGTGAAATAATAAGCGGTTCTTTTTAGTTTTACCCCTGCTTCTGAAGCCTAACACTCTGTAGGGAAATAAACCACACATGCAGAGCGAATCTGGTTTCTTATCGTTGATTAACAAACCCAGAGTGACGTGAATCTCAGCAGTGTATGTTTTGGATGTGCATTGTAAGCCGTACAGCTTGACGCATGCCACTTAAGGAGATGTATTTGTGACGTGATCGATGGCGTGCTTTCGTATTTGGATTGTTTTTAATATAGTTGATCAAAACGAATGGAACACAATAGGGATGACGATCAGTCTCTGGGCCGCACCTGCTTCAATAGTTTTGTTCAAATCAAATTGTACAATATTATTCAGAATAAATGGCTCTAATATGAAGAGAATGATGATGGAGGGAAGTCAAATATTGAGAATTATTCGTGGCAAAAAACACTGTGGACAAAAGCAGAGGGAGAGGAAATGAAAAAAGTGAGTGGAGGAAAAAAAAATCAACACCACAAAAGGTGTGAAAGGTGCTTCAATTCACCATGGGATATTAGTAATCTTAATTGGTACAAGTGCAAATGACTTCTTATTATGTGCGCAGAAGGTGTCAGTCTGAAGGACTACTTGCTTTTTAAATGAGCAGAACAACACTGAAACATGTGGGAGAGTCTCCTAATGCATTGATTGCCCCTTGGAACTGATGGCTGCTAATTGTTAGGTGATTAACATGGAGTCGTAATTATGTCGGCCCAAGGGGGCGATTACTGTTTCAACATGCCATATTAGCACAGAATGGCGCTACCAGGGCTCGGATTTGGAAACAGATGGCATATTGTCAACAGCAGCAAGGCTGTGTTTTCCTCAAGCTGAAAAAGTGCACCAGGGGAGCTGTCTCTTTGTTTCAGCCTCATTAATTAAGTGCTAATTGTGTGTAATTATTTACAACACTGCTCTCTGAATAGAGACGCCAAGTGGTCGTGACATAACCGAGAGTCATATCTTCCTAGCATATATGGGATAAATGTTTTTTTTGTATCTTTAAATATGGTAATGATTAAATAAATGAATAAAGAAAATATATTTAAATACTCGTATTAGAACAAATTGGATAGTGTTATTATTAATTAATTAATTAATTTATAATTTTCATTTGTTCATTTTGAATTCAAACATTTTTGGGTACGTTGTTGTTGTTATTATTATAAACATCTTTTTCTCCTTTATAAATACTTATAATTCCTTGCTTGCCAAACTAAAGGCTGTGAAGCATATTTTATTGGATGGTACTGTTTTTAATGTAAATAGACAATGGTTTTATTTATTTTAAATATACATCGCCTGAATGTATTTTATAATATTTTTCTAGTGGACATCTGAAATGTCTGTAATAACCTTTTTTTTAGTTGTATACCTTACATTTATGTAGAGTTTGCCATGAAAATAGCCTTGATGATGGCATGCTGTTAAAAAGTGAATAAACAAATAGAACTTTCTCCATTATACTGCATTTATTTTAAATGGCTTCTGGCCAGTCCTCCGACTGTTAATCTAGTGTTAGGTATATTTATGAACTGTCTCCTACATGTATGTCGAGTATGATACTGATCAGTCTGTGAAATCACTTTGGCAGTATTCCAAACATTAACATCTCCGTTTAATGGAAATGAACGAAAAGAATTTTGACCTGACCTTGAAAGCACCATATTTCCACATGACTGACAAAGCCAAGATCCCATGAGCTGGATCTAGACTTGGCCGGTCCTTGTGGTTATGGAGATTTGCATCTTGTGTTATTTATATTACTATATTAGCTGTTATCATGAGCTGCTATATCACAAGTAGACCAAAATATGTAATCACATTTTTAGTAATAATAATAACAAATAGAGTATATTTTGGTCCACATTACACTAAAAAAGGTTCATCTTGATATCAAATGCATGATTTCAAAAATCCTCATGTATTTGGCTAAAAATGTTTGTTTGTAAATACAAAATATTTTATATTTTTATAAATAGTTTATGTGATTCAAGCTAAATATATTTGAATATTGTATTCATGCTGAGCAGTAGGGGTTTTTTATCTTTGAAACATGAAAAGCAAGATAACAGTCAATCAAAACGGTGTGCTTTGAATCTGCTCCCAAAAATCGTAGATGTCAGGTCGCATAGGCAGAAACAATTATTTTATTCTGACCTCTCTAGAATTGCCTCTGGAGCACAAAGGCAGCCACAGAAAACAGCTCCCACAAATTTACCTTTTTTGTAGGACTGAAGCACCACCATTTTCTTAATGACACCGTGAGGACCTCAATGAAAATATTTTGCTTGATGTACATTTTCATCAGTAAACGCTGGGAGAGTGAATTGAGAACAGCATGTAAAAGATAAGGCTCCCTAAATATTCAAGACTTGTACAGTAGGTGCGGCAGACACTGCTTCTGAATCCCCCCTCGAGTCAACTGCGGAATTAATTTCAGCTGGCAGCATCATGCTGTGGTCATTTTGTCTGGAGAGACATGTTGTTATCTTGATTTGGCCATCACAGTTCCAAAATGAACACTCAGCATGCCGGCGAGCGCTTGAATTTAAAACATAACTACAAAAGACTGCGAGTTTCCTTTCAGAATTTATATAAGGGGAAAGAGGGGGGAAAAAATCATGCAAAATTACAACTGCCATCAAACAAGGTGTCCAGAGCAAGGAGAAGCAAACTGACATAAAAGCTGCCTATTTCAATTCCCAAGAAAAGGATGATTTTAAAGGTGTGTAGCCTGTAACGGAAAGATACATGTTTATATGTCACCATATTTTATTTAGCATTATATTGTGTTGTTTAGATCTTTGATTGCATTTTCTCTCTCTATATATATCCTTTCCTTTTTGAGTTGCATCAATAATTTGTTTTGTGAAAAGATTAGTTTTCCCCTTCAAGTCAGAACTGACCTAGTAATTAAAATGTTGCAGAGATTAAAATGAAGGTTTTTCCACGATGTCAGAAAGATTGCAAAGGGTTCCCATAATCAGATGTTACATTTTAATCAGGTGAAAATGGAATATAAATTATAGATTTTAATACAAACCTGTATATGTAATGTTTTCACAGAAATCCAATTCTTCAGCATACTAAGAAGCTTAAAGCACAGATGCATTGATTCAGAATGAAAAATGAAAGTGTCTGATATTTAACATGCAGGATTATGACCAGATTTCTGAGAATATAATAGAAAACACATAAGTTGTGTTTCTGTCCTCCCATAACTTTAATCCATGTGCGGTATGCAGGAGAACTGCTGTGGAACTGTACAGATTTCTTTTAAACCGTGATGAAGTATGGATCTTTAAAGTTTTCTTAACTGTCAGTCTGAAAGTATGAAGATGAGCCGAATATAATTAAAGTGATCTTTTACCCTGCAAGCGAGACATCAACTTCATTTACATACGATCTATATACATTTGCGGCATGTTTATTATTTAACACACATCTTGTTGCCTTAATGCTAAAATGCTGGCTTTTGCTTTTGCTTACAAATTATATGCACTACCATCCAGTAAGACAAAAAAAAAAAAAAAGAGTATACTTTTATTCAGCAAGGATGCATTAAATTGCTCAACTGACATATAATACTTTTCAAAAGTTTTTTTCTTTTATCTGTTCTTCTAAATTTCTATTAATTAAAAAAACCTGAAAAAAAGAAATAACTCTTTATAATATTTAATATTTCTAGAGCTCCAAATCAGGCTTTGCATTCACAGCAATATATTAAGTTTTAAAATATAAACTGGAATTTTCTAAAAAGCTTATTGACCCCAACATTTTGATGTATATGCATATTTGTGTTGTCATTTAACTTATTCCAGTTCAAACTATATTGCCATTTTCATACTTTCTGTAGTAAGTTTATGATTACTGCTCTAAAAAGTTTTTAAAAATACACATGCCGGTTAGGAACTTAACAACCATCTCTAGACAAATGAAGCCTTTTGTAAAGGCCTTTAAAGGTCTCCATAGATTTTTCTCCCTTTGTCCTTGTTTGAAGCATTGCAAATGGAAGTCATGGTCTTTATGTCCTTAAATTGGTTTCACACTTCTCCAACAGTTTGTTCATCCAAATCTGGCCATGATATATCATTATCACTACTTTTGGAGGAAATCCATAGGATCAATACATTTGCCAGCTACTGGGCTTTGGATTGCCTACATGCTGAGCGCTTTGTTGCACCACAAGTCAAGTAGATCGAGCCACACAGACGCACAGCTTCTGTCTGTTCCTGCTCCTCATTCAGAGGAAATAAGCCAAGAAATGTCAGGAGTTAGTGCTCGTCGATTCACAGAGAAATTCTGTGGGTGGGAGATTGTTTTGTTTTCAAATCTCTGTCAAGTGCAATCATTACAGCAAAGCAATTGTTTTCGCTTAAAAATATGAACCTCAATCTTTAGCAAAAAATCGTCATTGACTGGTTGAGAGACCAAGAATTACTGTTGTCGAGTGAGCATTTTTTCGGCATCAGTCACGTGCACCGTAAGCAAATGGAGTGACGGATAGATTTTGTAATTAAATTTCTTTTTTTACACCTTTCATTGTCTAGCTTTAATCGTCGGTGACCCCATCATTTAAAATGCAGTGGTCAAGCTCACGGATGGATTGATTGCTCAGGCCTTGTGCTCTTTTTTTTTTTTTTTTTTTCATTAATGCGCTCTGGTCAGTGAGAGCCAAAAGCTGGGCACTTCCGAAGTAATTACCATCCCGTAAACAGGTCAGTAGTGTGTTCGGCCACAGCTGCTGCCACTGCGGTGGTAGACACTTCAGCCAGCTAAGCTTCCAGTATTGATTGGGCAGTCTGTGACATCTCCTAAGCCATGTCACCCAACTGAAAGAAGACTCCAAATTGTCCAATAATAAAGTGTTGGAAGTTGTAGCTGCTCCCTCCTGAGACTTGCTCATGTTAGGGTGGGGGTGGGGGGGACACCTTCAGGACCATCAATCCTCCCTTGAAGGCTCAATATAGTGCTAAATTAGCCAAAGGGAGAACGGAAAGACCACTGGACATCTGTTACAGACCTTTGACATATTTTCCCCTATGCTCACTTATTTAAATGCTGCTGTAAAACAGTCAAAGCCTGGAGGACTATAATACCAGGATTTACTGTTGAAAAGAGCCAGATTCAGGGAATCTTTGCAGTCCCTTATGGCTGGTCTATAAGTGCAGGGACCGGCATCCAGAAAACAAAGCCAGATCCCAAATCAACACAGGAGACTCCTTTTTGGGGTCTTTTTATTTTTATTTTTTACTGAAACAAAGCACATTGAACTAACGCAAATTTAGAATTATTTGCAAAACTTTACTATTTGATGTGTTCATTTTGATTTTATTTAATTATTTTTTTCAATTATTTACTTTTTAACATTTTATTTACTTCATTTATTAATTACATTTGATAATTTAATTGATTTTTAAAAAAATATTAAATTCACTATTTATTTAATCTATTTTTAAAAATCTAAATTGTGAATTTCTTGAAGCATTTTTTTCTAGCATTGTATATTAATTTGACTTTATTTATTTTTGCAAAGCTGACTTGAAATAACTTCATCTGCGTATTTTGTGATTCATTCAGTTAACATTAGCAAACACTTGACTGCATTAGCTTGTTTATTGAACAGAGGCTGCTGGATAGAGAATAGAGACGAGGGAATAGTGACATCCGTTTTGAGGCAAGTTCCTGTCTCTCCTGTTAAGCAAAGATCTAAGCAGACATGATTTTAAATACTCATTGGCAATGACTGGAAAATTCCCTAAAAGCACTAGCCTTTGCTGTGTGAATTAGGTCTTATAAAGGTCTTGATTGGCATGTCATTGACAGTGGTATAAACACAAAGTGACAGAACTAGAATGAGTACATAATCATTTAACAGCACAGTTACTTTCCTGCGCCCTCCACCTAGAGCAAGTGTTCTAGCAGAGTGGCTTGATTTATACGCTCCTCGTTTCCTCCTGCCCATGTAAAAAAGAGGGAAAAATGCCAGTAATTGTTAGCTATTTCATGTTGATTCTGGTACTTTTCTGATTGCGCTGTCCTCCCTGTTATGGGCCAGCGAGCACACAAGCGCCTTAGCTCACTTCATAGCAAAGAGCAACAAGCGTAGAAGTTGTTGGTGTAGGAACGGAGAAAGGCATCCACTATAAATATTTAATCCGGTACGACTGGCTCTGGATTTCAGCTTTGTCTTTCATTGGATTACGCATTTAAGACTTCAAAAGATTAATGGAACTGCAAATAGAAGAGGGCTTCTCATCTCCCCACCGCATCTCAAAGATAAATGGAAGAATTACCATACAAATATCTATTTCAAGACACTAGGCTTTGTTGAGCGTTTAGAACGATCAAAGGAGTATGTTTACAGATCGATGTGTTTTCATTCAGCGTCGAGAAAGCGAAATTGTATAATTTTGTTACTCTGAAGTCAGCCACATTATTTGGTCTTTAAAACCAAGAGTATTGTATTATCTGTGCAGTGAGGAGGCCCATTTGTTTGGACTCACTGTCAATTTAATTAGAAATCAGTGAAATAGCAGTTTGCGTTTAAGGAGATGATAGCTCTGTTTCTGCTCATTGATTTTGCATTATTGCTAAAGACATACCATGGTTCCACTCAACACTAGGGGTCTGTTGGGAAAACCAGGTAAAAGGACTGCTGATGTATTTAAAATGATTTGCAAAAATCAATTGTTTTGTCTTGCATAAAATGCAAAGCATGGATGCGTGTTGCCCCCGTGCTTCTCCATCGATGGGCTTACTCAACACAAACTTTCTACTAATGACATATATCAGCTTATAACGCAATCCAGGATCATTTTGGTTTGTCGGGTGCAAAAATATCAATAATTAACAGCTAGAACAAATTTTAAAAGCCACTGGAATTGGCGATAATTATTTCTTACCCGTGTATATCTTAGATCTGATGCATTTTCTTTTTATGTAGTAGATAGGTGAATAATGAATTCACCAAAATGTGATGTACTTTGTTATATGCAGTCATATCTGATAATCATGCTAAACCATATGGCGCTCTCAGGCATTTTCATATAGTTGCCAACACTGATTTTTTTACTCTTGTTTTTACCTTTGCACTTGGCGAGTGTTAAAATTAGGCCCTGTGTCAGGGCATTTGATATTAGTCACTGGTGTGCTGCCATGTGTTCTTAAACAAACATATGTCCAATTAACACAGGCGTTAAATGACCAAATGCTGTGAATGAACTTTCTGTTTTTTTTGCACATCATTTGCATAACATGCATTCAGGAATGTTACAATGGCAATTACAACAATTAACATTTTGCCTAGATGTCAATTGCCCCACGCCGCAAGGCACGGCAATTATGTCTATGCTAATTAGACTTTATGCTTTTAGGGAACAATTAAATGATTTAACATGCCTTTGTTATAAAGCTGGGGACATCGCCACCCCCTGAACAACTCGACACACTCCAATGCACATCTTGGCCTCTTGGCTTGTCCCTCCAGAAAACATGATGGACTTTGTGAAAGACAAGAGCAATTTCCATCTGATCTCAAGAGCCTTATTGGTATGACGGGCGCAAATGAAAGTGTGTGTTTATTAACACAGCGGCAGACCGTGCTGTCAGCGTGCCTGTTGACATTAGGATTTGACACTCCTATCAAAGGCAGCTTGTGCTTGGGATCAAAATGACAAGATGTTTGGTGCATTTAGACGTATGGTTCTTTTTGTTTGTTTGTTATAATTGATGTTTTGTATGCATTTGTTGTGTTTGAGATGATTGCATTGATTACATAATCATCGAAATCAACTGCTTTCATTTTAATGTAATCTTATACTAATTTAAAATAATTTTAGAAATTTTAAAAACAACTTAAATCAGTAGTGCTCTAAGTGATTTGAAGACTTGATGTGAGAAATTAGTAGTGATTTTGAGATTACGTGTAACATGGTTTTTGTAATGTATTATTATATATAAACAGAATGATCAAATAAGCATTAAGTGTAAAAATAATGGAAGTATTAAAAGTTAAATATTCTCTTATCAATAAATAAATACAAATCTCTATCTCTAAGTGTGATCGAGCCTCTCTAATATTTTCATACTTGTGTATTTTAGTTAATTGTCTGTTCATTTATCATACCAAAGGTATCCTCAATGCATATATTTTTGCACAAGTCTATCGCTTATCAAATTTGGCAACCCTGCATTTAAATTGCAGTCTGAGAAGTCACCCTTAAGAGCTGTGCCGATAAGCTTAGCAAAAGGTTTGCCATCCTGAGAGTCCTGGTTGTAGGTTGAACAACATAATTCTATGTAATCTACCTCAATAAAATCCATAGACATCGTAAAAACATTACAGCACACGTGGAGCTGGCCTCGGACCTCTGGAAAAAAAAAGGTCTTGTTTTGGCAAATTTGTGAGTGTTGCTACCATTTACGCTGATCGATACCCACATGTCCCTGTATTGATCCTCACATCTGTGAGGGAACTTGAGAGAATGGATCTGTTTGAGTTTTCATTTAGACCACACATCGGGATCAAGAGAGATCAGCACTAAAGAGACTAGTGAAGGTCTCTCTCTGTAATGCCTATTGGACATGACAGTAGAAGAAAAGAAAGATAGAAACGGTCAGTTTTATTTATATTCTCGATAGCCAGGGTTATGCATCACGCAAAAGAGCCATTGTGCTGTTGAGAGGGAAAACAGTTATTGCAATTCACGTCAGCACATCAAGTGTGACCGATGGTGTTTACGTTAATTAGCTTAATTGCCAATGTAAATATTTAACTGGTAATTAAAAGCATCCTCCGTTGGTGATTACATCATGGAGACAACAGTTCACAATGCACTCAAACTGCCATGCCGTAACATCAGTCTTTATTTGTCACAGGCCATTTGAAAGCAGTTTGGATTACATCAGGCTTCATTACAGAGCCCCCGAAGACATTATGGAAACAATCCTTACCACATAATTTCTCTTAATTACTCAGTGTCAGATTGAGCATACTCAAGACCAATCAGTCCTCTCATTTAGAGTGAATGCATGTTCAAATGTTTTTTTTGGGGGTCCTGGAGGGCTCTTTTTCACACCCCCATCCCTCCAGTTGCATTGACCTCCCAGAATGCCTAGAGCTTCCTCATTAATCTCTACACGACAGCCCTTGACCATTTGACTGTGCGTGTGACTTCTGCAGAACAAAATCTTCGGCCGACAGACGATGATGGGACTATTCCCAAGTTTCCCTCCTTGGTTTGAAGCGGCACCCTTTTAAATGGACTGTCATTATTACCATGTCAAGGTGTCGCTCACGTGATACCTGAACAGAATCTGGTGGAAACCAGTTAAAATGGTTTTTGTGTTTACTATTCGCATTTTGGGTATTCTGGCTTTTTAATGAATTGTTTTGGGTGTTGGAGTTCATGTTTAGTCTCTCGATGAGGTGAATGTTTATTTTTGTGCATCTGATTTGAAGAAAATCGAAACGCACCTGTCCTCCCACTTGTGTTTTTTATTACGTCTTCCCTGGCCTCTGATCCTCCCGCAATGTATTAATCATGATGCCGCTTGTTTGTAATTATAAACACCTACGAGTTACATATATAAAAAACTGTTTGATGGAATTTGAGCCTGTGGGTATCTCCCGTTTGCTTTGAAAACGGGGCCCCTCAACATCAAAAGCCGGTCCTCTTTTGAGGTGTCCATGTTGCTGTTTGCATATACCTTTAAGGCCTTGAGTTTTGAACAGCAAGGTCAACATTTGTTGTTGATGCGTGCAGTCAAAACAGGCCTCTGAGGCCAGAGGAGAGAGGATTACAACTCTCATCTGCCCATCCTCTTTTTAAAAGCATAGACATTAAAATGCACCCAGAACATCTGAAGACTTTAACCTAAGAGAATTAATGGCTTTAAAAGCTTTTCCAATCAGAAACTAATCAAGTTATGTTATGTTGTTTGTTTTCACTTTTTTAATTCATTTCATTATATGATATTATTACATATCACATAAATTCATAATAATTTAGTAGCATATTGAAATACATTTTCAATTATTAAATTATTCCAATGTCTAGCTATTAAAATGTTTATTTTTACTTAAATATTACTATATCAAAACACTTCATTATAAATGGCACATGGAAATATTTGTTTTGCTTATTTAAAAACTTTTCCATTCAGAAACATTTTTTTCTTTATTTTTATATATTATTATATTATGTTATAAAAAAGCAAACCATAATAAATCAGTGATTATTCTTACTGTCATATTGAAATACTTGGCCAGCAAGAGTAATATGTTGTTTGAGTGGATAAAATAAACAACGATAGCAGAGTTCAACAGATGCCAAAAATAAGACCAACTTTGTCTCTTATGAAGGATTAGGAGCTCAGATTTAATCAAGTAAATAGATCTCAGGACCTTTATATAAAAAATGCATCCTGGTGCTTGGATACGTTTACAGCTGCACATACTATCATCACAAAATTGAAATCCATCAATTTACAAAGTAAATGCTATACTTCATATTCATTGGCAGAGACCGGAAATATGACCTGTTGAACTATTAACCTCTTCTGTGTTGTGTGAAAGAGATTTAAAAACATCATCAACTCTGAGATCATTTTAATGTAATTGAAGAAAAAATATTGTGAAACCTTTTTCCCTCACTGGACAGTCACCCAGCGGGCCCCTGTGGCTTAAGAAAACAATATAATAAATAGTTTCTGTTTTGCTTTTTTTTTTCTTATTATGACAAAAAAATATTATTCATGTAATATTTATGTTAAAACCTAATCATTATGTTTTTTATCACAATCAGTATTACAAATGTACATCTTTGATTATCTGCCTAGAATTGTACATTTCTTTTCACGTTACCTCATATTTTAAAAATATAAAAATGTATATAATTTTGTTTAAATTAGATTTTGATTCTCAGACCTCATATGTGTGGCAGCAAAATTACTTTAAAGGAGTCTTTTAGAGTGAATTTTCTCAGTTGTTTTGTATACATAAATTGGATTCCGTCAATCAAGTAATAGAAATCAAAAGCCCATTTTTTTTGTTATATTTTAGTGTCCTGTGTTAGGGAAAAGTCATTGCCCACCCTTTTTTAGCTTTATTGAGCAAACTCTATGTGCGTTAAGATTTGCAAGTAGTCTTGTACACAGTGCACCTTTGATTTCAAAAGAGAAAAAAAGACTGACATGCTTCAGGTAGTGCGAATGCTAAAATGGATTTCTTTGACAGTGACCTTGGTTGCATTTCAAAGCACTCGAATGGCGAAAATATGCATTTTTGGCCGAGCCGAAACTTCTCTGTGTCTCTTGAGTAATTTCCATTCACCTATAAACACTCCTGTTCTGGTAAACAAGATTCACTGTAAGAAAAAAAAAAGAGACTTACTTGATAGTCTTAAAGGATTTTTTCATTTCAATGAGTAAAGATCAAAGCCGTGCTGTATTTCTGAAGTAGCACATTGCCTGAAGCACTGAAGCATATATTCACAACAAATCTTGTTTCTCGTGAAAGGTATTACTTTAATTTTACTGCTCTGATAGAAGGGAGGGGAGCGATATAGATATCACACCTCTTCTGCGTAACCTTATTTGCTATCAAAATATATAATGTACCACCTGCTCCTTATTTTTTTATTTTTTTACTTCAAAATCAGTTTTGCATCGAAATGAAAAATAATTTTCCCTCATCTATAATCCTCTCTTAATAGTCAACCAGCAGTTTTAATCTTTAGATGCATTTTAAATCCAAGCTGTAATGTCTTAACTCTTTCACAAGGTCAAATATCTTTGCAAATAGAGCTTAAGCTTTGTTTTATATGAACAAAGTACATGATTAATACTGAAGAATTAATCATGCACTATTCATATACAGCAGATTGGGTAGTGATGAGGATTAGATTGATAGTTCCTGGCCTACTTTTTCATATGACATAAACTGACATTGCAGTTTAGCTAAAGAGAAACTTTTAACTCTTCATGTAATGTGTCTGCCTTCCGAAAGGTTGAGAAATTCATCTTAATAACACTGTAAATTACAGTATCGGTTAATATAATTACAAAATAAATAATATAAAACTGTGTGAAAGTGTTTTTGGCTTTAAGACGTGTGAGGGGTATACTGGATTTTCTTTTTTTTTGTAGATGTATATAAAAGAAGAATTACTTGGGTATGTTTTACGAGAAAATCTTTCAGTCTTTATACCAAAGTGTAATTTAATTTAATTTGTTACTTGCCATTTTTTATTATTTGTGAAATGTACAAATTTCTACATGAAAATTATTTTATCGACTTTTTTCCTCTGTGTTGAATTTTTTGTATGTAGACATACATTTGCAGAATTAATATCTGTGCTTGATCAAATTAAACTATGTTTTGAAGCAAATGTTATCTCATATTAAAAAATATATATATATTTCATTGGCCTATTTTATTATTACATATCATTATTATTATTATTTTTTATTAACAACTATAAAAGCTTCTCTGCTTTTGTTTAATCTTCTTTTTTTTACATATGAAAATTCATAATAAATCAATGGCATATTCAAAAATATATTTTTTCGTTTTATTAACAAGATTTTCCAGTCCGAAATTAACAAGGTTTGTAATTATGTTTTTTTTGTTTTTTAATTCACTTTAGATTATTTTTCCATTAGAAACTAATCAATATGTATAGTCTTTTTTTTTTGTTTAGTTATATTTTTTATTGGAATTTATTATTATATTACAGTATAGTGGAAATGATTATAGCTCCAGGTTTTTCAGTGTACAATTTTGTATAGAATTAAGTTCTGGTACATGCAAATTTATACAGTGATCATTGTGCATTTTGCGTGCTGTGACAAAAGTTAAAGTCTCGGATGTTTTGACGCAAATATTATCTGATGTATATGTATTTCAGTGAAGTATACACAGCGTGGTTTCTGTGGACGGCCCGCGTGTCTTCAGCAGCGGCAGAAATCCTCTGAGGAACTGGCCTGACTCATCTGCGTCTGTGACAGGTAAGAAAAGAAACCAAACAACTCACAGTAAGACAAGCAGAGAGCTGCCCTGCACAATGCGCCCTATTTTTTTTTTCCTCTTTCTTTTTTGCAGTGACTAGATATTCATTTTCACACCTCACTTCTCCATATTTATGATTGCCCATGAGAACATTTTTTATTTATGCTGACTTCTTTCATAAACTGGACAGCGGTTTCTTTTTTTCTCCATGTGTGTCAAAACAATCTCTGATTTATAATTTATGTGATTTATGATCGCTATAAGCTATCAAAAAGTGTCAAAAGAAAAGTTTTCTTGGAGTACAAAGTGAAATCAAAAATGTTTAGGTGGTTTATAATTCACAATCTGACTTCTTAATTAGTCTGTGTAACCAAATGACCGATGTTTTATTTCAGCTCTGAAAGAGAAGGCTAGCAAATTTTGAATTCATATCCGCATAAATGTGTATAAAAAATATTTTTAGAGTGAGCTTTTGCCTTTAGGGGTTTCTACCTGAATTCTTAATGCGGTGTGTAGTTATGTTATGTTATGTTATATAATCTTTGCAGTCTATGCCATGAGCAATGAGTGCCTAGAGAGAGTAAAAAAAAGATTAGAGATTTGAGTACATGTTCAGTTCTCTGTTTATCATGTCACCTGACCTGCACTTTCAGCATCTCTCACCTTCACTCCAAATGCTACGTGGACTCTTACATACAGTATTCGGGTTCTGTGGGTGGAATGTTTTGTAGCGTGTTTTGTGTAAATGTCTTAAAGGCCTTGCGCTAATGTTAACGCACCGTGGCACTTGACTGTCATTTTCTGACAACGATACAGTAATGCATCAGTGTGATCTTTTTGGCAGTGGAACGAATTTAAAACACAACATTAAGATAAAACATCCAACCGGTGCGTTTTTCCCTTTTTTCTGTTTGCACATGATTGGTGATTTGTTAGCCGGTTTGTGCAGCTATTATCATAAAGTATGTCAAAATATTTGAACCGTGCCACTGACAAATGGAACTCACTGTACTTTTTATGTAAAGCGCTAGTGGTTTTCACTTACTGTGAGTTTCGACCTATGAGGCCGAGTCAAATTGACTTTCATGTCTGCATTGATTGTAGATATTACACAATGCAAATATGCGTCTAAACCTGGCTATTTGGCATAATTGAGGCTGTTTAACAATGCGTTGTGTTCTGCCGAATAGCCCACCTTTCTGGATCCTTCCTGCTGCATTTAATGCTAAAACATATTGGCAACTGACATTTGTGGACTCCATTAAAAGACTGACAATTACTTAAGGAAAAAATGTTGCTCTCGCCCGGATGTTTGCATTTGATTGTGCTGATAAG
This sequence comes from Enteromius paludinosus, assembly GCA_032361165.1. Classification (NCBI taxonomy): domain Eukaryota; kingdom Metazoa; phylum Chordata; class Actinopteri; order Cypriniformes; family Cyprinidae; genus Enteromius; species Enteromius paludinosus. The sequence goes on along the minus strand of JAUMHQ010000090.1, from coordinate 10,760,326 downwards.
CTGCAAATGTGGGTGTTTTGAGTGCTCGGGGTTTGAATTTCATGTAAAGTGCAGAGCTGTGTTTATTTCGGATAAAATGAATTGATTAGTTGTGGTGAATTATGATTCTTATCAGCATTTTGTTAGCAGGTGATGTAGTTTAGATGACAGTCGGACCTTTTCTTTCTCCACCATTCCTGTTAAATAGTCTTCTTCCTAAAAATCAGCTTAACTTGGGAAAATGTTTCCATACAAGCCTTTTTTAACAAAAATCATTGGTTTCAGCAGATTTGCAAAGAAGATTGTTTTTTTGTTTTTTTTTTAAATATTCAAAGAATACATTTTAATTTAGTATTAGATTTAATACAATTGTTGCATTAATTTTAGTGTCTATAAACCTTGATTTTCAGGCAACTGAAGTACTTGATTTTACAAATGTTAAATGTACTGCACACAATGCAAATAAATTGTAAAAACTAAACTGAGCTACGCAAGCAGCAAAACCCCTTTTTGATCTGAAAAAAAAAAGGCTAAAACATCTTAAAAAAGACCTTTTTAAAATGCTAATTCTGTGCTATTAAACTGAAAATGGAGATGCCTGTTTGAATCCATAGAGAACCGAAGAGGATCATGTTGTGAGCTCTGTTTTAATGGACCTGAACTCATTCCAATTCTAGTCAAAATCCTCCGACTTCTCAAGATGCACTGAGATGATCTAGTCCAAGGTCTTCAGAGATCGACTCATTAGTTTAGCCCGGTATAGTCTACGGCTTTCAGTCATGGAACTAGGGCAAATGTTGTGAATCATAACATCTGTCAATCAAACTAGTTTAATGAGTCAGAATAGTAGATGATATTTGGTTGTCACATAAGGGGGGGTTCTGCTATGAGAGGTTTTCTCAGGACATGTAGACCTTTTTTAGCAGAACCAAACCTTGATCAGGCTTCATTGGAGCAATAATATCACGTTCTCAGGAACATCTACTGACAGACCAAATCATGTATGTTTCTCAGGACATTTCTTATTGGAATAATTGTGAATTTGGTTAATACCGAACTGTCTGATACAATCTGATGTCTTGATATGCCTAAAAGCTTTGGCTATATCTGTGGTTTCTTTGAAATTGTTTATGAATTATTTTCTTTTTCTTACACCCTTTAATGACAATACATACAGACTGTTTGTTGATTTGACAAAGTAGCTCAACAAGAGGTATTGTAGTCTAGACCACATTGTTTTCATATGATTAAACCGTGTGCCATTGGAGCCTTACGTCATTCGTGGCATTGTGGTATATTCTCACTAGTACCTCTAAATGAATGTCAACTTGTTTTACTTCTGCTGCAGCCGATCGATACTTCATTAGGCTGAATTGTCTTGTGTCCATGCAACCTTGAAGCTGTGGCTTAATTACCTCCAGTATTATGCAGGGGGCTCTGGATGTGAGGCAGGCTCAGCTGTGTCCCCCTCCAACAAAGCCTCTCGGCTTCCTAAAGGTTGGGCTCGGGGTGGGGGCGTAAGGGGGGGGCGGGGATGCAAGGAGGAGGAGGTGGAGATATGAGCCATAGATGCAGCGAAGCTCAGGGGGCTGCCATTCTTTCAAGTCGCCTGGCCGTTTTATTCATTCCAAATGGACGATTGAAATGAGGGGAGATGAACATTCGGAAATGTCACCAAGCTTAGGGTTTGATGGTCTGGCTGTGTGTATTGTGCAGAGTGCAAATCTAATTCCCCGTCTGTCCACCGAAAGGTTCGGGCTTCGCGGAAGGCAAAGAAAAAGAGAGAGCGGAGAAAAAATGGAAAAAGCAAAGGGAAAGCATTGATAAATTTGATTTCCACGCACATGCTAGATGCAGTTAGGCAAATTTGGATAATTTAGAATTAATGGCTATCAATGTATCATTCATCTGTAGGCAGAAAAGCCGGTGGAGGAGGGGGACTGGGAGTGCAGTCAAATGGCAATCATGACAAATGACATCCCCTGTCTGAGAGCCACTTCTCCTCACTGGGCTGATTTGTCATCTCCACTTTTGACATTTTTCATCCTAGTATCAAATCACAATGACAGTCTGATATTTTCTAATTCTCTGTAGCCAGGAGCGCACCAAAATAATGCCTTATATATGCCTTTGCTGCTCTTGGCTGGAGAAAACTGCACAAAAACCCATGTAAGACCTGTCCTTTAAGTATAGCACGCATGTTATGTATATAAGCAAAATACACAAGAACAATGTTATAATAAGTGTATTTGTTAGAAGTATTTATGTTAAAAAGGGAATTATGGGACTTGCATGACCCATACGGTTGTTATCCAGTGGCATAATTTGTGAACATTCAGTAGTTATTCAATTATTGGCACGTTTCACTATTTTCACATGAAAAGTCACATGAGCTGTTAAAATGTTTATCATGTATGGTCTGGAATAAGTATCTGATCATGGCCTTGATCAACCTTCTTGATTTTCAGTGGATTGTGTGTGAACATGAGTTCACAGTTGCATAAGCTGCGGAAGCAGTGGATACAATAAAAAAAGTTGAAAACTGTTATAAACTAAAGTCGATTCAATAATAATCATAAAAATACTGATAATAATGATTATTATTATTATTAATAAATCTTAAGTTCCACCAAATGAGAATTTTACCTTTACCTGATTTATGAGCATTGCTGGTACTAAAACTTATATAAAACTAATAAATATTTAAAATTAAAATACCACTGTGGAGTTAAACTAAGCTTTCCAAAAGTCTGAAATGAAGACACATTATCTAAATACATTTCTATAAAACATATGCGGTAAGATGAATGTGTAATGCCTGCTATAGCACGATCAGAGCGAAAGCTGTAGGGCTCATTTGAGTAACATGAAATCTTTATGAGTCCTGCTCAGTGAGGGGAGATAAACATTGGCCAGAAATGGTGTCATTCCCCAGTTAAAGCAGAGCTCCTAAAGTCTCACATTATCCGTGATGTCTCTCCGGGGTGGTGGCAGGCCCTCCAGGAAAGCAGATGGCAACTAATTCCTTTTTTCCTGCAGGTCTCTTTCATTATGTCTGATCCCGATCGTGTCTAAATGGTGTAATTATGCAGCAAGAGGTTTTCGCTGCTTATTGTTTTATGTAATAAATGTCAAGTATGCATGGCTTCACATGATTCGTTAGCATCAGCCCAGGCTCCACCAGTGCAGGCCACTGCCTGATTCTTGGCATTAATGACAACTGCAATTATTTCAAATCTGTACACGAGCTACAGACAGTATTGGGCTCTGACAAGGACTGTTAGGTTCTCTTTTTCTTTCTCTCCATCCGTCTACAGTAAGAGATACGGTATGGAGGTTGACAGGAGCACTGGCTTTCTGGTGCAGGAACATAGTCCCATGGTAAATCAGGTTTCTCTGTGGATCGCCCTTCATGTAATGAAAGCTTCATGTGAGGGAGCTCGGGCCCCGAGCGCCCTCTCCCTCGCTCATTCTGCCATAATCTCTTCCTCTCCCACTCAGGTCATGTCCATGAGCTGGAGTGGATAACCCAAAGCGCCCAAACCGGCCCGCTAACACTCAAATCCATGTTTAAAGATGCTGTCAGGTTTAAGATGGAATGGAAACACATGGAAAAGTTTCTACCAGGTAATCTCAGTGGAAGAAACATTGTTTTGAATCACCTGCTATGATGCGGTAATGTGTATAGGTATATATGTATTGTATAATAGGGTACAACTCGAAACTCAGTAAGTTTTTGAAATAAGTCTTTTATGCATGCCAAGGCTGCAATAACTTGATCAAAAATACAATAAAAACAGTAACATTGTGAAATATTATGAATTTGATAAAACTGTTTTAAATTAAAATCTATTTTAAAATATAATTCTATAGTCTTTTTTTTAGTATTACTACTATAAATGTTGAAAACACTAGAAAAGCAACTTCTATAAAAAATATTTATATACATAAAATAATGTACACTATACAAAATTCTTTGAACGTGAAGTTAAAAAGAAACCGCATTTATTTAAAATATCTTTTGCAACATTACGCATCATTTAATCTACAAAAATAAATTGTATTAAATATAATTTATAATCAAAAGCAATACATTGTAAGTGCCTATAAGTGCCTGCGTTTGTTCAGTCATTTTTTGTTTTCCATCCAGTAGAAATTGTTTATCTGTCTACTTTTGTTGTTTCTTTGTTGCCTGTAAGTAACTGTTAGATTAACTTGAGTAATATTAGCCTGCGAAAATATAGCTACCAAATTTTTTTTTTTTCGTACAAAACTACAAAAAGTACAAGTGAGAAATGAGAACAGGCTGACGGGGAACACAAATAAAAAGCAGGAAGCCGGTGAAGGAAATATCTATGGCAATTCATTTCGGAGCAGAACAGTTTTGTGTTGCGCAGACGGCAGCCATTGCACTTGTTTTTCATATTACTTTTCTCATCCTGGAGGAGACGTGATTGATTTTTCCTGGCTGTGTGATGACTTTCAGTTGGAAAGTTGAGATAGCATCTAACTCGTGCCCAGAACCTCCCAGGCTAATCCGTTTGAAATTCGCCTTGATTGTTTCTGAACTGCCATTTCCAAATTTCTTCCCGCTTCTCCGCACGCCTGTGCCATTCTTAAACAGTCGGAGTCTTTTGGAAAGCTCTGATTTGACTGAAAGGGTAGACAGGGGACTGGGGGCCAGTGGTCACCTTCACCTTGGGGGCTGTGGGGAGGTGTATATATGTGTCTGTGTGTGTAAGTGTACCCGGGCTCATTGGCACCTCCTGGGAGCCAATGTGACTGACTGCTCCTGGCTGCATAGACTTGCACACACACCATCATTAATGCGTATTATTGCTCTCCCACTGTCAGGCGCTGAGACAAACAGCCACCGCCAGATTCTTGTGTTTTTTTTTTTTTTTCCTTCTCTCTCCTCTTTCTATCCCTCCCTCTGATTTAGACTGCAGAGCAGGCAAAAACACACAGCCGAATTATTCGGGAGAAGCTTCATTTTTCTGTTATCTCTGCCGACGGCTGATAACAAAGCTACAAGCTAATATGGTTTGATTTGTTTGTCAGTCATTTATCATGTGACCTTTCCTAGTATGGCTAATACTGCTAGAGGATTGCAGAGCGAGATGGAGAAATGAAAGAGGGTTGCCAGATTGCTTTTACAAGTACCAGTGGTCAGCTTTGGCAATTTGTGCATTACAAAGAGACAGGGCAGGGATTGTTCTTACAATCTATCCCTCTGATTTATTTATTTATTTATTTGCCAATTTCAGTCCAAATTATAGTAGCAAAATCATGCTAAGAGGTTTCATGTTTTATGTTTTTATCTCAATATTAACTTGTGTATGTGTTATTTATCTCGTATAGAATTCAGGCAGAGCCTCAAGTGTGCTGATTCAGAAAGCAGGTCAATTAAATTCAAGAGGTGAAGTCAGATCATTTTTTTTTTTTTTGGACATTTATATGGAAACCAAAGGGGAATTTAGCAGTCAATTCATTTTCGGTGCATCTCCTGAATTGATTTAGAAATGGAAGTGATATTGACCTGAACCTGAACAGGGTCAGTATAAATCAAAATGCTAATTCCTGGATGCTGGGTTGGTAAATAATTATGAATTGCAGTATGATGGCTTGTATCAAAATTCTTCCTCCCCCCAAAAATATATCATTATCAAATATGTTATAAAATTTTTTCTATGTATTAATACCAGTAAATTTAATATTAATATTTATTATATGTTGGATTTATTTTTTTTATTTTTTTTACTTTTTATCACATTGGATTTTTACATTATTTAATAAAACGTAATTTACTTCAAATGTTTGCCATAGCACATACAGTAGTATATATTTTGCACAACCTTCTTATTTATTTATTTTTTTTACTTTCTATTAATTTGTGTCTCTAAATGATAGTTTACATGTAAACACATTATGCTCAATAAAGACAGCCAGACCTACAACATTTCCTCTTACTGTCAAAACCTGCCAGCTACTAGTCAGCACAGGGTTGCCATGGAGACCGGGGTTAGAAATAAGCCTTTACTTCTCAGATGTCCGGGACATGCTCTTGTCACTTGTGGAACTATGAATTTTGAATACAGGTCAGGAGATGTATATCAGGAAAATAAGCTGGAAATTGGACCATAATGGCAGCTTGCGTTCAGAGGTCCTTGAAATTCACGATTCAATCTTAAAAACAGCCATTTCAGATGACCTTTTTATAGCTTTTAGGTGTAATTTGCGTACAATTTGCGTAATGGAACTATAGGAAGAGGTGGAATGACAGAGAAGATGATGAAACAAGATTAGCATTTGTAAGTAATATAGGGAAGTAGAAATATAGTAATACAGCAAAACACCAGTCTTTGCAATTCTAAGGAGCTTTTATTGAGCACTTGAGGGTTTTTAAGCTCTTAGTTATTGAAAGTATCTTAATTTCAATACAGATTAAGCAATCGGCACAAATACTATTTTTATTTTGCTAGATATTAATAATAAGGACATTCTGAAAGGGTTTAATGTGGATAATAGAGATTTGGCGTAAACCCTTCAAGTGGATCAAGTGCTCAATCTCTTTGTGTTTCTTCATCAGACCGGTCTTAAGAATTTAATATTGTAATGTCAACACAAGGATGTTTATTTTCAATTTCATAATTGATGCAAAGTATGATGCTAGATTTAATATCTTTCAAAGTGATTTATTTAGTTTATACATGATATTTACCACAAAAAATAGGATCTATCTTTGTGTTCCTCCATAAACATGTGTGATGTGTATTCCTTTTTTTTAATTTTATTTTTTTTTATCTGCAACATGCAGTATCTTTCATAAACGAATGGTTGTTCTCACCTTGAAGCCCTCTGTCCTTCATTTAATTGTCATTAAATAATTCAAACAGCGTATTGATTGCACTTCAGATTTGACCCCTATATAAATTTCTCACCTGATGGCTGACGACGGCTTTCTAATCAGAAATGTTTTATCTAATGGCTTACAGAAATTCATCACTTATTCTCTCAATAACTGCTTTTTATGACAGGATCCCTATCATTCCGTCTCCTCGGTTTCACCCTCTCCTGACCTTTGTGATGCCCAAACGTGCCTGGGTTATATATTTTCCGTCCCGACCATTAGCTAGTCCCTAAACTGCTAGTGAAAAGGATCAACTCGGAGCATTTCTACAGTTCATTCATTTTGTTGCTCCCCAGTGATCGGTCAGCCTGCCTTTAAATCCCTCTTTTATTGTACACTGCACTGACAGAGGCAGCCTTGTCTTTCATTCCTTGATGTGCTTTGTACAGCTGTATGGCCTTTGTTTGTATTGATACTAACATTACCATAAACCACCACCCAGGGGCAAGAAACAATCGACTAACTCTTACCAAATCCAATACACTTTAGCTTATCAACCTCTAAGTTTTAGTTTGGTTCGGATGGCACACGCCGCATGCGGTCTGAGCTTAAACTGGCGAGCGAAGAGCCACTGCGACCGAGTGTCAAGAGGGAATCGAATCGGTGGCATAGATCACGGTCTCAATTTCTGATGACTCAGATTCCCCATTTTTTTTTGTCTCTTGCTACTTCAGTGCTTCGTTGGCTCTCACCTTCTGTTCAGGTTCAACAATAGCAGGATTACTCTTTATAAAAAAAAAAAAAAAAAGCAGCAGATCTGTGCAGAAAGAGGGATTTAGCAGAGATGAGTATTTAAAATGAGCCCCTTTGAAAAGAGGGACATTAATTATCGCCTCTGCAAAAGAGTCACAAACGCTTTACTCATTACCAATGGAAATGTGCGGGGGTTTGCGGGGGAATTTTAAAAAAAAAAGTTTCTTGCATTGTAAATGCAAAAATGGTGCCTGACCCTTTTTTTGTGTTCCGCCTAATGGCAGGGTCATATGCTTCTTGGAACTTGGTGGAATCCCGGAGTCAAGCTTTGTAAAATGGGGCCATTGAGAGTTCAGTTTCCGATACATGCTTCAAAGGCGTCAGCTGCATCTTTGATGTGGCCTCTTAAGTGAAGTAATGGAGGAATTGTGGCAGGCTGAAAATAATGGAGGTGAATCTAGCGTCATTACATGCTTCATTTCTTCAAACATTCTAATCCCTCTGATTCCACACATTTATGCTGTCATTCTTAGCATGCATCAATATTTATTACTATACTAATGCATGGTGTTTCGGCCCTAATGCTGAATTCACGTGCGTTTGGTGATTTCACACTGATGTAGTGTCCTCGCTGGTCATGTATGAAGCTCAGAGTAGTCCCAGAGTATCTTTTACAACATAGTAAAGTGCACATATTCTTTCTGGAGCTTTTAGATGAAAGAAAATCAGAAAGTCTGGTTTCTCTCATCTGTGTGGAAAGGGTCAGAAGCTAACTTGAATTTAGAATTGAAATAAAATATATAATAATAGTTTTTACATTTATATATATATAATATTTATTTATTTTTTCATATATTTATGTGTATATGTATATATATGCGTGTGTGTATAAATATATAATATACATTTAAAAATAAAATCTTACCAAAATATTGTACATAAATGATGTTATGTTTCTAATTTGCATACATGCATACATACATACATACATACATATTTACATTTACACACACACACACACACACACACACACACACACACACACACACGTTGGGTTTACATGTTTTATGGGGACATTCCATAGGCGTAATGATGTTTATACTGTACAGA
>JAUMHQ010000090.1:10710944-10726029 GCA_032361165.1 Enteromius paludinosus | reverse complement strand
TCAAAGACTCGAAGACGAACGGTCTCTCATGCGAGATCCCATATGTAACGTCGAAGTGATTCGACTGAAAGGGTAACTATTTGTTTTAGTTTCATCTGATCATAGAAGCCAGTCCTATTTGTAGTTCCAGTCCTGTCTGACAACTGAACATACTGGAGGTTGTTTTTGGATGAGCGAGGAGAATTTTTCAACAACATGTGCTGATGTAGGGGCTGTTTGACTATTTTCTTTAAAGTTTTTCTGACGGTGAGACTCAACTATTTTCTGTGATTCTCCAGCTGTGGTCCATGAAGAGTCTTTAGCCACTCAAACTCTACTCCTCTCCGTGTATTAGGAGGACAGAGACACACATCCTTTCCAGGCAGCTTCCTATCATTGTATGTTGATTGGATATTCTTCATTATTTTCTAACTATTTTCTTAAAGCCCCTTCACTGATTTGTGAAGCTCAATTATCTTTTGCAGCATATAAGAAATATATTCTTTGGTTTTTCTCATTGTGTTGATGATTAAGGGTTTTCCCTCCTATATATATTTCTATGAAACAGGAAGCCAGGGCTGGATATTTGCACGATCATAATCACCCTGGAGCGCTCACAGTTGTGAATATGAAAGGGAATATACTTTAGAGATATTTTACTCATAAGAAATTCTAGGGGTGCCTATAATATTGGCCAAAAATTATTGGAGAAAAACATTTTTTCACAATGAGATTTTCTCCCCATTTCATTTGTTTAAATTCAATGATAGCTTAGAATTTTGTAAATTTTTGAATGAAAGATCAAAAGGATAAACCATGCAGATTTATTTTCACACCACCTTTGCTCAGATTTACCAAGGGTGCCAATATTAGTGGAGGGCACTGTATAGGTTAATTATTATTAAACTATTTGACTTAATGATTTATGATTTACCAATAGGGAGCACATATGCCCTCAGACCAAAGGAGACACTGACCTAGAGGGAGATCGGCAGCGAACTCGCATGCTAAAGCGGCATGAAAGTTACAGTCCTCATGTGGGACAAACAGCAGAGATGGGCTTCACACCAGGCAACACATGCAAAATTGACAAGAGGATGTGGGGAAAAAGGGGTTGGACGAGGATGAATAAAACAAATCATGGTGCTTGACTGGAGGTGATTTGAAAAATTCTTTGTCTTCATTTACGCTTGAGAATAATATAACGTCCCAACAGGAGACCGGGCTTGCGAGGGGCTCCAGTCGCACGCAGGGGATAAAAAATTAATTAAAAGATGAGAGAAAGAAGAAAGGATGGATTGAAAATAAATACAGACTGCAATGCCAAACAGTAGGGTCGTTGTTTCATTGCGAACGCGGTGAGCCCACTGTAAAAAATGGATCATACCCTGCCTCAGAGAATTAAACTTAGTTTTTGGGAGTGTTTGTATTTCTAGAGAAACTTTGTCAGGGGAGATGAAAGCCACATCTGCTCCACTTCTTTCCAACTGTACATACGTGTGAAAACTGTTGGTCTGGCAGGCCAGTATGGGCAAGCAGACCCACCGCCATGATGAAAGACAATGGGTCCGGGTCTAAGCCTATTAACAGTTGGCAATGTGGGGCCTTTACCCAGGGCGCTGAGCGCCCCCCGTGCCACACCTCGACCGCCTGTTAGATGGACCGCTGCTGCTCTAAACTGTGAGGTGATGCTTTCGTGAGCTGATTCATTTCCACCCTTCGCTAAGTGGACGGGGGCTTAACTGGAAACACATTACCTGTCATGGAAAAGTCTTTTCACGTGCTGTGACACACTGCAGACCAGGGCAGACAGGCGGCGGGGTGTTTAGGGTGTACGCTGTGGACATGTACACTGTGCTGATAGACCCTGGGTGCTTGCTTGCTGCCTGATAAGGCAGTTTACACTGAACCTGTGTGGGCTGAGCCGGACGCCGCTCACGGTGTTACATTTGTTTGTGCGGTGCACTGATATTATACGACTATGTATATGAATGCATTGCAAGTTTAGAAATGGTAGATTAGATGCTCCGAATGAATTGCTCGCTGTTGTAGATATGAAGTCATGAAAAAAAAACCTGTGACATTAGCATAGTTAGCATGGGTCATGTCTGTTAGAAATTTAACAGAAACTGTAGACCGTTTTAGGGATGTGTGCAACTACGTATCAAAACAACTGAATTGAGGTATTTTTGACTTATGTGGCATTTAAATTAAGTACTTTTAACTTTAAAGATAAAAAAAAATTAGAGTGCATATGTAAAAATATAAAAAAATTGTACACTGTTCAAAAGATCAATACATTTTCTAATGTGTCTCTTTTTGGTCGATAAACGTGTATTTGTGATAAAAAAAAGAAAAAAAAAGACAAGACTTACATGCAAATTTGCATTTATTTATGCATTCTTTTTAAAGCAACACCTAAAAATAGACCTCTGTATAAACTAATTGATGCCAGTAATTGCTCATGCAGTTGTTGGATAACTAGTTGACCGTTTTGGCAATCTTTGCCATCCTTGCATCCAAATGGACTGAATGAATGATAGCAGTTTTTCGAGGCTGACTGTACTGTGAAACCACACCGGTCTGACAAACTACTCGACAGCAGAAATCCGGCTGTTATTTTACCAGCGGCCAGTGAGTCACTTCTTGCATGATATATGAAGGTGTGAGGTTTTTTTAAAAAGTCACAACACACTAGGGTGTTTTTTTTATTTTGAAGAGCATGTGGAGCTGTTCAGTATCAAATTGGCTAATGTATTGCAATCCACATCGCTCACAGTAATATAAATTGTTTGGAAGCTCGGGCTGCCATCTGAAAAGACAGGAGAGCTATGAGGTCATTAACTCAGTCCTCACGGTAGGGAGCAATTTTAGGCAAAACCCACTCTCTGGCCCATCTTTAGAAACCAGACCATGATATACAGTTTTGTCAAAATGTCCGCAAATTTGCCCTCTCTAACTGGAATTTCTCCATGACTTATTTGACCTAATGATCTAGAACATTGCAATTGCTCCACCCCAAAGGCAATTTCGGAGGCTCACTGGGCCGATTTAAATGGACTGTGGTTACTCTTCCACCCCCGTCAACACCTCCACCTCCCTAAACGGAGGCTGGTAGGATGCACCTTCCTGTGGTGGATGCTGCTCTTTCTCTCTTAGTAAACACATGAATGCACGGGGGTCTATGGAGGCCACATCCAGGGCTGAGGTGGAAAAAGCTTAAAAATGATGCTCAGAGCCACACCGTGGAGTACAACTATTCGGAGTTCATTGAAATGACCGTGCGCCTTTCCGAGAGCCGGGGGCTCACTGACGGCCACGGTGAACTTGCGTGCATCAGAAGAACGGGGAGTCGTTGTGAGGAAGCAAGGGTCAGCCGCATAGTCTCCTAGCGCTGAAGCAATTTTACTCAGTGTTTTGATGGGCCTTACCCCTGATTCCATGCCCTGAATTTGCCCAAAAAGTGCTCTGTTTGATTAGTTTACTATTACTTTTTCATGCTTTTTAAATGTTAGGCTTCTGTTAAGACATTTATTGAGGTAAATGTGTAATATAACCGGGGCGTCATGTGCCAGTTTTTCAGAGAGGGCACCAGTGGTTATCTTGGCTTACTAAGTGCGATTGAAACACTTTTGCACTGTTAGAAAAAAAAAATCTTACCACTTTAAACGGTATACTTTTGGACATTATTTACTCCTAAAGGGTGCATATCATTACCTTATAGTTACATATCAGTACTTAAAGTGTACATAGTAGTAGCAAAGAGGTACATATTATTAGTTTGGTTGCTCCAGTGACTGATTTTGTACCTTTTTTTTCTCAGAGTGTGGGATTACTAACTTGGTAGTTGCTCATGTAAGGTGATAGTTGTGCAGGTTTTGATTAACGTGCAACATGACATCAGTTCAAATCCTTTTTCTTCAAGTAAACCAGTCAAGATTGCATCGGAACTTGACAGCCAGTGATCACTGTGCATTTTCACTTTATGGAAAAGATCAACTTTGACATTTTGATAATAATGCATTTTGTGTTCCATAGGGGAAGAAGTGAGAGTGAGTGACAAGAGGTTGGATAAATGATGACAGAATATACAGCTTTAATGCAAATCATCTGCGAGAGGTGCATTAAAAACACGATTTATTTGCACATTTTTATTTGTACAAACGATCTTTTCAAATCTTTTAAAAAGTGAAAATACAAATTGTACACAGCACATTGCATTAGGAGAGTAATATTGTAAAGAAAACGTTATGAAGGTGGATAAATGATTAGAGAATTAAAATTATTATATACATTATTATATATTTTAATTTGTATAAAAGAATAATAACTTGACAAAAACTGTCAAAATCGTTTTTTGAAACTATTGTCAAAATATTGAGAATTTCTTGATTTCCATACATTAAAAAGCCGAATAAAAGTCAAAGTGTCAAAGTTTGTATATATCTTTTTTTTAATTTTCTGCATTTTTCTGCTGATCCCGTACCACCCATCTTTCTGAAGTGCTATTTCTGTGACTGCAGCGTTCAGTCTACTAATACCACAAAAAAAGTCTAGAAATTTTAGACCAGTGCTTGTATTGATCCTGTTCGTTACTGTTAGTGAAAAGAGAAAGGGTTTATATATTCTGCTTAAAAGACAGGATTTGATTTATCATGCAAACATGCTTTCAGAGCCACTGCCCTTCACTATTATGCATAAGACATTTCCAGTGAACTAGTTAAATCTGAGCTTGGCATGGCAGCTTTCAAACGGAGCCGTAGCATGTCATTATCTGTTAAAGGCTCATGTTTCAGATGTGTTTGCACTTCAGTGCAAGCGAATTGTTTACCCTCATCCCTGAAAGACTGCCTCCAGGTACATACAGCCACACAAAGGTTTGCATTATTTTTTTACAAAAGCCAAAGGTGAAAAGTTAGGTTAGTCTCATTCTAATTCGGTCCCTGAAATAATTAACGGGAACACTGCAGGCAAGTTCTTAAAAGAGCTCCTGCATTGTTAATTTTATTTTCATTTATTAGCACGTTTTTCCTGGAGGTATTTATGCTAATGAGGTCTCCGCAAGCAGATGGGTGATCTTTATACAATCTGTCAGTATATTATTGATTTTTGGAATATACTTTTCAGGGAAGACAATGGCACACTCAGGCTCTTCGCAGTGGAACAAGGCGATCTGTCTGCCACCGCTATGTTTATTTGTAGCTCAGCTGCTATTTTGCTAAACCCAGACTCCATTGTTTGTGGGAAGGCCATGTGTTGACTACGCTAGAACGCCGGTGATAAATTTTCCTCCGCATAAAGCGTTCAAAACAGGCTCTGTGCTGCAAGCAACTGTTTTCATTACGGCACTTCGGTTCGTAATGAAAGAGGGGGGAAAGCCACAATATGCTGCAAAATATAACTAAACAAAATTTCATTGAAAATATGTTTAATTCATAAATCACGCTGGCATCTCTGTGATTCCCCTCCGAGTGAACCAGAGGGCCTCTCTTTTGCTAAAGTTCTCATTATGGTTTGTTGATTGTGCAGAATTGGAGAACTCCACAACAGTTACGGGAAAGAACCCTAATCGGTCAAAACCCAGTTGGCAGTGATGATTGTCCAATAAAATTTGAGGCCAAGAGCCTCTGTTTTTCAGTAACCCATGATTTACACCTCCCAATAGAGACAGTAATAGAAAGGAAAAAATATGGCTGCTTCCACGACTGTACAGAGAGTTTAAAAAAAATTTTTATTAAATTTTTTTTGTTTTTGAAGAACATTATTTATTTGAAATAATTTTTTTAATATCTTATTTTATTAGCAACATCAGTTCAGATTTAGTTAAATGTATTTTTAAATTTATTTGACTTTTTTTTTATTTTATATAAAGTAAAAATTATTGTCAGATATGTCAGTCCAAATCTTTATGCACAGAGAAAAACTACTGTATGCTTTAAAGAAGAAACACACAAAGGAATGGATTTTAAGCTTTATATCCAATGCCAGAGCAGCTCTTGCTCGACTTTATTTGAATGCTGGACATATAGTCTTGACTGTACAGTCTAAATAGTGTAAAGTCAGAGCTTCTGTGTTTTGCACTTGTGTTTTGAATGCCCTAGGAGTCTCCTTTAACGGCTGCATCAATAAAGCTATTCCTGTTTTAATCCCTCCTTTTTTCTCTCATGGATTTGTAATGAACTCTTAGTCAGACAAAGGCAGTAGAAGACAGAGTCTCGGCGGTTCTGTGCTTTGACCCTGGATCTGTGACAGTGACAAAGGAAGATAGATTGCACTTAGACCGCACAGAGGTGACCTAAACAGCATTTAACACCAGCCTCCCAAGGTGTTCGTAATGAAATAAGAAGGGACACCTTTTTCGGAGAAATTAAATTATATATTTGCTTTACATCTGAAGACTTTTGTTTGTGGGTTCCATTCAGTCAATCGTGATGTGCTGGCTGTCTTGGCTATTGACGATGCCAAAGTTGAACGGCGTCCTTGTGAGGAGCATGTTATGTCTACTTTCTTTTTACTAAAACAAAACATCTCTTTTGGTTCTGTGTTGGAGCGCAAGACCTCTTGAGAGCAGAATAGCGCGCTTTCAACAAAAAAACCTTCACATTTTGATTAACTGATTGTTAACCAAGGCCTTCATTTACCAGTGCTGAAGAGGCTCTCAAGGCAAAATGTTTACTGCTGGACTTCAATGTTCATGTTTTTAAAATGAGGGATGTTTATTCGAATGACCTGCTTAACACTGAGAGGCCATGATGGTTATTTTGACTCTATGTGTGGCTTTCAGTCACACAGGCTGCTATACAGTATATTCATAACTACAGTATCCTTGTAGTAAAAGGTTTTTCAGACTTTTATGAAAAAGCAAAGAAAAGCAATCGTGTTATGCAATATCGGCTTGTAATTGCAAACAGTAAATAAACTCGCTCTGTACAAGAACAATGTGTCAGCCACAGCAATGTTTGCCCATTTGTCTATAGCTTTCTTACTGTAATTTGTACATGAAAGTACATTTTATTTAGACATTTTAAACTTTTTTTTTCCCAGAAAGGATGCAGTAAACATTCTTTACATCAAAGAATCCTTGAAAATGTTTCAAAACTATTAAGCAGCACTGATTCTGATTATTAGGAAATTCTTCTTGGGCACCAAATCATTTCTGAAGGATCATGTGACACTGAAGACTGGCGCAATGGCTGCAAAATGTAGCTTTGCTATCAAATCTAGAAATAGATATCATACATGTTTCAATTGTAATCATTTTTGCATTTTTGATTAAATAAATGCAACCTCGATTAGCATATAAGACTAATCGGAGAAACAGCAGTGGAAATGTTTTCCATAATAAAAAAAAACCCAAATCTCGTTAATAAGTTTGATGGTTTTTTAATGGCTGATCTGGATGAATAAAGTCTAGAGAATCAAGTTCTTTAAGCCAAAATCAAAAAGGGAATTTAGATATTTGATGTTTTTCCAAACTAGCGACTTTTTATGTTGATAATTTTATGTTAAAAAATGGTTCATTTAACACATCGAATAGTTTGGATGTCAAGAAAACAATGATATCGCCCATGTTTTGTAGGTGTGATGTCACTTCCTGGACCGCATACTGTTCCTTTGCTTGTGCACGGCTAATTTTTTGTTTTGACTAAAAGTGTGCTATTGTAGCTGGATGTCTCTGGGCGACACACACAAAGCTTGTTCCCGTGTCCTGTCAGCCAGAATAATGCATTCAACACAGTATTTTAGCTAGGAGCTATGATTAGAGTACAGATCCTTTCATTATCAATCAGCGCAGATTTGAGTTTGTCTCCCACTGCTTCTCAAGGCCCCATGCCTGATGGTTTCGTAATGATAATCTTATCTAACACATTTGCCAGAATATTCAGTTACATATCAAATTCAGCCATTCTCTCATCATTCCAGTGGTCCCAAGAAAATAGAATCATTTGTGCTTTCAGCAATTATTGATTGGCTCCGAGCTCAAAAAGTACTGCCCATTATAGTTATGCTATCCTGGTGTTAAATTGAGTTTTAAACATATACATAAATATCACTTTGCAGTCGTACACTGAAGCATTTGGTTGATCAAGAGCCTGGCTGTTGCCACCAGTTCCATTAACATGCTTTTAATTCATAGCCCGGTGTTTTAGGGCTGGTTCATACCCATCAGGCCTTCTAGTAAAACACTGTCACACGTTCTAAAGCGACTGGAAATATCCAAATGGGTATGTGCTTCTACATAGTGATGGGAAAAACTGCTGTAATTTATAGAAGTCCACTACTTCTTCTGCAAGAAGTGCATTACTCTGTGATTCACAAACAAGCGGGCTATGACTTTGAAAGTGCTTTGAAAAATCAATAAGGCCTGATCACAGCTCGTTCTGTAAGTCCTCTTCATCACTTGTGTATAGCCAACCTTTAGCCTTGGGCCGTTGCATCTTGCATCGGGTTCCTTTTGCTCCTTTGCGTAGGTCTGAGTGTAGAGACACGACTAAATATAAATCAGGTCAGAACCGAACAAACGCAGCTCGTAAGTGGGAATCTGGTCACTTATGATCAGAAGAAGCCTACACGGATGACGGGGCCACAGCGGAGCTGACGTCTCAGGTGGAAGCCTGGTTGAATGGTGGCGTGGTGCCCATGGGAACGTGTCTCGTCTTGGACTACAGAGAAAGGGGGCAGTGCAGTGCCTGGGGCTTGTGTTCATCAACAGAGGGACCTCTTTGGACAGAGTGCCAAACACACCGGGCAGCACGATCCCTTGGCTAATAAATAATACGAGTTTTTAATAATGAATTAATAATTACTCTCCTGCTTTCATCCTTGTTGACTGAGATGGACAAATTAGCACAATCTTCACGGGCTCTTGTGCCTCCAGTGGTGTAGGAGCCATAGGAAATTTTGATTCCTTCAAGCCTGACTTGGCACCATAAGCCTGGCCTGGCACGTGGGCAGTTCAGGCTTTTTAGGAATTTCAGAAGGGCAGTCTTTTGTATGTGTTGCCTTTGCTTATGGGATAAAAACCCCTTAAAGTCGCACAACTTTTGTCATACTGTGACTTGCATGTAATAATTTGTCTCCAGCTTTCTAGAACGGACAAATTATGTTCTGCATTACTAATAATATTTGTTTTTCAGGTAATTATGAAACGGAAGGCACAGATGTAAAAGATGGATCATTTTACTTATTTTGTCTATTTATTTGCACTATATTGAATATGAAGAGTTAATTTGCAAAAACAGATGAAACTAAAAATGTCAATCAAACATAATTTGGGTTATTTTGATTAGGTGCAAAATTACAAAAACTACTAACATACTAACTTACACAACAAAATAATAAAAACATAATAGCATAATAAAAAACATGATTTTTAAAAAAATGTTAAACGAAAGATGAAAGCTTAGTATTTGTATTTTTAACAACAAACAATTGTTGCTAATATATATGATGGATAAATACACTAATATAATAATAATAACAATAAAAATGAAAATGATCAGACAAGTGATAATAATATTATTTAAAGACATTTATGATATATTGGAATTCTGTTAGTGGTCATTTTAAATAATGTTTGTGATTCTAATGAAAATACAAATAACAACAAAAAAGGGCATTATTATTATTATTGTTATTATTATTATTATTATTATTGTTATTGTTGTTGTTAATTAGCATGATGATTTTGAAACCGTTGGTCAATTGGTCAAACAAGCCCACGGTCCTGCCTATCATTCATGCTATTAGTTCAGCCTGTTTTAGGTTGGTGCTTGTACTCGTCTCTTTGTATTAACCTGGGATTTGTAAAGATATCTCAAAAAAAGCACACTTAGGCAGTTAACTTTGTAGCTATTCTGCGCATGTATGGTTTTGTAATGTCTAAAACATTAATATATTAAGCTTTTTTCAAACAAACAGTTTCAGGCAATGTTTAATGTGTAATTTTGTGGTCTTATTTCTTTCTTTCCTGTGGAATTGGCCCACAGCGATATAATTCTCTGTAAACATTCCATGTCTTTTGTCTGTGCAAAGTACTAATATGAGCGGGACACTGGAATTTAAGCATGTGCAGGCGAAGGCAAGACGAGACAGTGTGGCAGTATAAAGGTTACTACCATGTTTAGTTGTTGACTAGGAGATCTGGAATGCCACTGTCTTAATGAACTCTCCAGAGAGCCCGACTCAGAGGCAGCAGGTTGAGTCCGTGCTGGGGGAAAGACTGAAATTAGTTATTTCTCCAAATAACCTCTGATGAAAGCTTGCCTCTGACTGCCTTCCTTGTCACCAGCTTCTCAAGACAATACACCAATTAGATAAAGCTGCATTCTGGGCCAGATCTTCCCTTGGTGTTAGGGAGTGTGGAGAAAGAAAGAGGAAAAAATATTTGGAATGGAGAGCTGGATTTAACTCAAATGCTTTTCTTCACATTTAAACACAGAGGAATAATAATTGATGAATGATGAATAAGATAAAAAATAATAATAATAATTAAAAACAAATATATATATATATATACCCCTATATATATATATATATATATATATATATAGGGGTGGGCATAGATACATTTTTAAAATCTAGATTAATCTAGATTAAAATGGCTCATTTGAATTCTACCAAAGACAGAATACGTGTGCTACCTAAACAATGACTAAAAGACTAGTTTTACAGGGGGTCGTTAGAGAATGTTTTGTTTCACAGATGTACTTGGTGATTTTAATCCCATCTGAATCTGCCATGTCTGTGTTTTTCTCTCACAACCTCCTGTGATAATTCTAGAGTCTGAATGCAATGTCTGTGATATTATTTTTCACAACGCGTTTCCTTGTGTGTTTTGGCCAACGCGATATGCTGTAGATGCTCTTACCGCACGCACGTTTAATATATTTTGATATATAAAAGAAATAAATAAATACAAATAAAGAGCCAGATCACGTAAACTGTTCAGACTGGCTATTGTATAGGGGTGGCACGGTTCACAAAACCCACGGTTCGGTTCGGTTCACGGTTTTAGGGTCACGGTTTTCAGTTCTGTACGGTTTTTGTTATTTTTCTTGAAATCTTTAACACTAAAGAAATGTGCTTCAGCATATATATATATAGCTTACTGTAAGTATCCACAATTAAGGATACAGTATTTAAAAAGTTATATCATGTAATGAATTTGATTTGACTTAAAGCACATTATTGGGAATAACTCTGAGGAAAGCTAGGTGAGATTTTGATACAGCAAGAGGAAAGACATGATGATTTCAACATGCTTTTCATTTATTTGGCAAAAAAAGGAGAACGTGTATTGCCATCTACATGAACTTATGTGCCTGTTTAGCACACAAAGCCCGCCCACCCCACGACTGACAAAAATAACAGTGTTCGTGCGAGCAGGTGAGGAAAATGAGTGCAGGGATGGTCGCGTGCGAGTGCTTGAATTGCGCGCTGATGACATATCAATCGCGCGAGGGTTTGAAATGAGCTCGCGGGCCACGTTTTTTCGCATGTTTTTCCTCTCGTGGAAATGATTTACTGCGCTCGTCAGCACCAGTGGTGCGCTCGCTTATTAAAGGCAAAGATTTGCTGCCATAGATTAAGTGTGTTTTCCGCAAGCTGGTTGCTGCTGCTGCGGCGGCGGGACGGAGGATCGCGATGCCAGCTCAGCGTAGTGATGTCTATCAGCCATCGGCGATGGACGATGGTATGGTCTATCGACCCAACCCTAGTTCCCACACACCAGATTTATACGACGCTGGCGCATCCTCCAACTCCGGGCAGCCTTCCTTTTCTGTCCCACTTGCCATTTCTACACGTACAGTATTATGACCTTCAGCACTCAATCCACACTGTAGACACCTCAATTCTTTTGCGCGAAAGGGAACCACACATACGGGGCACGAGGCTACATTGCGCATGTCATGAACCGTCAAACCGTGTGACACATGCATGCACCGAACCAAGACAAGCGAACCGAACGGTTCCTTTTTTTTTTTTCATGAACCGTGCCATCCCTACTATTGTAATATCAGTATCGGGTAACATTACTCACGTTAATTTCTGCACTCAGTTACATGTCTTAATTATCAAAATCAAACATGGGTTTACTACAAGTAAAAATTGTAATAGTTGAACTAAAGTAACCACACATAAACATGGTTTTGCTGCACTAGCCATTTAGCTTCACCATGGTATTTGTGATTATAGTAATTGTAATCAATCTGATGACGATAGCAATACACGCAAACAGAGCGCGTGATCTCTGTGACGCCCAGATGTACAAAACAGACCCTCTCAGCTCTGTAATAAACACAGAGGTGTTAGTTCCGTCTTAAACGGTACATGAAAATCACGGATGACAGGTGATAAGAATCGAAGCTCATACGTACAGTAGTTTAGAAAACTAGTCCTGTCCGAATAGGGCTACAGTGCAATTCGACTAGGCATACATCCACGCTAAAATATCAAGGTGAAAGTCATCATAGCTTGCATGGTATAGACCCAGCTCCCAACACAACTTTGTGAATAGATTAACGGCAATATTTTTTTACAGTTTTTTTGTATTTGTATTTTTTTTATATTTATATATTATATGTTATAAATAGTTTTTAGAAAAAAAAAAATTATTATGAAAAAAAAAATCTAATGCTTCTGACTTTGTTTTTTATTTTATTTTATCCATTTTTTGTTTTATTTCTCATAATTTTTCCAAAATCACGAGATAGGCTAAACTATAACGAAATTGTCACAATTATTGTTTCATTGTGTGACTGAAACATACAGAGCCCCTTAAGGGACGTGGTGAAGGAAAAAAATCGGGGTGGGTAAAAAAAATTCAAGGTGGAAAGATTTTTTTCCCGAATCTTTTATGTTCTCTCGCAAAACTTTGCGTTCCCTCGCAAAATGATTAGCGTTCTCTGGCGTAACCAGCTGAGCTCAGATAAACACTTTCTGTTTACTTTAAGCTTCCAGTGTATTAGAAAGCTCCGTAATGGAGCAGTTCTACATCATTAGAGGCGGTGCTGCAGCGAGAAACTGTCAGCATCAGCTGTCAAACGCATCGGATATGGCTGTAGCGCCGCTTCAAGTCGAACACACCTGTTCTTCTCTCGCGAGGCATTTTCATTGTACTGCACCCGTACAGACATGGTGTGCTGACTTGAAGCAGCAAATTCTTTCCACCTTGAATTTTTTTTTTACCCACCCCGATTTTTTTCCTTCACCACGTTCCTTAAGGGGCTCCGTAGTAAACCAGGCAATCAAATTTGTATATATTTTTCTACTTATATAAATGTATATATTTTCAGGAGTAGAATAAAAAGAAAGATCCGAAAAAAAGTCAAGGAAAAAAATGTCACAATAGAAATACCAAGCGTTATGATATTTTGCTGACGAGTAAGAATAGAGAATGATGGAAAATAGTCACCTCAAGGTCACCATCGTCAAGGTGAAGGATGATTATCTGTATAGCAGCCTTTTATATCACAATTTGCTGTTTTGATCAGTTTCACCTTCCATGAAATGAATGCAAAGAATTCATCTGTTGAAAAGACCTCAAATATGACAGGAATGTAATTTCATCTATGCGTATAAAACACACTTCAATTAGCTCCAGCGCTATAAAGCACTCTTTTCGTGCATCGCCAAAACAAAAGAGCATCAGAGAAACGCCAGCCAAATGTCATTTTTTAAAATGTTACGTGACATTTCTAACCCTATCTCAGTGCTCATCAAGAAGGAGGTAGCATCATGTTTAATTCCATTTAACTTAATGCTGCGTGAGATGCACAAATAATTGCATACATTTGTCTCTTGATGGGAGTGCACCATAAGTAATCAAGCATATTTGTTCGCCTTGCTTACCCTTGGGACAGGAGGAGAACAAAGGTGAGGGGCCCAGTTGAAATAGAAGCCCTGAACCCAATCTACACAGGTCCAAGGAACCACGGCATTAGCCTGGCCTCTCCAACCCCCAATATTAATGACACCGAGGCAGTTTACATATTAATGAATCAATGTAGTTTTTAATATGCTGCGTAGTAAGTCAAGCAGGCTGCGAATGCTTTTATCTCACTTGTATTGCACTTTGAAATATGGTTTGGTTTGAAGAAGCCTTATCCTGTGGGTAGAATCATCTATGAGATCTTCATTAGAGGCGAGGTTGTTTTATGGTTTAGGAAAATCCTTTTAATTCGGATACAAACAAAACCGCGGAGACATTCAGATCCTGGTCATATATGGCGTCTTCGGAAGTGCTGCTTTTTTTAATCACCCAGATTCGGTCTTGATGGGTACAATAATTAGAAAAATTCCCTTCGGCCTCCGTGTGACTCGCCCTCAGCAGAATTTGCTTTAATTAAAACAAAGACGAGACGTCCAACAGGGGAAATAAATCAAGGTTTGTGGGAGGACTTGAACCCCTCTCTCTTTGAAGGATAGTGTAATGGTGGAAAAAATTCTTTTAGGATTTAAAAGGTAAATTGGTCTTGAGGCCAGGCGTCAGCTGCTGGGATCAAACCGTATATATTTCCTCATTACGCTGATTGAGAGATTATCCCCTGCTGTGTCCAGGAGAACGCTAATAGAAGCGAGCGCAGCACCTTGTGGGGATTGTCGTTTGGCGTATTGTTAGTGCCGTTTTTACTGTTATTCATATTTAGGGTTAGGGGTTTGTTTGAAAAATTCAGCTTTGCTCTGTAACTTGTCGTCTTGCACTGGTTAAGGGTGATACCTCAAATCATGTGCTAATGGTTTTTAACTCAGCGGATGGTAAAATGGCCAAAAATAACTTGTTGAAACCATATTTGGGGTCCGGGATTGACATGGTATTTGGAGTCCACTGTTTAGACTTTGGCAAGGATGCATTCACCCTAACAAGCAAACAGTAACACGCTTAAAAACGGCCTAGCAACTGCATTCATCCTAGCAACTACATCACATTTCCTAGCTTCATTTAATGTGTGTTCTACCATGAATCAAGTGACTGATACTGTATGTGGATGAGAGGAGAAAAATTGGGATGGATGATGCTTATTTACTAGGGCTGTAACGATACACCAAACCCACGATTCGGTTCGTATCACGATTTGTTTTCGTGGGGGGTGGGAGAAAAAAA
>JAUMHQ010000090.1:10686092-10705039 GCA_032361165.1 Enteromius paludinosus | reverse complement strand
CAGTGTAATTCGGCTATACATCTGCACTAAAGGTGAAAGTCACCATAGCTTGTAGTATAGACTCCAACCCAACTTTGGGAAGAGATTAACAGCGATATTTTTTTTACCGCGCGATAAGAGTCTCTCGTTAACGCAGTACGTTAACACCGATAATGGCCTACCACTAATAAAAAGTTAGTAGAATGGATGAATAAACAGTTTGAAAGAGAAACTGATGCACGGTTAGATAGATAAC
Source organism: Enteromius paludinosus (assembly GCA_032361165.1). NCBI lineage: Eukaryota > Metazoa > Chordata > Actinopteri > Cypriniformes > Cyprinidae > Enteromius > Enteromius paludinosus. Next base: position 10,704,804 of record JAUMHQ010000090.1, on the reverse strand, counting down.
AAACATAAACCATTATCAATCTAAGTTGATATTTTTGTATTTAACAGTGAATTCAACAGTTAATTTTAGGGGGCACATGCACGACACATTTGCTTAGTAAATCTGACATGAATGCTTGTTTTGCTGTTGCAGAGAAAACGAACAACTCTTTTGGTTGCTAAATTAATCGTCAGACCTTTATCATGCTACTTTTAGGATGTTCTGCTCACTTTAAACACAGGTTTTACCTTCCGCCCCTGTGTCATGAAAAACAATAAGAACACTGAAATCAAACATCATCCTTCCAATTGTTTTGATTTCCCTGGTGAATATTGAGGTGTACAAAAACAAAACACCCAATAAATAAAGCATCATATTCACATAAAAAGGAAACAAAATAGCATGAAAGCCCTACAAATATGACACGAGACAGAAAGTCAACATTTGGATGAAGCTTATTTAAAATGTGTGTTGTTTGCTGATCCCTGTGTGTCAAGTACTGTGATATGGAGCTGTTTTGTAGTTTAATTACGAAACTGTCAAGAACGTGTTTCGGATACATCCGCTGTGTCTCAGGCATATGTTTCTAGGCCAAGTTCCATTATCTCCCATGGGTCATTATGATAGCACTCGTGTATTAGCGGTTAAGCACCTTAACGCAGTGTAAAGAGAAACAACACGGCGATCCAGACCTTCACCTACGGGCACATCCATGAATGTCAGAGCAATCCGAACAGTTCATCTGTAGATGCTTTAAAGATTCATGAGTAAGCAAATGTGTATTCAGGACTGTCACTCAAAAAGGCTAATGCATTATGGGTAGGGGCAAAGCATTGAACAGTAAAGCAGAACACATAATTGGAAACAAGTCTACGCACTGTATGTTACCAGTCAGACTGGAATTAATACGATAGTGTCTTATGCTCACCAAGGCTGCATTTATTTGATTACAAATACAGTAAAATGATAATTTGGGAAATATAATTATAATTCACAATAACCAACTGTTAAAATATATGTTAAAATGTCAAAACTGAATTTTCAGCAGCCATTACTCCAGACTTCAGTGTCACTTGATCCTTCAAAAACCATTCTCCTTCAAAAACGAATAATATTTTTGTGGATATTTATTATTATTATTTAATACTTAAATAATTCAAAACAACAACATTTACTTTAAATAGAAGCATTTTGTCACATCATAAATGTCTTTCTTGTCACCTTTTGCTGTCAATTTAATGAATCCATGCTTACTTAATATATTAATTTCTTTTTTTTCTCCCCCAGACTTAAATGGTCACCGTTTCCACAAATATATTACAAATTGATTTACTAATTGGGCACAAAATCAGCAAATTCTGAAGGATCACGTGACTCTGACGACTGAAGCAATGGCTGATGGGAATTCCGCTTTGCATCACAGGAATATACAACATTTTAAAATACATCAAAATTGAGAACTATTATTTTTTATTAGAAACAAATTATGCTTATATTTCCCCTATATGTTTTACTTTTGAAAAAATCTTAAAATGTTTAATGATTCCAAACTTGTGTCCAGTAGTAACACTCACACTCACATTGCAATCACTATACGTGTCCTTTGTTATTTTTTTCATGGAATAAATTTTTTATTTTTAGTTTTGATTAGAGGATATTTCAAAAGAGTGTTTGTTCCTTGTGTGTGCCTTCATGGTCCTGTGCAATACTCAGGTTCCGTTTTTTATTGATGATTTCTCTATATTTGATCAGATTTTTTTATTTGCAGGAGCGTAGGTGCAAATGGCAGAGACGTTAGATCCTATTTTAGATGAGAGGTGTGAACCTGGCAACCTCTTGTGGTCCCGTCCAACTGACCACCCTCCATGCTTTGCTTCTGTTTGACCTTTGGTCAAATGCCGTGCTAAAGCCCACCAACCTTTTATGTGAAATATGTAGCGTCTATCATCACGTTCCCGGAAAACTGATTCCCTCCATCGGAAGTCCCCCTGAAGGCTTATTAAACCCGCGAAGAAAGGAAATGAATAAATTCTCAATGTGTTTCTTAGTTGAATGATAATGTTGTGCGAATGGTATATTTCTTGAAAAGAAAAAAGAGAAGGATACTTGAATATCATTATAGTTCAATGTGGAATCCTTTGACACCAATGAACATCTCCAGCTAAGGCAATCTCAGAGGCCACACCAGCGGGATGGAAAACACTGCCGTTTGATGTTTTCAATCATTCTCCAGCCTTTGTGTCTCTCAGCCAGTCCCTGCAGGTTGACTCTCTCTGAATAACATGTTTTTCACTTTTTGAAAAAACTTCATTTGAAAGGAAAGCCTACTGTTGAGTCTCTGCATGTTTACTTTCATTAGCTTTGGTCCTCTCTCCCTACAGAGGGTCACATGGTCCTACCTCTGTTGCCAAAGAGGCGGGGCGGAGGAGAAGCCAAACGGAACCCTTTAACTGCAGTAAAGCCCGGGCGGCCGAAATTGTGTGATGTTCCGCCGCCTCGCGCCACACGGTTGGTGACTGGCTGGCCGACGGGGTCATCCGTGTTGCCCGGCAGGCAGATCCTTGCCTACAGCCAAAGAACAGGCTCTCATTTATGAGCTAACGGCTAATCCTGCACCCCCCCCACCCCCTGTAAACATACCGTCGTTTATGTTGCAGCTTCTAAGCTCTGAGAGGCTAATAAAAAGGCAAAACAGAACAAGGGTAGCTGATATCCCTCTAACCTTTGACCTTCAGGGCGTCCCGTAGAGTATGATTGATGCCGTCATATCTGAACAAATGCAGCTTGACAGTTTTGGGACGATTACCCCATTTTTTTTGGACTGCGGAAAAACGTATTACGTGTCTGAAGCTTTCACATCCAGATAGCATTAGAAATATAATGATGATTTGTGTGCAGCGCTGCAAAAAGAAGCCCACTTATTGTACGTAAGTGTTATAATTGGAACTTTATTGCATTACCGGGCCTGCAGAGTGTAACTTCCTGCTATTTGTCTAATGCATCCTTAAGAATAGTAATCTAATAAAAATCATTAGTTTTTCCAGGGCTTTTAGACATGATTTAAAGGAAAGTCATTTGCAAAATGTGTCTAGCGTGAATTAATACCTTACCTTGTAAGAAAAAAAAAAATACGCGCACAGAAAAAAAACTCTATCGAACAATGCAATTTCATAACAAAGGACGTACATGCTTTCAAGATTGCCACAAGCTCGGATCATCTTTGATAAGTGGCTCCACTCAAACGCAAATGTGGTTTTGTTCAGCGACGCTGTTTTTCCTAATACTCAAAGCTTCTTTATTAGATTTATCATCGAGCCTCTATTCTTCACGCGCTTTGACGCATTCGACATGTGACCTCAGACAGATTCATAAGGTTTATCCGCTGGTAGCTGGAAAATGTAAATGCTCGGCTTTCTTTTTCTTTTCACCCACAGAGCCCCAGTGGCCGGATGATCCTTCAGTTCTGGCTCAGAAGTGACAAGGTGGAGGAATGCCTGATTGTGGTGTGATCTGATGGCCGGTGGCTTGTGTGTGTGAAAGGGTCTCAGGCACAGAAACGCACCCCCCCTCAGCCTGTCCTCTCTCCTCAGGGAACGAATGGACCGTCTTGCGCTTACCATCCCTATGAAGAAATGAATAAAATAGAAATGAGACATTCAAGTGACAGCCCCAGCTTTAAATGATGCTGGCAAAAGCCATGAATTGTCAGTGGGTCTCTCTGCTCGCTTTGTTGATGAAATGAAAAATGTATTGTCAGGGAGAGAGGATGAATTTTTCTATTTTTGAATATAATATGACATGATGAGTGCCCATCTTCAGTTTTTGGAGTATGTCCCACATAGGGCCGAGCGATAAACAATATCATATTGCCCCAAAATGTATGTTCTGAGGATAAGCTCTGGGCAGTTTTGCTGGATATAGATGAGTTAGTAAGTCTCAATGTGTAGTTGCAAACTGCCAACTTTTCTCGTTTAATTTGAGAAAAACTACTATGAAACTTAATTTTCTTCACAAAAAAAATACAAAATAAAAGTTTAGTTTAACTTGAGGAAATTATGATAGAAATATATTGCTAAACTAAAATGTGCTTTTCAAGGTAGATGTTTTTTTTTTTAATAAATCAAATAAATAAGAAATCTTTTTTATAATATTAAATGGTTGAAGTTCAATTCAATCAATTAATTTTTAATGTTACATTTTTATTAAATCATAAAACGCAGAATCAAGAAAAAATAAAAGGAAGTATATAGACATTTGGGAACAATAAAAATGGATTTTATCTGCCTCTTAAATAACTACAAGATCTTAAGTGTTAAGTGTGGAGTCTAACAAACAAGAAATAGTTTCTTTGCCCATTACTTTTTAACGAAAAGTGTGTTGAATATCGATATCATATGATCTGGAATAAAAGATCATGATATGTTTGGCCAGGCGTAGTCGCAGGGCTGCATGGCACATTCAAAGGTCCTGGTGGTGCTAGTGCATATAATGTAATTCAAGTAATGTCTGTTAATTCATATAAATCTTGTGTTGCGGGTGTTTGGCCTCACCTGCCAGAGGTGACCAATGGTTGCCCTCTGATCTACCTCTGTCAAGCTCCGTAATTGAGTGCGTCCTTAATTTATGAGGCAGCTTCCTCCATTAACAACAAAATCTCAGGAATTAAAGAAGAAACAGACCTTCGCATGCCCGTGCTGCGCTACGGATAAGGAACAAACCGTGATAAATGGCTGAGCGCATCTGCAGCCTTGACTTTGAAAAATACTGTCTCTGAATTTCAGGTCAGGCTCTGACAACAATTAGGAGGAGAAGAATAAATAGACAATGACCCTTTTTTCTGCTGTATTTCCCTCTGCCATAAGATGCGGGAGAACATGATCTGCCATTGACAGGATGTGCATATGCAAGGGAAAGCAGTCAGGGCCGCTCGTTGAGTGATCATATCATTAAACTGCTAATTTTGCAGTACGAGGCACAAGGGAGCTGTTTCTGGCATTAGCCTTGCTTCTCACTGTCTCTTCTGTACAGTAAATCTTGTGCTAAGCATAAAGCCCATTCACTGCTACTATAGTGTCTTATTATATTTTTTAAATGTCAAAATTGACCTTTTTTAACTTTTTTAGTGCAGATCCTGCAGATTATTGTAAAAGATGAATCAGTGCTTGTTATTCCAAAGAACAAAAACTCTGAAACATTTGTCCTTTTATGATGAACTTATCCAACAGCGAAACGGATACTTTTCATTTTCTGTACGTTTTTCTATGTAGACATGCACTAGAAAGATGGTTTTTGACTGCTTAGTTCACATCTCTCAAGTTTTTTGACAGGAATGAAAACAAGGCTGTGACGAATAGAAGTTATAGCAAAATAGAACCATAAAATAGTTTTGAAAGTGGTGAAAACTATGTGATCTATGACGTTCATACAGTGAATGCCATTGTGAAGATTTATAGCTCAAAGCATAATTTTACACGTGTTCAATTTAATCTGACTTAGGTCTATTAAACAATGTTCAGCGTTTCAAACTTTTGAAACGTTTCTAAAACATGTTTTGGTGATAGTGAATCGATAGTGAGCAGTGTATTGTGATTCATAACAAATGACTCTTATGAACTGACTCATTTTAGTGAATCACAAACACATGAATAATTCCAGAATCAATTACTCAAGCGATTTTTTTATTTTTTTTTTTGTGAATCAAACTAATTATTGTACCTTTTTTTTTTTAAGTTGAAGCGTGAAGATTTTGTGAAGAGTATTTAATAAATATTATTATACCACATAAATACCACATTTTTCGGTTTGTTTAATATTATGCAACTTTTTGCAATAATTATTTACAATTTGTATAATTTCAAAAACATTTTTATTTAGACATTGAAATCACCTCTTCGTTTGACAATGGCATAGCATGTGTCTGACGTTATTTATTACTAGTACTGAATTTTGTTTTATTTGGTATGTAACACCCACTATTCAGTCAACTGGTAGAAAAATTCATGCCTCTTTTTCCCATTGATTTTTTTTTTTCTCCTCCAGTTGGAAGTACATGCTGTATTTCCGTAATGTGGTTAAGAACAGCAATTCACGTTGACTTGAGCCTTTCTCACATTTTATTATGTTCATTTTTTGATAAAACACACATGCAATCACACGTAGCAGCCCATAGATAAAGCAGCACATTTTCATGGTTATAGGTTATGAGGCCTATCTCTTTTTTTGATGAGAGCATATTGATTTGGGCATTTCTTGTGGGCTGCAACTTAATTCTCTCTCTCATTTCAGAAAATCCTCAAATTCACTGCTTACAGCAGCCTTTTAGCAGCCACAATCCTCTGACTGAATAAATGACATGACTATAAGCTTCCCTAGATGCCATGGTGTAAATGTATTAGCTGCACTAAGAGACCTACTCCTAGTATAATTATGTTAGGAACCAATAAGACAGCTCGGAAATCAATATGCTAAGACAGACAGCGAACAGGGCATGGGCAGTGAACTGGGGATAGATTAGGCTCGCAGGTCCCTGGCTGAGCATCGCTAGCATTTAAGCTAAGTTAGACTTATCGTCTGGTGCAGGGAAATCATCTGGGCTTTTCCTTTACAATACTCGGGGCGCTGGATTAGGCCCTGTGAGCAATTATCTTCCTCTTTTCTAATTACACGATTTTGACCAGTTAAATCCTGCTCATTTTAATTTCCCTGATTTTTAACTCCCCCCCTCCTTGTAATTCCAATCAATATGCAGTGTCAGTTCTCTGTAAGTAGTAAAATGTTCTGCTCCGGTAATTAATGCATGCTCTTCAATTACTTAAATTTAAGCCGCGATTCAAGTGCCGCCTCTCAAAAAATGAGCTAAAACTCATAGATGTGATAAAAACAGATATTTTAATCAGACGTGCTATGATTTTCTTTTACCCTCGTATTTGGTTACGGGCGGTGGAATAAGTAGCGCGATGTGTTTAAAAGGCTCTCTGTGTAAACAGAGACAGAGCTGTAATTTATATTCAACTAGAACTAAAATAAAAAGCAGTAGCCGAGGAAACAAAAGCTGTCTTTTTCTGGTACAGTACATCTGCTCAAACCCAATCAAGCTTTCAAAGACATGGCAGCGAACAATAGCCCCCATCAGCCAGGAACAAAGTCACAGACATAAGTGGTCCGAATAAGTGTGCAATTTCTGCCCATATGACTGTCCTGACACAATTGCCCTAATTTTCTTCCTTTGAAATGACTGATAAAAGACTTAGGTAATTGCTATGGAGACAGCATTTCTTCTATCAAGAAGGGAAAGGAGGGGGGTCGCAAGTAATATTGCCTCAGGGCTTAGGGACAGAGTGTCAGTTTCTGCACAGTCTTATATTAATACTTGTGTCCTCTTCAGCCCCACTTCCCAAAGATCGTATTAAGTGATTGTGATTCGCCCTGATGCCGTATCGGAAATCACTCAATCAAGCGAGCCTCGGACACGCCGGAAAATATACAAAAACATGCCGGTCTGATTTTCCTGCGGTCACGTGACCGGACAATGCCCTGATGTGTCGCTCTCACATGGCAAATGACTTGTGAATTAAAAGGGGGTCGACCCATCCGTGCTCGTGAGGAGACGGCTCACCCTGATGCTAGCTATCTGACCTGTGTCCATTCAACGCATGACCTTGTCCCCTGAAATCAAACTTCATTTATCGGCCTGATCTCTGATTATCTGGATATTGCACCGCGCGGTTTGCCTCCCCGGCAAGAAGACCGCTAATGGGGATGCTGAAACCAGTGCAGAGCATCATGGGAGCATTGACATACAAACTAATTGCTGCCATGACCTCAGATTACATCTGTTTATTGAAAGCAAAGCCTTCCTCTCAATTATGTGCTTTCTGTAAAAACACAAACACTCTTATTATGAGTCATTTTTGTTCATCTTTATTCAATATTATTTCTGGATTCAGACTCAAACAAGGAGCAGTTTTTTTGTAGTGATGCATAGAAAATATGTGTATTATTTTATCAATACACATGTACGCGTTTCTGTAAGTGTGTGTGTTTTAATATATAGTTCTTTAAAGAAATATATTGATATAAAATATATGTGTATACAATATATTTACTAATATATGTTTAAATGTGTTTGTGTATATATATATATATATGTATATGTAAATGTACTGCATGTATACCCCCATATTTACGATATGTAATGTATAGAAAATAATAAATTGTTGTATATTTCAACATACTATACATATATTAAAATATTACATTAAAATATTAAACATGAATTTAAAACAAATATATTTTTTTATTTTTATGTATTTATTTGTATTGTATTATTATCATTATTTATTTGTTTATTTATAAATGCGTTTGTTTATTTGTTGATTTAGCAGCAGTTCATCATTTCCCAGTAACTGTGAATCAGCAAAAGACAATATTTCACGCACAAATTCAGGAAATGGGACCTCTTCTGTCCTAAAATGTTCACCCCCCCTTTCCTTGTAAGTGTCCACAAGCCTCCCTCCTTGGCCACCTCAAGCTGACAGGTCCTAAGGTGCTGACTTTAAGCACAGTCCAAGCCCAAAGCAAGTGAATAATACACAGTAATGAGTTAATCAATACGTATTATGGTTTGGTTGGTACTAAAGTGAGAACAGAACCCAGAGAGCACAGGAGCACCGAGCAGTGAAGGGTTGGGGAAAAATCAACACTGCGACTGATCCAGATAGCATCAACCCTCCCCCAGGGATTTCCCTATTCAAGAATCCAATTTACCATGGCTGATTGACACGGATTGGATCCCGGGGAATCGCATAACTCTTTTAAGGCCCTAATAAAAATCGAATGGATTTCTGCGCATCTTTGACCGATTTCTAAACTTTAATAAACTACACTGGTCGTCCGCAATTAGCATTCGCTGGCTTTGTGGGTAATGTGGTTTGGTTATCACTCATGGAGTCGGTGCATGTGGAAGAGTGCTTTTTCCTGATTAAACCTACATGAAGACACAGTGTCCTTCCTAAGTGCACCTTAATGCACTTTGAAAAGCACCAGGCCTTCCTCGTGAGCCACAACAGGCTGCTACTAATTGCAGGGAGAGAAAAATTTACAGTATGCCTCAACATACACTAATTAGACCACAAGAGATAGCACAAAGAGGTTTGTCTATTTACCGGTTGATACACAGCCTGATGCTTAGTTTGAATCTGATTGGCTTTATGCTACGCTCTGTGTACCTGACAACTAAGATAATATATACATAAATATTTATAAAGCATTTACTTATTGTTGTGGAATATTTCATAGCAGACCTTATGCCATTAGTCATCATTGTCAAATTATATGGGGTAAGTTGTCACAATGCCATTAAACATGATGGCTTTAGGTAAAAAGTAAGCAGTAAAAAAATGTGAAGCGCAAAAGTAAAAAAAAATGCATATTTAGGCCTAAATGTATTAGAATTTTCGTCTATATACACTGAATTTAAAATGTACATGCTTTAACTGAATTAATATAATTGCTCTTCCAAAGAACAGATTAATGCTGATTCTAAGCAGTTTCGATAAAAACACTTGACATTGTTTGAATATAAACTATGCCGTGATTTAACCATTGTAATTTAGGTATGACAAACAAATCTGTGACCTACCCAATATAAATGTGACAACGTGTTCATGGCATTTATAGAAAATGCTCTTGTTATAAGAACAGTTTTGGACACAAAACCTCTATAGTTACTGAATTACATTCTTTGTGACAACTAGTGCATTTGACAAATAGCCCCGGTTTATCCTATAAATAATTTTGCTGTTATTTTTGTGTTTGTACACTGAATGAATGCTTCGTCAGATGGTATTTGGAACCTGTGCTGAGGCCATGTCTGCTTGATCACGCCATCGAAATTGTTTTTTGTTTATTCACTCCTGTTGTTTACGACATTGCAAAAAAACGTATCTCGGATTCAAATTATAGTATATTTTACATTGATTCATGAGATACTTGCCCTTTGCATGGACGTTAGCACATTGTTTGTTGTTTCTCGGTGTTCTGTGACAAGGAGGCAGGTAAAGATGGCATCGTTTTTTTTTTGGGTCCGATTTGAACCTGCTTTTGAAAATAGCAGTAATCATTGTATTTATGGTGAAATGGCCTGCCATAGGGACATAAGAGAGGGAAGCACAGTCTGGGGTAGAGATGTAAAATAGGCTCCAACAAGTAATTTTATGTGCTACGTTTTAGCTTGTCATCATATTACCGGCTGCTGTAGTGGGAACGCAGGAGCTGGAAGAGTAGAATGCAGAGCCTATCATTCTGCACGCTGAGCTGGGGAGGCAATTGGGAGGGAACGCAGCGGGAAGCTTTGATGTAGATTGACAGATTAATCATTTCCAGCGTCCTGTGTTCCTTCCGACCTTGACAGCATCAGAGCCTCCCAGAAAAAAAGACCCCAAAAGGAAGAGAGAGAGGCAAAAGGGTACAATAAATTCAGGCGTTTTCATCCTATAATGTCCAGGAATTAAAAGCAATAGAAGTCATGATAAGCCGTTCTCAGAATGACTCTTTCCAATTACTCACTGGTCTTTTTTGGTATAGCGGCTTTCAGTTCGTATCTGTCGGAGCCGGCGAGACGCGATTCGTGTTTAATGTGATGTGAGATGTTTTAAGGCACAGTTTCCATTGTCAATGAACATTTTAATCTTTAAAAGTAGAGTATTTTTTCACCTTATGCATTCACACAGATGTTTGATTCTTCAAAGAGTTGGATCATTTGTGGGTGAAAAATTAACTCTTTGCCACCCTTGTCACTCCTTGTTAAAGGAGAATTTAAACATAATGAAAGTTTCTGACTGGCAAAGAAACTGCATTATTTTTCTTAAATTAGTTTAATTTTTTTTTTCAAGCACTGGAAACAAGAAATCATTATATGGTCTTTTTAATCTGTTTCATAATAATAATAAAAGTGAAAGAAAGGATATGTTACCATATGTCATCATGTGCACTTGTCTTATTATTTTTGAAAAACTATTATTAATTGGGTTTACATTTTACTAAACACGCTCCTCTTCAAATATATATTATTATATATATTAAAATATATATTTTATATATGAACATCAAATATAATATATGTATTTTATAAATATAGAATAAATTATATTATAAATAAACTCTCTCTCTATATATATATATATTAATGATATACAAGTAAAAAAATTGAAGTAATAAAAATTTATAATAAATATATGTATTATTAATAATAAATATAGACTAATAAGCTGACTAAATAATAATACAAATTATATATATATATTTTTTTATTATTATTATTTTTTTTTCTGTTTTACTTTATGATGTCGCCAAGCTTTTTTTGTTTTGTTTACTTTTTGACTTTGACTGCATGTTGATAATATAGACATGAAGTGGTCACAAGAGATTCATTTGAGATGCACAGAGCTTCGAGATGACCAATTTGTCTTGCAGGACAACTTGTGATCAGTTTTACCTTTTGTATTCACGTTTAGCACTTGGCGAGTCACCGATTATTTTGGACTCTGTTTATGAGGCCCACCCCGCACATCAAAACACTTTCCTTTAGCCACACAACATGCTTTATTTTAACCGGACTAGTGACCCCATTTCCCCTTTTTTCTTACAGAGGCCCAACCTCTGGCACCATAACCTTTGACAGGTATTCAATAGCAATCTTTGAGATAACAAGCCAGGGGGCACTACGCTACAGGCTGGTGCTGGGCTGCTCTGGGCGAGGAAGATGTCATGTTTAGTTTGTGTTTAAGTAACCTCGTGCTCTCCTGTTGTGATAGATGGCTCTTTGGGATGTAGACACATGCCAATATTAATGGAAAGCAGATCAAGACCCTTCAATATGTTGGATATGTAAAGCTCCCGCCCAGGGCAAACTCATCAAGGTTATGGATTTTAGGTGAAGTGCGATGCTCATGCCCTCGATTGAGATTTCGTACGATTTAACACGGCCTGATGTCAGACGTGTTGAGACGGATCTTTATGCGGGCCATTGATTGGGGGAAGTCAAACAGTATTGAGTCGTACACGAGTCCTTGTGAGCCTTGTGAATGTTATAATAGAGCAGCGACAGTTGAGGGAGAAATAAAGCCGGAGAAAGAATGAGCTCGAGAGAGGGAGGATGAAGCATAATTGACTATTGCATTTGTCCTGGCCCCGGGTCCTCGCTCTATCATTAAGAATCAGTGCATGTTAGTGTCATTATGCAAAAAGCTGGCAGATGGTGGTGATCACTGCCTGGTGTGTTTGCCCAAACAAAGAGTCTATTAAAGCAGACTAAATCACTCACTCACTCACTCTCGCTCTCTGACACACACACACACACACACACACTCACAGAGCTCCTCGGAGCTGCCAGCAACAGCCATCACCCACTACTTCCTAGCTGTGATTCATAATCTATATTGATGCCTCAGAGACAGCAGGCTATTGATCCAGCCCTGTCTATAATCCTGTACCATATCCACAGCTTGTTAGACATCTGTGGGAATATAAACCGGGTATTCCATGCAACTTAGAGAGCCTGGGCAAGGAAGAGGAAGAGCGGCACGGGCTGGTGTGATGCCTGCCCCATCCGGTTCAACACTTCTGCCGTAGCAGAAAAACTTATCCTCTGTCGAGTGTTTCAGGAAAATAGGATATCCTCCGAAACTCTTCATTCCCACTGAGGGAGAAGTTTCAGTTCAAAACTAGTTCCAGAGATATATATCGCAGATTGGCTGTGCTGAAAATGTGTGGTAATGCTGAAGAACTGGCTCAGAGAGATGGGCTTTCATACCTGCCATCATGAGAAAGGATTCAAATCGCCTGTGAATTTGCAAAAATATGTGACGAAATGTATAAATACAAACGTCTATCTATCATTGTTTCAGATACAGATGTTTCCATATGTATTTATACGTTTTAAATATGTACATTTTAAATTGTTTATATATATAAATGCATACAGTGTATCATGTTAATATGGACCTCTACAGAGCATATATTTTAAATAATTACATAATGTGTATAATATTAATATTTATATGTAAAATGTTTGCTTTCCAGTTTAAGTTCAAAACTTAGTTAAGTTTGCATAACTACTCATATTTGCAGTTAAACTATTTAAATTAAATTTTGATATTTTCCTTCATTTTCTGAAAATTGTAGATATTATATTAAATATATACACAGTATATTATGTATGCATATGTCATAATATATATATATATATATATTATTGCTTTACATATTTAAAATTTGAAATGCATAAGCATACATAATTGTATTTCTAAATATTTAAAATTGCCATACATTTACTATAGTATTACCAATAGGTTGTTGTTAATCAGATATTTGAGTTGTCAGTCAGGGCCACAACTTCCTGTAGTGTCTTGTATTATCCTTTTTGACTACATTATGCCATCCTTTCTTCTATAGAGGTATTGTACTCAAGAAAATCCTTTCTCTTTGTGTGTGCTGTACTTATTAACCCAGGGAAGGGACCATATTAGCAGTTGTTTTTTATCTATGAAAGGTTTGTGCTATGAAAATGAAAGTATTTGTCCTATGTTTGCATGCGGGGTAAAAGCATACCCATTGTTCTACTGTCAGACTGTAATTTCCTCAGTCCACTACAGTCTAAAGACAAATGATGAAACGGGTCGAACGAGGGCGCTTAAACCAATCACATATAGAGCTCTGAGAGAAGAGTGACTACAATAGTGACCTTCATTAAGCGCACAAATAATTAGTTGACCTTAGCTAATAAGCATTTCCCAAAATAACACAGGCTGTAAAGACTGAAGTGAAAAACAGCCTGACACACCACGTCATCGCTGTAAATGACCACTGATGTGCTGAAATAGGGCTTTTAAGGGTCTTAAGCTATACTACTGGAAACCAAATATTCTTAAAGGGAAAAGTTGAGACAGAAAAAAAACAAAAACTGTTCTATATTCTCATCATTCCCAGTGTCGTTATTCTTAACTGAAACCTGTATTGGGTAAATTGAATAAGGATAATATTAAATAAAATGGAAACGTAGCTTGTTAAAATGACTGAAACTGAAAAAAGTTTTTAAAAAAAATTATTATTACTGTAAAACAAAAAAAATATTAAAATCATTTAATTTAACAAATGTCATGGTAATGCAAAATCAGTGCTGTCTGATGTTATTTAGACCCCAAAGTTCTTTCAAATGTCGTCTTTTTTGTTTTTCAGAAGAAAGTTATGTCAGAATTTCATTTATTTTTGAGTGAACTGCCCCTTTTATTTATTTTTTATAGGAAAGAACAGAGGTCCAAGCTTCTTAACCAAGTTTAGCTGCTATTTTAAGCATTTGTGTTTTATTTTACAAAAAGTAATTGGCCACACTTCACAAGACATTCATTCGTTCAATTTGGGAACCGCAGTATGACATCAAGCATCGCCGTCATACTTGCGTCTCTAAATTCTCAGATGATCCTACGAAGGGTCCTTGGAAACTCGTGTGAGAGCATTGCCTTATTTCCCATAAGAGGAGTAATTGTCTCTTTGAGTTGGTTCTGTTTTCATGGTTCTTAATTAACCAAATAGACCTTCCCTTCCTCTCTTCTCGGAAGATAATTTGATAGGAAAAGTGATCTGTTCTAGTTAGGTCTGAAAACAATTATATGAAATTGCTGCTTTTGGTCCACATTTGCTTGTCGCTACTTCTCCCCCATGCCGATCCAATCTAAGACCATCTGAGCAAATAAAATGATATTTACCTCATCTTCTGTTACAAGCTTTCAAAATTACATGGCTTCAGGAAAAATCAATACGAAATAGCAGCTTAGCTGCTGATATATACTTAGGGAGCATGCTAACTTTTCCTGCGTTTGTTCTCAGTCTCCCGACTTGGCCCCGCCCCTGAATGGAGGGAAAAAAGGATTTACACCATGAGAAGTCTCTCAATGACATGCCGAGGAGATGCTTATGAACTACCCACGCTCGCTCGCATAAAGCGGGGCGCCTGTCCAAGCGGCTAACCTTTAGCATGGGAAGGCTGCACTACACGTCTCTCAAAGTTCAGGCAGAGGAAGGGCTGCCGACCTGACGGATGATTTGAAGACTCAAATACCACTTTCATTTATTATTTATCCCCGGCAGGACGAGGGGGAGGGATGGGATGCGGTGGGAGCATCATACCTGAGCTGGTAATGTAAAGAAATGGCCATTTCTGGGAGGATTGACCTCAGGGAATCAAATCCCGTTAAAGGCCTAGGAAAATTGCTTAATATCCAGGGCTTAAATAAGTTGTGGATCAAAACATTTGGCCATGATGAAGGGGAAGCAGGGCATCAGGCACCAAAAAAGGCCACATTTTCCCCCCAAACACTTATTTTTATGCTCCAAAAGTCATTGGTAGTTTAGTGAGGAGTAAGTAGCTGCTAGGTACGTACAAGTTCAACATATTTGAGAGAATCTCAAGGATATGAAATGTAAAAACCAGCCATTGTTTTGTTTCACATCATACCTTTAGCCCACGGGCACCTCTGGGTGTCATAAGATGCAATTATCTTCTCTCTCTTTCCCTCTCTTTCTCTTTCTCTCTCTGTTGATGCTCTTGGGAAGGTAATGAACCTGTGTAATTGCGGCAGAGTGTAATGATGCATGTATGTATGAGCCATGGCTTTGTGTTCGCTGTTGAATTTTTATCAATAAGGGAGATTGGATTAATATTTCAAAGTTAATGTTTTTGTTCAAGACTTTGCACGAAAATAAACATGATTAAGTTTCACAGACGCTTGTGCAAAAATAACAGATCTTTTTAATTATACCCTTAATAGCTTTATAGATTTTTGAAAGATAAATTCTTATTGGCATTTTTGTAATTATAGGTCTTTATTGCTTTTATGAAAATAATGGTCAAGGCTCATTCACTCTTTGTTAAGTCCATGGGCAAGAAACATTTCCATGTGTCCTGAGCAAAAACAATCTCAGTGAAATGATTTATTCATTTGAAGATAACACTCCCTATCCCTATTATAAAATATTTTTTATATTTGCCGTTTCATTTAATTAGTGTGTTTTGTAGCATGATTTTCACAATTACTAATCTAATATTAATAGATACGTTGAGACTGCGTGTGTGTGTATAGAGTATACAGATAGATTAATGATTACTGCTTCCAAATTACATTAAAACAATTGTAGTTAGCAACACAGTCCATTATATTACACATTTTAGATAATATAATCTTACTTTTGGATTACTTTTAGATTACCATAATCTATGTATACATGTATCGTATTGACAATACAAAGTGAAAAGTAAAAAAATATATATTCCATTTGTTATTAACAACATGAAATGCTTTGAACATTATATTATGTCTAGATTTCCCAAACTTGGCTTCATGAAGGAACTGCAGGGGGGTTGTAAGTTAAATAAAAAGCTAATAATTAATGAAATCATAAATATGTAAAATGGCAATAATTTGAAATCACATCAATAAAAATAAAACACTTACTAAAAACTTAAATATGCATTTACCTGCATGTCATGTGTATGTTTCTTTTTTTAGAATTAACATTTAATGAGGGAAATTATTGATTTATGTGACTAATATGTCTACTGGAAGCTTGTTGTCAATCAAAATCCGTGTGTGTGTGTGTGTAAACAAACTTACAAAACACAATTACAAGTATTAAATGTAATAATTGCAGTCTTAATGTTTGGATTCTGATTACGTAATCCAAATGACATGTAGTCAGTTACTATACAAAACCACACGAAGGACCATTTTTAAAGCATTCTATCAAGAAACAGCACTATATTCCATTTGATCCATCCTTATAGTCAGCTATCAGAGAAAAGAAAAACAATTAAACTTCGTATTGCTGGAATGAATTTAATTGAGAGGAAAGTATGCATTGATTTAGCCCTGAACTCCTTGATGAACTTGGTTTGGCATGCCTGTGCATGTATGTGCGGTTTTCTAGCACGTTTCCAACCCTGCTGCTGCTGCTGCATTCAGCTGAAATCCCAATATAGACAATCACCGGGAAGTGTTTTAGACCATTATAAATAAATGAATGCAAATTCTGTGCTCAAAGCGGCCGTCTGGTTTATCTACATTTTTAACTGCTGAGATCTGCAGTCGTGAAATAGCGAGGCCGGGTTTCCTTTGTTTTTCTTCGCCAAATTGGTGAATCTAGTGGTCGGCGGGCACTTAAAGCTGCGCAGAACTCATAGTCTGTTCTTATTCGCATTTATGCCTTCCCTTCCATTCACACTAAAGGTAATGTTTTCCTCATAAAGAGCGCAGAGCACCTAGAACGAGCTGTATTTAATGCCCCCATGAGATGTTTCCCTCGTTTAATCCAGAACCATCCTTCCTGAAAACCACCAGCTTCTTAGTTTGTTGTCTTTTGTGTGCTCTGTGTATCCATGCGACCCAGTGCTCCACATGTATAGCTTCTAATGTATATTACAGCGCTGTGTTTTGGCCAAACGTGTCTGGCAGATGTTTGCTGGCTTCCACCGAATCGTCCTGATTGCTCTGGCCTCCGGAGGGAAGTCTGTGCCACACAGTAGCGGCTACAGCCGGTGCGGTTCCGTACGGGTCACGGGAAGGTTGAGGAACTGAAAACCTGGCTTTAGTGTTGTTTAAATGCACGTTCTGCATCTTGCTTAGCAAAAACACTATTCCTTAAAGAGATTTTCTCGAGCGGTGACATAAACGCTTCAGAAGCGGTAGCAGGATTTCTCCATTACTGTCCAAAGCTGGCTGGAATACGGAGTGAACTGTTAAGACTGTAGTGTAAATACTGCTTTAGAGGACAAATCCATCCAACCCACAGATTATAATGAAAGAAATATGTTTGAAAACGTTCTATAAAAGAGACGTACGACTACACGTAAACCGCGGGACTGTGTGGTTTGTTATTTTATTTCTCCCAAGAATTTAGAGTAGGAGGAGGGCAGTTTGAAAGCACATGAAATGTAATTGTTCCTTTAGCCTGTGCAGCCCTGTTTTCAGATTGGAGTACTTGACTGACTGACGCATATGTTCTAGTGTAACTTAGATTTATATTCAATTTAGGCCTGTTATAATCAGGAACATACAGGGTTTAGGTTGAAAATGGAAAATGTACCATGTGGGATAAGGGCAGGATTTCAATTGGAGCTTAAAGCTGAGTGTTTAATTTTGTGCCACATGTGGAGGATGACCAGACGGCCCCCTTTTTTCACTGTATATTCAAAATAGCCCACATGGTGAAATAATAAGTTTCAGGAAATACAAGTTCGGTGTGCTGTTTGTTTTGACCAACAGAGGGCGCTGCTTGTTGTAGCAGCTTGAAGTAGTCTTATTAATCGTCCTGATCTAAGAATAACTTGTTCGCACTACTTTTATAATTAAAAACTGGACCAGACTGAATGGGCAGAGAAGTGTCTGCATGGTTTCATCGTTTTCAAAGTAAGATGTGTAATAGAAAAAAAAAATTATATTACGCAATTATTTTATTACAAATTATTTTGTTTTTAAGCTTTGCTTTAAATTTCTATACGGGCTTCATTTGGTCATAATCATTTTAATTTCATTCAGTGTTCCTCTGAATAATTAATATTTTTATAGTTAGTTAATTATTGTAATAAAAGTATAATTAGTGCTTCCGCACCGCGGAACGTTTCTCACTGGATGAGTTTCGGCGGACCGATTATACTGGAGCACCAACTAGCGTTTCTAATGTT
>JAUMHQ010000090.1:10674708-10684949 GCA_032361165.1 Enteromius paludinosus | reverse complement strand
CAGTGAACAACGGCTGTGTGTAGTATATACGGCTCAATGTGAAATCACGCACGGCACAATATTGGTCTGTTGGACTTTATTATCATTATTCAATGGTATACTAAAAATCCATATGAAAAAACTTACTTCTCACTGTTCTCAAGTCAAATATTTATATGCGATTAAAATGCGATTCATTTCGATTAATTAATTAATTACAAAGTCTCTAATTAATTAGATTACGTTTTTTAATCGAGTCCCGGCCGTAATATACTGTATATATATATACACACACACACATAAAGTATATGTTATGAAAATATTGCCTTGTATTGTATATGTTTTGCATATGTGTGTATTTAAATAATGTACTGTAAGCAAAAACTTTAATTTTGATTATTTCACAGCATTACATAATGCTTACTAAGTGTTTTTATTATGCATAATATACACACACACGTGCATGTATATATTTAACAAATGTATTTACATGCATATATGTATATTCATATAATTTATATAATTTATAAATACATTTAATATCTAAACAACACATTTTATTGTAACACATACATGTGTTTGTATGTATTATGTACATTATAAATATACACCCTATAAACAAAATTAATTAATCGTTTGACAGCACTAGTTTTTGTATGGATGTGGTTTTTGGTTGTTAGTAAATTGATCTCCTATATATTTTAGTGTGAACTTACTGATTAATCCTGATTTTGTGCGAAAACATTTGTACACGGTTTATTTGCACGGTTAGTGAGTGCGACCCACTGTTTTAAAAGCGTCACAGCATTTAGACATTTTGCGGAAACCAACCTGCAAATGGCTTACTTATAGTTGTCTCTGCAAATTAAGTCAGATAGGAAAAAGTATTAGCACATACATGAGCTTTAAATTCCTCCCTAAGCTATTTGAGTGAACTCATTGGTGTTGAATACACCTCTTGAAGAGTGAAAACCGGCGTGTGTTTTTCTTTTTCCATCAGTCGGTGTTAAAATGTCAGAGGCTCATTCAAAAACACGCCTGAAATCACTGTTTGCTTTGTGCATGTTAAGTCTTGGACGAGCACAATCACAAAATTTTGGTTAAATATTGACATTTGCACACATGTGCCATATGGATTTGCTTAGAGTGAGTCAGACTAACTAAATAAAATGTTCCGTAATTTTTCTCCCCCTTGCTTTTTTTTTTTTTTTAAAGCAGAGTGCATAACAACCTGGATTGGGCTCCATTGTAATTGCTCCATTTCAAATATATATCTGAATGCTGTAAGGAGGCTTTGATCAGACGCTGGGGATAATTTGTGCCTTTTGCCTTTATGTGGTAGTCACACAGTGTAAAGTGCAGTCCCTTTATGTCTTGGGCTTTGCTTTTCAGATGGATCTCTATATAAAAGTCATTCTCAACATGAAAGCCTCTGTTACCTGCCAATTGCGCCCATAAGGAATTAAAAGCGTATTGGTCTCTCAATGTATTCTGGCAAAGGCTCGGCCTGGTTATTTAGATTCCATTCTTGTCTCAGGTATAATGAATGCTCCCTTGTTAGCCTCTCTTGGAGTCCTGAGCTATAGGGAGTAGATTGTACGAGAGAAGTACTTGCTATTTTTGTAAAGCTGCAGTAACGTGCTGGACTTGTATATTATTGTATGAAAGAGCAAACTATCTTGGGAAGGGTTAAATAAAAAAATATAATTTTCTTCTCAATCTGTGCTAGTGCTTAAAGCAAATTTGCTTACCCCCCCCCACACACACACTGACATTCATTCATTCATTCAATCTTCCTGTCCATCCAGGTCTCATTTGTTTGAGATCCATAATTCATTTGTATTAGCTTTGGACATGCTCACTAATGAAACCTCTGTGGCCTTGAGGCCAGAGGGACTCCTCTGAGTCCCTCGGAAAGGCAAAGACGCATTGACACTTAGGAGTCGCCGGTGCGAGAGCCCCTAATTGGCTGGCGTGCCTGGATCTATTTTGTCATTTGAATAACTTGCTTTCGTAAGCTTTCAATTAGCTGGGAGATTGGCACAGCGTTTTTGTCAGAGATAAATGAGCTGATATATTAAAGAGTATCCTTGGATGACAGAGGCTTCCCGTGCCACACCTCAAGACCTGCTGCCCATTGATTCTTGTCCTAGTAATTCATTGGGCTCATATATCTGGCTGGTCACTACCTCTTAAGAAGAAGAAGAAGAGGAAAAAGATTTTTGCCTCAATTGTTAGTGAAGTTAGCTGACCTTTTAGGCTACATGATTTTTTTCTTCCATTTTCTATTTTTTGGGCACATTGACTAGGATATACATTTTTATATGCTGGCATTGTATATTATGCTACAGGGGTTTTTCAGGTTTTCTATATAGCTGTTTTCTTTCTAACAATAAAATATTAATAATAATATAATGTCATTAATAATAAATATTAATGAGGAAAATCAAATATGATTGGTATCTAATGCTTTTTCAATAGTGAATGTTTATTTTTAAAGATAAAAGACAGTTTTATTTTATTTATTTATTTATTTATTACTATATCTTCATAGACCTCTGCTCCAGGGATGAGAAATATTCATATTTATTTATATTTCATTATTTATTTAGTCACTATATGTGGTTGGATTTAGGTATCATGAACTGAAATGATGCACATTTTTATCAGCATTTATTTTAATTATTATTAGTAATTTTATTATTCAGTTTGTTACTTCATAAAAAAATGTATTGCTCGTTGTTAATTCATTTTTTTACTTTTTACAATACATCTTTGCTTCTGAATTTTCAATTTTGTTTTTTAATGCATATAACTTGAAACATTAACACTTTACTAATATAAGATTAATAAATTAACATTAATGTTTATTCAATGCTGTAAAAAACATTATTCGTTGTTAGTTTATGATGCCTAATGCAATATTATCCAATTTTGTAATATCAGTGTCACATCATTAAAGATTACTTACTCCCATGCTTAGCATCAAATATTATAAAAAATGTTCAGATGCTTTGACAGAACATAAAGTCATATGATAAATCGCTACAGCGACTACCATGCTTGTATTGTTACTGTAATTAATTCGCAAACGCTTTGCTGTGTTCCACTGTTGTTTTACTGTCAACCAGTAAAGGAAGTTGTAGAGCCCTGTCGTGAAGTTTGCAGGAGGTCTAGGTGAAGGTGATAATGTGTTTAGAGACCACCCTGTAATGAATGACAGGTGAAAGGGTCATAGACCGGTCAAGAGCAAGTAAGCACCGTTGTCTTTAAAGGTCTCCTGACCTAACCTGTCCCAGCTCCACCCCTGTAAGCCATCCACAAATAAAACATTTGATGTAGCCAGACCCTCCGAGTTTGATTCGACGACACAAGGAAACTTTGCAGGGACCTCAAAAGATCACACTTTATTCTGTCAGAGTAGCAAAATTAGATAGCAGTTCAAGTTGTATCGACTTTTCCATTGACTCTACGGCATGAAGGGCAATAGAATCATGTAGTGTCGACTGTAGCAAGAGCAAAACAGCAGCTCAGCGGGATGTCAAGATGTGAAGCGAGGGATGCGATATCAGGCACCATTCCGTTACCCACAAACCCTCAAGACAACGTTTGGTCTAAAAACATAGAAACGCGCACATTTGCATGATAACCCTTGATTACAAGCTGTCACGCTGGCGAAACTTGTTGGTATCTCAAAGAGCCAGATTATTTGCAGACTTGTACAACAAGACTAAACTTTAAAACTCGGTCGGATGAGAATTCGTCGTTCCTGTGCGGCTGAAAGCCAGTACTCCAAAATGTAATTTTCCAACAAAGAAAATAAGCCACAAGTAATCTGCTCTGTAATACCTTCCAGTCCTTAAACAAAATCCCCTGCTTTTATGACATCAGCTAGACTTTTTCACCTTTCTAATGGGATTTTGAGGGAAAATGGCTTTCTGGATCACCTCTTTCAGTCTTGCTTAGAAATGCCGTACGTTTTTTTATTGAGAAGCGCTTAATTGGTTTGAATGACTGATGATACATGGGTGGAACCTCGAGCCAGGTAAAATGCTGGAGAATGCGGGCAAGCCCCTGTAGGTGGATGGTGATGCATGAGGTCCACTGGTCAATTTCTCCCTCAGTGACACTTCCCTGACTGACTAGATTTTACCCCTGATGAATTACACTTGTCAAACAGCAGAGAGAAGATAGACCTGGAGTCTCATCCCTGATTAAAAATGAATTGAATTATTCAGAGCCCCCGTACCAAACGTCCTTACCGGATTTGTCTTTGTCAATCAGATTTTTGTTGGATTTAATGTACGACAAATGCTGTCTGTTAGCGTGTTGTTTTGCTGCAGAGGGCCTTTTATGCTCATTTTAGAAGAGGAAAGCAGAGTAAATCGTGCTTGTTTGTTTAAATTGATGGCCTTTTTAGAAAAACAAAGCCTTGGAACATATGGATTTGAAATTCCATTTCAAACAGGCTACTGACACCGGCTAACAGCCGACATGAGCTAGTGGTCTTATTTTCCACGTGCAATAAGTCTGTAGACTGTGGACCCTTAGGACGGGTGGAAGGTAAACCTTCATAAACAAGCTTTGCTGAAAGCATAGAGGAGCCTTTGGGAATGCCGTCAGCCTGTCCAGCAGTCTCTTTTAGCATGTCGCTCACTCTTCCAATGTTAAGCCAGTGTCTTCATTCAGGGATCTCAGTATTGGAAGCAGGTGAGACGTTGAATCTGTGTTCTTTTTTTAAAAAAATCTTTATGTTTACTGGTGTCCACGAGGCCTCTTTTTCTCATCAGCTCCGAATATTTGAAAGCATCCTTCTGCAGGTGCAGAATTTGCAGATGAAACCAAATAAATAGTTACATTTATGGACATGACATCAGAGAGGGAGTTATTAAGTGGAAGGGAAAATTATCATTTTTTGAATTAATTCAGACAAATTTGGATTTTATTTTGTACGTGTTTGTAGAAAAACCACCGGAAAGCGCTTTTAAAATGGTTTGCATGTTTTTTATTTAAAGCTGAACCTTTTAAGGATGAGGAAAAAAAGAGGTGGATTTCTAGTTCCCTGCAGGTATGTTACTCATGAGATTTGTAGATGTTACCGCTATGCCTTTGAGATGCGCTATTGAGTGTCTGAATCTATCTGTTTGAGTGTTTGGATTCTGTTTATTCTTTTTGGTCCCTTTTCAGGGAAATGAAGTATGAAGCTTAGAATCAGACACACTCATCCAGATATTCTCTCCTCAGAAACTCAGAAGGGCAGCAGGAAAAAAAGATCAAAGAACGCTGCCCGAAAACCTCTCTACAAAGTAAGGAGCTTCAGAAACAAAATGTTCCGCTATAAAAAAGGTATACGAACACCTCTCAGATAAGTCAGAAATGGTGGATTTACATTTGAGGTGGAATAGATATTCGCTTTCAAAACGACCTAACACACGGAGGCTATGCGATCTACATAAATGTAAAAGATGATATAAATACTGAATCCATGAATGAATTTCATGCAGTCTTGATAACTAAACATCCAATTTTTTATTGTTTAATACACAAAAAATGGCATAAAAGTGGCCCATACAGTTATCACTGAATCAGTTTCGTGATGTTCCGTATCGTATGACTTCAGAACACTTGGGTTATAGTGCATGAGACATGGACCATTTAGGAATTTTATGCTATATTTTTGTCTCTTTTGTCTTGAGAACCGTGCTGTAAACTTTAGAGATGGCAACCTACAATTTAAAATAACTTCAATTTAATATTTTCCTGTAATGGCAAAGCTAAATTTTTTTTGCATCATACCAGTTTTCAGTGTCACGTGAGCCTTCAGAAATCATTTGCTGATTTAGTGCTTGAAAATCATTTATTATTATTTATTATTACAGGAAAATATACATATTTTTTATGGTTCTTTAATAGAAAACCGCAATTTTTGAAGATAAAAGATATAATTTGTAACATCTTAAATGTCTTTACGGTCACTTTTAATCAAATTAATGCATTTCTGCTAAATCAATATTGATATTCCGTATGTAAAAAGCTTCAAAACTAGTCCTTAACCTATTACTTCTCACCATGACCTTAAATGAACAAACTACCTATTAAAGGGAAAAGCTCATTGAATGTTATGAGGAGCCAGGTCACCTCAGGTCCTTGCTTTACTCATCAGAGAGGTGGCCTGCCAGGTCACAGTTATTAATTTTGTTTTGTTTTAGAGTTTTTACAGATTTGATATACCATTAAGCATGGCGTTATGTTGATAATGTTGTGAAAATTGTGTTGATTGACTCGTGCGTTGCATTACCTGACCACCCAATCTAGATTTAATATCTGCGTTTTAATCAGTGCATCCACTAACTATTGCTGAATAAAACTCATTCAGTGCTTCCTGAATGGTTGTCTCTGGAATTGTGTGTGTGTGTATTTTGGTGGCTCCAGAAATGCATTTCTATGTATGAAATGTAATTGTGAGGAACAAATACCTCTGAACTATCAGAGAAAATCAAAAGTAAAGAAATAAGAAGCCCATTTTTCACAGTTAGGATTGTCACAGGCTGGAATTGGCTTTGCCCCGTTTCCAGGATGGAAAGGAGATCTGTGAGCGCTCTGTCAGACATTTATTAATCCAGCAATATCTATTGGTGTGTGTGTGTGTGTGTGTGGACTCAATCAGTGTGACGTCTGTTACCATGGTGCTTGGTTACAAAAAACTTAATTCCAGATCACCTGGAGTTCTGATTGCTGTGGCCTCTTACAAAGACGTTTGCGGGGTGAAACATTTTTCAGGTATGTCTGTGTTCTGTGTGTTTTAGAAAGACCAGCAGTTTTGAACGCAACAGGCTTTTTCAGGGCCCTTTTCTGCTTCTTTTGTATACATATTACATACATTTTGTCTACATACTTTCTTGTCATTTTTCTCACTGTACACCTGTTTACCTCTTGGTGCTGGTGTTCAGAACAAACTTACAGTACAAATGAAATAAACATCATAACATAACATAACCCTGAACCACAAAACCATTCAGAAGTGGCCGGTTTGTGGCAGTAGTCAACAATTCATTGTGTGGGTCAACTGGCAAACCATACACCAATTCAAAGCTTATTTATTCAGCTTTCAGATGATGTATGAAATCAAATGAAGTCTTACATTACATTTATATATAATATGTGGTATTTAAAATTTATTAGGACTCTTTAATGAACATAGTATAGTAATGTAATGATGTTTCGTTCTCTATAGTATAGGCAGTCTATTTGAATCAGTTTATTTTTCACCATCTAAGTTTATTTTGTGCATTCATTTTCACAATAAGAAGACATTGCTAGACATAGTCAGACATAGCCAGACTATAGCTACTTCAGGAAGAGGAAAAATAATGCATTTGTAATAATTAATCATTATTTAAACAGATAAATGTTATTTTTGACAGCCCTAATAGTTAGTCAAGTCAATTTATCAATGTTATATTGCCACATTGGGGGAGTTTTAGGGGTAAAGTCACATTTTCTGGCCAAAAACCGCAAGGTGAAGCCTTTCGGATTATAGGCGCTGTATCAGGTCCTGCCACCTTGTTGGTGGAAAAGGGGCAACAGTGAGGACAATGTGACTACAAAATTGTAAAAAGTCTAAATTTGCTTATACTCTCAAACCTGGCAAAGTTTCTGCGTTCCAGGCTTAGGAAATCTAAACAAACCTCAACCAATATGATAAATTCTCAATGTTTCTCTTTTGTTTTAATAACCTTAACAAAAGCCAGGCTCCTTTTGAGCACCATTATAGACAGTCTGGAGAGCGGGATGTTTCCCTCCCCCTCCTTTTCCGTCTTCTTCTCCCTCTTTGTGCCATTTTTAATTTTCTCTCGTGTTAGATTCAGCTGCTTTAAGCTATTTTGTGTTTTCAGGAAGATCCGTCGTGCTAGTTTCTCCAGCTCCAGCGGCTGCAGCCGCCATCCATTTTCCTTCTTTGCTCGACTCTCATTTTCTGGGTGCTTCATTTTGAATCTCACCCCAGGCACGCCGCTGTGCCCTGAAGCACTGTCATTGCCGTTGCTTTATGTCCAGCGCTTTCTATTAGATCCCCACCATGCTGCCAGATCCCCCCTTTTTTTATTCACTGGCCCCCTCATTTACATTTTATTTAATGAGGAGCCTGATCACCTGAGCACATTCATCATTCCTTCCTGCACATGGGACGTGCTCCTAGAACTGGTGCATCCCCTCCATAACTCACACACACGCACACACACACACTCACAGCCCAGCCCCGCTGCACACATCTCAACCCTGTTTTATTTTGTAGGTCTGCTCAGCACCAAGGCTTTTATTGGAACGAGCTGCACTTTCTAATAATGTTCTTTATGTTCATCTTTCAGCCTCTGGGAACATGATGAGCTACACAAACCATATTTGTAACCAGACATCTATTCAAATTATTTTATTTTTTTTTGCCCATTCCTCATTTTCCGTCAGATCCACTGGGGTGTTTTATTATGTACATACATACCACATCAAAGATATGTACAGTATGTGTGGGTATGTATTTTTATTTACAGTACATTTATTTTTCTTACAGTTGTAAGTATTAATTGATATAACTGCTTGTAGTAATGCTTAATACTGTACTTTCATATATGTATTGTTCTTTTAGCTCTTAATTTTTGTCCACTCGATGTTTACTTTTATTTCCTCTGTATTGTGTGTTTGGTCACCATAAATAATGCTATGCAGGTATTGGTGCTTTTCTCTTTTTTTCATCCTTACCCTTTTCAATTCATCTCCCATATGGTACTGTGTTGTCTGAGTGCTTTGGCTTGGTCTTATAGAAGATATATAATATTTATGAATATAGCTGGCTTATATGTTCACTTACAGGGGCGATAGTTACGGGTGTCTGTCTCCATTTACCTCGTGTTGGATTCACATCAGTCCTCCGAGTCAGTAAAGTCCAACGCCCCATCTCTAGACGCATAGCCAAAGCATTGTATTGTAAATTTATGAGTACATATTGCACAAAAATTCCCATGAGAAACCGCAATACTGTAAAATAGTTTTCTTTGGACAGCTTTCCATCATTTTCAGTCCTTTATTTCTTCTTTTTTTCCAATTTTTTTTTTGGCGAACCTTTACCTGTTTTTCGAAACCACTTATTTATGTTATTTCAGACTGTCTACTTCGCTCCATGGACATTGTATTTCATGTCATAATGAAAGACCTCAAAAATTTAAGCTGCACGCTGCAAAGAAAGAAAGACTGATTCACAAATAAACTAACTATGCGTAATTAGGCAATGGATACTTGTTTTTTTCATGCTGCGTCTTTGATTGACATACATGGATAAAAGTATTCCGGGCAAGACTCAATTGCATTTGTAAATATAATCAAGTTGGGTAGTAATTAGCGTTGGCTTTACAAGTAACCCCTAACAAGTCTAAATGAGTTTAATAGAGGGGTTACTAACTGTCTCTTTTCCTTTCTAAACTGCAGACATATTTTGCTTGTATATATTGTTTTATCTGTGACCTGTGACGTGTTTACCTGATGTGAGTATAGACTCGGTGTTGAAGATCCTTAAAAGTAGAGACAGTGGGAATGTTTGGAGGAACGCATCTAAACTTATTCCACATGTTATCGTCTGGTCCTGGTGAGGGGCGCCATGGTTACCTTGGAACTTTAACTTTAAACAGCTGGAGTATTTGGATTGTGAAATTGCATTGCACTGCCTAAATTCACTTAAGATGAAAGCCCTCGCTTGAACACGGCAGCTCTGTTTTCTGGCCTCCAGTCAAACGATAATTTGAACTTTTTGTCCGTTTATGAAAAATGGCTTTTGTAGATAGCCTGTCAGAGTCCTGTCTGATAAGATTGTGTAGGTCTTAAGCGATCATGCACATAGGTGGGGAAACAAGACAAATGCTAATTTTCTAAATTATTCTATAGCTACTATACCTTTGAGCTTTTCCAAACCTGCACGACTCTTTACATAGACTGTGATCACACTTTTCCAATTATTAACATCAAAAATACATTTTAGGGCCGGGACTCGATTAAAATTTTTTATCTAATTAATTAGAGGCTTCATTCGATTAATTAATTAATCGAAATTAATTGCATTTTAATCACATATAAATATTTGACCTGAGAACAGTGAGAAGTACGTTTTTTCATAGGGATTTTTAGTATACCATTGAATAATGACTGAATACAGAAGCTTAAGCAACAAAATATTGTTTCTTTTTGTTCAACCAAGTCCAACAGACCAGTGCAATATT
>JAUMHQ010000090.1:10654392-10674608 GCA_032361165.1 Enteromius paludinosus | reverse complement strand
AATACACATAAATAAATAATGAATGGATTACCTACCGCATTCGTCATTATTGCTCCTTCAAATTCCACTCCGTGTGTTGCCTAGTAACGAACACGCTGGCAAGCTGGCACATCGTATGCTTGCGCCTTGTCTATTAATTGTATATACAAGTTATAATTATCTCTTTCTTTTCAGCGTGTGAACCGGCTGAAATGCACGTGTCTCACGGTGAATGCGTGAGACTTGAGAGCCCTGCTTTGAAACGCTAGTTGGTAGGGCTTGGCGATTTGGCCTAAAATCAAAATCGCGATTAATTGAACATTTTAACTCGATTACGATTAATGAACGATTATTTTATTAAATTTGTTTTGCCCTCATAGTTCACTAACTAATCTTGTACAGTAAATATGCTCACACATTACGAGATTTTTGAACGAAGGGAGCATTACTTGATTTTAAAATAATTGAAGGAAACACGCATATTCTATCTTCTTATCAATCATAACATCAATGTTGAACAAGTGGAATTAAAGCACACATTGCTTAAAACTAACAGTCACTTTGTTCTTATAAAAAAAAAAAAAAAGAAATAATAAAATAAATTATTTTCAATGTTTTTCTTCTTAAAAGTAGAAAATAAGCAATATCTCTTCTAAATAAAATATCTCTTGTATATCCTTGTATAAACAGTGCATTTCTTGCATCTTCTGTAAACAAATATTTTACTGTGCAGTGTATCAATGTAAACAACAGATTGTTGTAATGAAAACAGAACTCTCCTAAACACGGTTGGATGAGGTGTTCTTAGTGATCTTGTCATGTCACTATATGAACATGAGGTTTACTCTTCTTACTTCTTACTAAGAAACACGAGCATGTTAAACTTTTCAGGTTATGTCTTGTACCATGTCTGGCAGCGCAGGAAAAATGTGATCGCGACGGCACAGAGTATCTTATGTTGAGAGTTTTAACGAGGTGTTTAAACCCGCTTCGCTCCACTGTAGCCAAGGGAGTAAAATCCTTTGCGATGTACAGAAACTAGAAGCGCCTGGCATTACGTGAATTCGCGTTTGTTGTGAAGCGAATTTCACACGCGAATGAAGCGAGTAAACTTAAAATGTTCAAGCGTCCAACTACGCATGAATGGCGTGATTTATTTGCGCAAGTCGCGTCTGGTGTGAACGCAGGGTAACGTAACGGCGCGGGTCACGTGACTCCACACGTGGTAGTGTTTTTAAAGGGAAAGTAATCGAAATAATCGACCTGGAAATATTTGATCGATTATAGGTTCTGAATGTCGAAACTCATCAATTGAGAAGCGTTCTGTGGTTAAAAAATTTGTTTGTGTAATAAATTAATCGAAATTAACACGTTAAAGTCCCGGCCCTAATAATTTTATCATTTTATGTACATTTATTGTACATAAACTAGCTAAAGCTGCTATAGTTGCTGGATATGAATGCGTCTTAATACAAAGGTTTGAGGGAGTAATGGCAAATTTGACACTTTTCATTCTTTTTTTTGTGTAATAGAAACATTATTTTGCTAATGGAGCAAATAAGAATTTAGTAATTAAGTATAAATATAAAAAATATAAATGAAACATTCTTCACCGTTTTCAAAGTTTATCCAACTAGGAAATTATGAAATAGGGCCATTCTTCTAAAACCCAAAAGAAATGATCTGTAATATTTTGTGGAATAGTACAACTTCATTCGTCTTACGTGGAGCTTAATAATTATAAATAGAAGTGTACTCAATATGTCTTTGTATATACATTTTGTCTGCTGGGATTTGTCCCAGAGGTATCAAACTTTATACTGACAACTAGGCATGGATGAAAAAGTCTGCTTCAAAGCAAAATGTATGCGTGTTTATTTGGTATGTTTTATTAATTTTCATAAACATGAAAATAAACATTTTTGTTCATTTTAGTAGTGATTATGGAGGCAATTACATGACACAGCTGGTCATGTGATCTCCAGATGGCAGTGACCTTTTCTTAAAAGAACTATTCATTTGATTTATGTTTTTGGTTTATTTAAAGTGCACCTAAGTTGTTTTGAACAGTCAGAACAGCTTTTGAACAGGTTCTGCTCACGCTCCACGGTTGTTTTCTTACACTATTCGCAGAGGCATTATACATCACTCCTTGCTCTTTTAAGTAGCCTAAAACCCTCGCAGGTAAGCTGTCTCAAAGTATGCCTTTACATCCAGCTGAGATGTCAGCAGCAAATTCCTGTCTTTTGAAATTCAACTCCCAGACAGAGCTAATATACTGGATGCCTTCTTATTGATTGAAGGGGGAGGGCTATTTGACTTAAGGTGGGTACAAATCCGCATGCAGGGGTGATGCCGGAGCTCCAATCAGCCTGATTGTGATGCTGTGAAGCTCTGTATGGCTCTTTATACCGTTTCCATCAATACCCAATGGCCTTTAATCAAGCCTCAGAGGAAGCAATCATTACTTTTTCAAATCAAACCTATGGAATCAATAATTCTGCAACAGTTTAGATGACAGTAAGCACAAACATGCATATCGTCCAAAGGTTAAGGCGCGCTGTGCGCGAACGGAGATCACAAGATTTTTAAAAGCTACGTTCGTCCATTATTAGTGCTGTCATAATGGACAAAAACAGATGGGGGCATTGCAGCTGCATGTAAACAACTGCTCTTCCTTTGTGTCTGAAAAACGTAAATCTAAAAATGTCCCAATTGCTCTCAGCAGATGTAATTGGAGCTGTTTTTCAGGCTGACAGCAGCGCGAGGTGTTTGTTGTTGTTGCTGCAGTAATTTGCGTTGTATCAGCCTCGCTCTCTACGTCTGAAAACATTAAAAACCACACCAGGCATCAGAGCTTATGGAATGGAGATTCATCCCTTTGAAAACACACGCACACACACACACGCTCACTCTTACACATGCACACACTCACAGTGCATTAAAATGGAGATCATCACGTAGTCTCCAGGACTGGAGGGACCAAATATTTGTTTTCTCTCCCCTGAAGTGCACTCTTTCACAATGGCCATATTTACAATAATCTCCATGAGTGTGACCTGCGTACAAAGAAGCATGCTTGCACAGTTTCTCTTTTTCGGAATCTTTAATTAAAGGGCTCTATTGGCGATAAAGGTTTATGGTTACTCTACCATAACCATGTTCATGATAACAATTCACAGGCTTCATTTGCATTACAATTTCAGGCTGCGAGCTGCTGTCTTGTGTAGTGGCAGGAAGCTGGTTTAAATTCATGAGGGTGTCCTCCGGACACAAGAGCCAGATTGGGCAGCATAGTCGAGCCGGGCGGGAACGGGGCGAGACAGCTGTGTCATAACACTGGTGCTCTGGGGCTAACTGTGCCGAACTGTTAGAGCCATGTTGTCATAATCCGTGTTCACTTCACTGGGAATATTTGCTGTGGCTCGTGATGTGAAGTACAGTGTGGTGACTGTTTGACTAAACTCTTGGAGATGGAAAGGCATTTATACTTTTAATGGACTAATATGACACGTTTCTGCTTATTCACAGAAGTTGTACAGGGATTGTTTGTGATAATATTAAGATACTTTGAAAAGAAAGTGGTACTGAAACATGAAGAAACGAGTGTTTTCAATCATTTCATAGCACTACCATGGAAAATGGGTGGTTGATCATAAAATGAGAAAAACAGTTTGAAGTCTTGTTTTAAAAGACATTAGAGTTGCATATAATAAAAATAATTTTTTTATTAGTTTTGGTTTCAAATAATTTTTAAACATTTTATTAACATTGTCAAAAAAGGTTTAAATTGTATCACTTGAAACATTTCATGCAATATAAAAATTCTCTCTCTCTCTCTCTCTCTCTGTCTATATACATATATATATATATATATAGTTACACCTTGAATACACATTACTTTACACATCTTTCTTTTAAAATGTCTTCATATTTAAGTAATTTATTTTCTTAATTATTTATTATTATATTGTCCTGTTTTAATTTACAGAAAAATTGCACATTTTTGTAATGTTATTTTTTACAAAAAGATCAAATGATCAAATATAAACTTAATTGACCTTAGGACCAGGTTTTGTTTGTTGTTTGTTTGCTTAATAAGAAATAATTATGTAAAAAGATTTTGACGTGCATTCAGTGTATGTTTTCTTTATTATAATTTTAGGAAAGTTGATGATGTCCTCCAAAAAAAAATTTAATACATGCTTATCATCGAAGCGGTGTATTCAGGTCATCATATGTATTAATTGCATTATAGCATATTTTGTAGTAAATTAATACAAAACAAAAACGAGCCGCACATTAGTAACCTATTTGTTTGTGAAGTCCTGCTTGTACCATGAAATAGTTGTTGTTTTTTTTAGCACAATTAGAGCTGGAAGCCAAACAAAGTAGATCTTACCTCAACCCATCTCCATCCAGCCTCAGACTGGTTTAAAAGGAAAGATACATATCTTAAATGGGTTCTGCGATGAGTCATTTAACAGACCTCCACAAGTTAGACAACAAGATTCATGCCAAGGATCCATGGTACTCAAAAAACACTTCTCGTTTCCCACAGTGCACTGTGCGAACATGTAGAGATTAGCTATAATGAATGTTGCTCTTTCGTTTTATGCCATTTCTGAATAGCACTCTCACGATTATTTTCCCTTTAGATTTCAGCAAATCAATCAATTACCTTCATAATGGCTGTTCAGAATGCTCAAGGTAGGACTAGTTTTCTCTCTGTTATTATGAGGAAGTGTACCGTTCCTCCTCTGGCCTTTCAAACCCTCACAAATACGTTTCTAGTTTCTTTCCTTCAAAGAGTGGGATTAAAAAAATAACTCTGCGTAATCCTACTCTCGGGTACATGTAATAGCTCCTTAATGTCATGTATTGAGAATTCTCGCTAGGTTTGTGCCTTGAAGGTCTCATCAGTGTTCGAGAAGTTGTTCTCAGAGGGGGCGGATTTATCAGTTTGCAGGAGGTCTCATGTGCCTAGAGTGGACTGGGGTCCATATGAGCTAGCGTGAGATGTTTGTTTTGCTCTACGGGATATCTGTGATTTTTGAAGGAAAATTTTGTAGTCTAGTGAGTGGAGCAGGCTGTCATCTGCTCATAAAGATGTAGTGCAATAGACATCCCTCATCTCTACTTCTGATGCAAATGTACAAATTTACGCCAGGTGCATCATGCGACATGAACACGCTACAATTTGTTTCTCTAATTTTCAGAAAAAGCTATCATCAAACATACAGCTGGGGTCAAAATTGTACATAAAATTTGCAGTATCTGCAAAATTGTCATTATTTGACCAAAATAATTTTATTGTTTATTTTTATGAATAAGATACATAACCAAGCTCACGTAAACTTTTAAATGGGCTAATCTTTATGAATTCAGCTATTTTTTTTCCATATGTAAACATCGTTCATGTTAAATATATTGTGCATTTTGTGTAATTAATAATTAATATTTTGCAATTACTGTTTTATTATAAGTTTATGTGCAGTTGATCCCAACTGTGTGTGTGTATATATGTATATATAAACAAATTTGTATTTTGATATTTATTTACTTAGGCATTCATATGTAAATTTGAAACATTGACAGCATCCAAAACTTAATACTTAGAACTTAATACGAAAAAATTTAACAAGAACCCGTTTAATGAGACGACAATGCCGAAAGTTAAGCCTTATTTATTGTTGATATATATATATATATATATATATATATTTATTTATTTATTTTTTTTTTTTGCATTTCGTTTATTTATGTAAATGGTTTCACAATAGTTGTCACATTAGGTTATTTTCATTAAATAAATGTGTTGACATTTTATTTTAATTTATCATTTATTGTTTTTAACATTTTATAAAAACAAAATAACTGCAATAAATGACATTTTTTAAAAATGTATGATAAAAAATAAATGGAATATTTTATGAACCGATTTGTAAATATTTCTTTCTCTGATCTGGAAGCTGTCCATAAACGATTCACGTTTTAGATGCTGTCAATACACTGATATTGTACATTACTCATATGGTCTATGCAAACGTATGAAAATGCTTGAACCTCGCCTTGCGTCAGCCTACTAATGAGACCTCGTCAGATATATATGCATTTCCAGGCAGGTCATCGGGAGGACAACTTACAGCGCATGCAAATGAGATGGAAATGCTGGAGAATTGTGGCTTCCTGTCTGCTGTAAGCATATTGGCTTTATGTCACCTTTTGGTGGCACCCGCGTTGCAGACACATCATTTTAGAGCTCTAAATCCTCGTATTTACTTTGCAGATTTAGGTGAGGTACAATGTCTGTGGCAAAATCCCTGTTTTAATGAAAAAGTTGATAGCTTAAACCCCATACTTTGATCTTTCAGATATTGACTTTCGAGCATAGACATGTGTAAGCAAACATAACATGCATGAATCAAGATGATTTTTACCAGTTTTCAATGTCTTTCATGGGCTGTACTCACTTCATAAGACCCTACAGTAAAGCCCCAGCTAGAAGAATGGCTTAGTTAGTAAAAATGCACCCAATTACCCTTCAAGCTTTGAAGAACATTAAATTAAACGATAAAGTCTCCTCTGCATGGTTTCACAGTGTTTCCCTCAGCAACACTGTTGTGTGTTTTCACCCCCCAGGAAAAAAGACAAGCTTATAAACCATGTACACTGTCAGCGAGCGAGGGAATGGATGCTTATGAGCGTTCCAGGTACATACTCAAGTACACAGCTCACATAGCAGTGCTTTATACCTTTAGTGGATCACATTATTTTTCCTCCTCACCAGCTCTCTTCAGGTTGCACTTTAGGTCAACACTCCAGTTTTTTTTCTCCCCCCTCAGGTTGCCTTTTGCATTTTCCCATCAAAACATACAAAAAAAAACAAAACTGATGGAGGCGTGGCTGCCGTTGCTGATTAATTAATCTGCTAAAACAAATTTTTACAACCTTTTCGTCCCGCCGAAAGGGTGTTCTTTGGCATTACCGATGCATAAATCAGGCAATTTGATGATTGCCGGCGCCCCAGCTAATGTTATTTCCCTGAAACAGATAACAACAATAATAATATGCACCTCATCTAGAGCTCATAAATATTGTGCTCAATCTCAGCAGAGAGGCTTCATATGCATAAAAGAGCACTTAAAAGATGTGTGTGGATGGGGTTGGTGAGCGGAAAGCCTTTTGTTGAGAGATGAGAGTTCAACACGGTGACCTAGCCGCTGCGTAGCTATGCATATAAAAACAGGAGCCGGCATTAATATCTTCCCTAATGACCTTGTAAAATGAAAGACCATTACCGTGATGACACCACCATGGAGGCCTTGATGTTTTCTTGCATTCTAAACGAGCACAGAGTCCAAATCGTAATGAGAACACATGTATCGGAATTAAGGTGAAATTATTTGTATTCCTGATTTTAAATGAGCACCGTGCCGGTGTAACATTTCTCCTCTGGGTTAGTAAACAGATACCTTTAAATCAGCGTGACAAATGCAGCCGTTGGCTAAGTTTATTCTCTGTAGGGTATCCAGGGGACGTGCATTTTGCACGTTTTCTTATGAGTCAGGAGTGTGGGTTGAAGTTATTTCTCTAACTCAAGGACACGTTGCTGCCACGCTCGTTGAATGAAAAGTCAGTGGACTGCGGTCGCATATGCATTAGACGTTTCCCTCGCTGTTGAGTGACATTGAACCGGGAGGGAGACATGCAACGGATATATATGTTTCCATACACCGAATGAGGACATCAGCTGCTGATGAAGCAGTCGTAAGCTACATTTGCATGTTACGTGATGTTTTTATATCACGACGTAGCCCTGACTTCCACATCTGAATGCTCTCTCATTATCGGTGCTTATTATAATGACCCCTCAGTCTGCTCGTTTTTCTCCGCCACCATAAATAAGCAATTTATGTTCACATGGCAACCGTTTATCTCTCCGAGCACAACCGCACCATACAAAATAACCACACAGATTCTAAATAGTGGAAGAATAAGCATTTATTACATTTTTGGCCAGTAGTACACTTTACATAATAGCACAAAAATGAAAGTGCAGTCACCATGCAGAATTGAAAAGATCACAAGTGATTGTTTCCATTAGACCTACCTTTTTTTTAAATGGCAGAATTCTCATCAGCTGTATTTAAAAAGCCAAAGTACAGAAGCTTTCCTTCACCTGATTACAGTTTTTAATATCCAGGTTGCGTTAAGGAAGATAAATTGCCATCCCAGTGCAATCTGACTGCTAACACAGAGACGATCTATTACAATATCATCTTTTGTCCACGTCTCGTCTAATTAGATTCTCAAACGGATACCGGATCAATCAATATTTTTAATTTCGCCTGCCTCCTTTTCACAGCGTGTTTGGTTTTTAACGGAAAACGAAACGACAGAACAAAAGGTAGTAATTTATTCGGAACGAGCGGCGGGTCCTGCAGACGAGCTCGGTAACAGACTGCGGGCTGCAGGCTCGCATCGCTCTAATTAACATGCAGATATGCATCACCTCATTGGCAATTCAAATTGCGCTTCCCTATAATGTACCTCAAAATTGTTCTACTTCAAACATTGCGTTTGATTTGCAAAGCCCCCTGGGTATCCCATAATGTCTCTCTTTATCCAGACCATCAGCCGTTTACTGAACAATCTGCTCTGACTCAACTCCTCCAACAGTTTGTCTTCTCCAAACCCAGCCTGGTTGCTCTGGGACGGGCTTTGTCCTCTCCTTGGCTGGTTTCCTGCATGGCATCCTACGCTGTTAAATATGGTGGCTTTCCGGAAGACTTAATTTCCATGGCACACGGGCAGGCAGGCAGGCGGGCGGGCGGACGCGTGTCTGTCTACTCAGCACATTATTAGCATGCAGTGCATATCCACAGTCATGAATGCCAGCCTCCCATTAAGCTCCGTTTTGGTCCCTCCCACGCTCCCGTTTGCGGAAGTTCTGATTCTTGCGTATGGAGTGCACGTGAGCGTTTCGCTCGCCGCCGATGGCAGGGGGCCCAGAGGAGCAACAAGTGGCAGAGTCTATGGTGTGCAGTTATTCAGCGTGTTCGCAGCGGCAGGGCTGGCATGGCGCCAGATCTGCCATCTGCTTCCTTCACACGCGCTTTCCCTTCCTGCCAATTTGCTCATGACGTTACGTGCCTCCCATCCTCATTTAGCCTGTCAGAAACGGGCAGTGCACGTTTCTGCCCCCACCTCAATGAGGGTTCTCCGGGGGCCAGGTGGCAGGTTGCCCGGTCCGCGTTGGGCAACGACCACAAAATCACGCAGAAGAAAATTTCGCAAATAAATAATACTTGTCCAAGAAAAAGCTCCTTGTGTTAATGATTCTTGTAGCTGTATCCTTCAGTCTCCTCCATTGATGAGTTCAGTGTGAGCGCTGAAACGAATCCTGCTCACATGGGAACTTTTCCTGCCTGTGAAGACCAGTATTGTTTTCCCGTCGGGATGCTGCCAGTGTACACACTCAGCCACTAAGCTCCTTACATGGTTGCTCGCTACAGCCGTCTGCTCCTACCTCCACGAGCTCTGCCACCTAGCCAGCCTTCTCCCTGCTTCCAGCCTGCTGCTTGTCTGCTTTCTGCTTGCCCGGGAGAAGGAGGGAATGCTGTGGGATCTAATGCGCACGAGCCGTTTGAAGCTGCGGAAAAGTGAATAATCAATTAAGTATTGATTTCTTGTAAGATTTTGTAAATTTCAAGGCAAGACAAAGAGGATAGCTTAAGGGAAGAGCAGCAGGGACTTGGTGTAAATTAGCCAACAAACAGCGCAGCGGAATAAACTAACGGCTCATCAGGATCAGTCTCTCGTCGCTCCTGACGGAATTAATGCTAGTTTGCGTGAAGACAATGCCGCTTTTTTAAATGAGGAAGGCTGGCGAATGAGCCCTTAACCCAGCCGCGCAGAGCCGGGCTAATTACGCTTCCCGGCACAATGGAGCTCATTTGAATGTGGCTATGCAAATCGCACGCAGCTCATTTTTATGGATCAGAAAGCCAGCCATGTCGGGAAGAATTAAAGGCTATTATGCGTGCAAAGCAGTTTACCCCCCCCCCATTACATGAGGGAACATACACTTGAAAATGAGAGAAGCATTGGACTGTCTTCATAACTCAACACAAAAGATCACACAAGGGACCTTCAAAGGATTCCTCTTGTGTTTCTTCTCTTTTTTTTTTTGTCTATTTTGGATGTGGGGAAAAACGTGATCAAATATGCGTGCGTCAAGCCCATTACAACGATCCGTGGATACTGATGGCGTCCTTTTCCGATTGATAATTATCGTCGCTGGCACACGGAGCCGCGCCGGCGTGGATGGGGAAAAAACGAGAGGGAAAATGTTAGCCGCTAATGATATTCAGCATGCAGAACATGTCATATGCATGATGACAACTAGCGATTTTAATGAAGCCTTCGTTTTTTTCCCTCCCAGAAAACCGGTGCGAACTGGGAAGCGGACGAAATGAGCAAAGTTCTGCTTGTCTTTATTCCGCCACAGATTACTCCATTGCCACCTCGTTCGAATATGCAATTCTGCGCTTAAAAGATAAGAAAAAAAGAAAAAAACACTCTTGAGGCAGCCAAGGGCAATTAATGAGCCGGTGCGGATGAATCAATGCTGGATGTTGCCATGTTTCTCCTTGTTTCTTTTCCCACAGAAGCAGTTCAGGAACCTCCGTGCCGTCCTCCACCGGCTGCCGTCTGTGTGTTTGTGGATTCTCCAGCCTTTCTAGCCTGGCGCGTGCCTCTGTTTTGCATATATGCATACGCTGTGTG
Source organism: Enteromius paludinosus (assembly GCA_032361165.1). Taxonomy (NCBI): domain Eukaryota; kingdom Metazoa; phylum Chordata; class Actinopteri; order Cypriniformes; family Cyprinidae; genus Enteromius; species Enteromius paludinosus. The sequence goes on along the minus strand of JAUMHQ010000090.1, from coordinate 10,663,838 downwards.
GCGCTGGAATGAAGGGGGCATGCTAAACAAGCAAATTTACATGTCTATGCATAATGGCAGGGGGCGCAGAGGAGGGCGCGTGCTGGCAGGGCTGAGGGAGGAGGGGAGAAGTACAAGAGGATGTGATGTAAGGGAACACCTGCACTGAAGGATCTTGGAGGATCTTGTAGAGGAACATTATGACAAGCCCCTGACAGCTCCCCCCCCACCACCTCCTTCTCGTGGGAACATACCAGGAGGTGTGGCGTGATTACGTCTCTTCGCCTTGCCCACGTGGAAACGCACCTCACTGGCACAGATTGGACGGCTCTGCTGAGTGTGGCACTGACAGTCCTGTGGGAAACCCACTGCTTCATTCACGCTTTTTCTCTCACGGGTCTTGGATGGATGGTAACTGTGACCGTGTGAATGGACATTTATGGATGCATTGTGAAAATTGTTCTTCATTCTGGAAGTTTAAACAAACAGGGAATTACCTTTTTCTTCAATAGTGTTCTCACTGAACACTAAAGACCTTTGCTGGTCAAATTTTTGGACACACGACTGAATTTGTTTATTAAAATCCTTTTTTTCAATCTCCAGACCGATGATTAACAAATATATATTGTAACTACATTTTTACAGTGAAATGCAATTTTTATTTGTATTTTTTTATGGGAAAGTCAGATCAAGCATTAAAGGAAAAGCAGACAGCACGTGACCAGCACAAATGGGAACTCCTTCAATACTGATGTGAAAGCGTCCCAGGATGCACCTTGTGAAGTTGACTTAGATCTGGAATCTGGCTATTTTGAGAAAACATTGTTCCCATAACACTATTTCTGTCCCCCCCCCCCATTGTTGTTTACTTTACTGTTATTATGTATCATGATTAGTTGACTTTAGATAATAGAAGTGAGGAATCCTGCTTGCTAATAAAAAAAATACAAATATTAATCATTAGTAAACTAACGTCCACAACATTTTTTTTATAATAATAATAATACATTTATAATTATATTTTATCAAAATGTTTATTTAATTATCCTTTATTTAAAGAAGACACTGGTATCAGTCAACTAATTGCATTTTTAACTGTAGTGTTATTACTATTAAAAGTAATCATAAAGAGGAGTTGCTGCATCCAAATCTTGACTGGTACTGTTTGCTTTCAGGAGGATTGATTACATAGTTGTATAACTAAAGTAGAAGTTCCCATCTGATCACAGTATATCACTATACAGTACATACTCTTGTGGTGCACAGAAATGTGTGCTACGCAGTTTCGAATTTCCATTTCTTCATTCAGCAGGTGCTTTTATCTTACAATAGGTTCCTTCCGCATCAAAACGCTTGGTTGTATTATAAGTGAATATGAAGTGGTACAAACACTGTGGCCAAAGGCCTTCTAAATCAACCTCCACTTTGTTTGTTTTTTCTAATACCAATTGTTGGTTGCGCACAATTATCTGCGAACTGATCATATCTGCGGCTAATGAAATGCAGTCTTCAGTCTGTGGCTCTTGAGATCACCTTTGTGATTCAATCAGTCTTATGTGCAAATGAAAGTAATTTAAAGGATAAAGCAAAGCATTAATGATGAGGTCATTTACAGCAGACTCATTAAAACACTATTATACGCAATTTCCTGTAACAAATTTCATTCCGAAGAAACATTACATTGGAAATAATAAACTAGCTTACTGCCGTTTAATACAATTAGTGTAACATAATGCCATTATGAGCCTAAAATAGATGCTGTCGCACAGAAGCAACAGCACTAACCTCCGTCTAAATGAAAGAATATTAAAGTCAGCGGCGGTATGATGTCTCTTTGTAATAGCCATGTCTGGGGTGCAATATGACAGCAGAAATATAATGTTTCATAACTGACAGTCTCTGGGTTTGTGTTGCCTGAGGTCGCATGGGGCGAACAATAAAGAGTAATTTGATTGATGGAAAATTGGAGTGGCCCATCCAACATGTTTCACCCGAGGCCTCGCAATAGCATGTACACTGGCTGATGATGTTTCACGTTTTCAGAAACTCCCATTTGTTTTGTACGGATCTGTTGCTGTATCTGGCGTTGGGGTTCGTCTTTGATATGAGACTTTAATTGTGCGGCACGGACGCATATTAGAGGAGTAATTGAATAGAATGAAAGAAACAAAAAAGGAGAAAGCCGAAGATGGATTGGGTAAGGGCTCTTTCTTTTATCAAGACGCCCAGGGATCTTTTCACACTCTCCCACTCGCTCTCTCTCTCTCTTTCTCTCTCAGGCTGCGGTGTCTGGACTCTCTTCCTCTGAGTCAGCCATGACATCAGCAGCAGTAAAAACAGTTGTGAGTGATAAATAGATGCAAATTATCAAGACCCTTATCTCTGCTATCCGTCAGATGAGCCTAGAGTAAGAGGACAGCACGTTTGCATGAGAAAACCGCTCCGCCCAAACAAAAGCTTTTTCATGCCAGTAAATATGTTTTTCATATTGAGAGGAAAATATCTTTCAGTGACTGATTAGGAAACGAACGTCTAAGTGACCACATGTTGTTTGTTTTCAGCACAAAACGGCGAAAAGGTGCTGCTTTGCAGCAGTTAACATTTTTGTGGTGTTTTGTTTTCTTACACCACTAAGATTACATTTATACAAGACGCATTTAGGCTGTTTTGTGCTTTATTTATTGTTGTCTGAAAAAAGAAGGGTTTTTTTAAGCGTCTTGCTACATGGGTATCTCCATTTTAAGACTGTGTCATGTTTACCTTTTAAAAATTAGTTTGTTTAGCTGTTTTAAACGTAAAAATGCACTCTCTCGTTTTTTTTTTACTTGTATGCAGGTTGCTGCTTCTTTATTAGCAAAATATGCAATCGCTCATTTAAAGAGACAGTACACTTAAAGTGCGCTTATGTTGTTCCAAACAGTCCTTTGCAGGTCCAATAAATGGGTTCAAAAATAATGCAAAGAAATCATAAGATTGCTGCTGTTTTCCAAATAATCCGAAGTCATTTGATTGCTTTGAGTCAAAAGCAGACCAAAAGTTAAACTGTTTTTGGGTGAACTGTGATCACATGCACAAGAAAGAATTACATTTACTAGATTTACTGGTATGACTTTTTTCTCCATGCTGGAATGAAGTCTGTAAGATTAAAAAAACACTTGCTTGGATATGAAAAAAAAAAAATGAATGTGTGAAAAGACATCAGACTGTTTCACAGCAACCACCACAACACTTGTTCTGTTCTCTTATTACAGAGTGGCTTTTGGAGGGCAGTAGGAATACAGTTGTATGATTTAAACCAGCAGCATGCAGTATTTATGATGAGGGCTCTCAACTATGTCAGACAAGTAATGGGATTCTACTCATTTTACTGTAGGATTAAAACGGAGAGTGGATTTTAACAGGGAAAATGAATTGAGTATTGCACGAATACATGTAAAAAAAAAAAAAAAGTGAGGACGACAGACTCCTCTGTTTTTGATTTGTGCATGCTCGGCTGTTTATAGTGGAAGTGAAACCGCTCACATGTGTCCCGCTGCTGTCATACACCAAGCTATCGGTCGAAAGCTTAGCTGAGTTCGGAAACACATGCCGTATCCCGTAACAAGTTACTGACTCGCTCCTCTGTGAGGTCTGAGGTGACAGCAGATTTTCACTTTGAAATCTTTTGCCACACTGTAAATCAACATTTGTTTAACTGAAACTGGAGAGTTGTTGTAATATGTAGTGATATAAAACTGTACATCTTTTTCAAAGCTGTAGAAATGGTACCGCACTCATTCCGTACTTGATTTGAAAGTAATATTGATCTGCTTAATACTCCAAATCTTTTTACAAATTCTGTCATTTACTCACCTTCACATTGCCTAAATGATTTATTTATGTAATTATATTATTGTGGCTTTGTGTGAGGAACAGACTGTAATAAGTCATTATTCAAATTGTATGCAGCATCGTTGCTCATTCATGCACTGCCACAGGTTTTACGTCATCGGTAACACATGAACAAATAACTTTAGAATCTGTGTGTGAATTCAAACATCTGACCCTATGCAGAGAGATGGAAGGGAAGGATAAATGTTGTTTTTTAAAAATCATTATGTAATTTCCAGTGTAATTAACTAATGTAAATACAGACTATGCTGCAGAATTTGCTTAAATGATGAATTCTTAGTTATGGTAATGAAGGATTTGGCCTCTAAATATGACATCATATCACCGTGGAGGTGATTGGGACAGCTAAATTTGTCCGCTCCAAACCTGATTGGTTGAAAAAAGTGGAGCGGGCATGTCATTCTGTCCTTAACCTGCCTCTGCTCCTCTCAACAATCTTTGATTTAGTTCTATCAACATGATCCTTTGTGTGTATTGTAAATATAGCCTCTCAGAATAAGACTGCGGTATCATTGCATTATTCAACAAGGATCCGTGAGGCATGTTAAACGTGGTTGCTTTCAAAGCCGGCTCTCATCACTTTACCTGTAGGCATTGACGTTATCCTGCTCGCTGAAACATTAAAATATTGAATTTTTGTTTTAATGTTTTAACATTTACTTTTTGGAGTTTTGGAGCTGCGTGTTCCTCCGGGGTCTTCATAAAGTTGCAGCTGTAAATATTTAAATGTGTACTTCTCAAGACATTTTAAATATCTGCAATAAATTAGGGATATTAAGGGTATTATTTAAAATGTTTTTTTGTTTATGCGCTTTTCTTTATTGTGATGTATTGCATGCATCTCCACAGCCGTTTTTTCATTTCAAGTCTCTGGCTCGCTTACAGAAATTGAAGTGATGTGTTTATTATGCAGACAATATAATCCACAATTATGCATTGATTATTGTACTTCATAAATTGAACAAAGCAGGGGTAATTAGTCTCTGTCAGCATGAAAAGACAAAAGCAGATTGAAGTCACTTAATTGTAATTCGATAGTTCTTCATCAGAAGAAGAAAAAAGCAATATGTATTCATAATGAACTAAAGATTCAATGCATTAAGCAAAAACAAGCAGATTAACTACTCTGTGTACTCTAAAAAGATTAATTCTGATATGCAAAAAAAATCGGTTTATTCCCCCATTTTTATTTTATTTTATTTTATTTTATTTTATTTTATTTTATTTTATTTTATTTTATTTTATTTTATTTTATTTTATTTTTTGCATTGCATTGCATTTTATTCTAATTGACTAACCAATGGTAGACAAGGAGAGTGTTTGGGGAAACCTGTTTAAAACAGGTTATTTTTGCATAATTTTTGCATTTCCGTTTGGTGAAACTAGCAGAGCAGATTTGACATATTCAACTTTAAGTTTACTTTCATCTGGATTTCTATCTGTATTTCTTCATTTTGCATGGCAGAGGCTTTAACTCTGTCAGATCAAAGGCAAGGAGAGATCATGTTAAAGGTGTATTTCTAGCCCATGTACATCTCTCTGGCAGCTTCAGCGGTCTCCTCAGAGATGGCTTTGGCACAGGCTTTATTTTGACGTTATATAGCGAGAATCTACCAAGCCACGCTAGTGTTCATATTTCAATTTGACGAGGGGCAAAAAATACAGGCGTAATCTGCCACACAAAGGCAATGTCATTACAGATGTTGCACATTATTCCAAAGTGGCGAGTCGTGCGGCAGGGAGACGCAAGATAAGGCAAAGAGAAAATATCAAAAGTGGTGAGTGAGCACTAGAATTCGTCACGGACAGATAAAATGTTCAGCAGAAAATCTTGAGGATGTGCCAGTGTTTCTTTTTTTCCGTTCATTCTCCGTCTCCTCCTTTCTGTCTTTTAAGCTTTATCTGAGACACAACGAATGCGGCAATTTTATCTAAATAGACAAAAGTGTTGCAGCATCCAGCTGCTTTCTTAAGGCTGACCTTGATGGAGGTGGTGCCGTCCTATCTGTGCCGAAACCTACGACCTCCAAAAGACTGTTAGCTCAGTTCTTCTGTTAAATCGTAAGTCTGTCAATATAGCATGGAGAAGAGTACAATCAATCCCACAGTTTCAAAGATTACCCACCCCACAGCCACATTAGAAAGCTATTTAATGTAATAACAGTTCAGTTTTGTTTAAATGTCACAGTCGCACATCTAATCTTACTGCTTTATTAGTTCCTTTTTAAATTGACCTTACTTTGTTAAATGCCACATGAGGTCTGGACCTTGTTTTTCACTAGCAATTATTCTATGTGTTAAATAAAACATTATTAAATATGTACAATAGGGGCATGTTACACCAAAGAAAATGTGATTTCTTCACCATTACATCACTAAACTTGCAAAAAACTGTTTTCAAACTGGTTTTCAAGTGAAAACTCCCCCATCTGTCATTGGCCAGTTAAACAGACAGCCCTGCCCATAAACTCACTCCATTGGCTGAGCTGTTGCTATGTTAGGTCGGAGTGATCAGTGTTTTAATAGTTTCAACGTGTTTACTGTTTTCAAAAAAAATCAACTGGTTTAATTATATTTTTCATCACATATTATGCTGCAACACAATAAAGGATTTTAACTAAAAACCACACACTTCAGCTTTAAAGGGAATCGAATCAAAAAGCTTTAAATGAACTATTCTGTGTACTAAAATCAGTTTTGAGACGCTCCTGGTAGCTATTGTCCTACTAAGAGTGTTTTATTTTCTTGTATGATTCATCTTCTTAATCCTATCTCCCATGATTCCCCAGGTGGCACATTGGCGGTGTAATGGACACAGGAAGTGCAGGCTCAGCATGCAGAAATTCAGATAAGCACTCTATTAAAAATGGAGTCTTTAATTTATTGATCAGTGAGGTGATGAGTTGGACGTGATGAAGAGGGAAGGAATGTGTGTGTGTGTGTGTGTGAGATACTTTAATCTCTATCTGTCACTTATTATTAGTCATGATGGAGTTCTGAAGCACATTCTATGAGGAATGACAAGTTAGGGCAAGCCAGAATCATCTAGTTTCTTTGTTTCTCACACCCAAACAATTTCAGAGTTTAGACTCAAAGAAACAGACGCAGAACTGGTTAATAGGGTGCACAATTTGTGCTCCCTATTTGCCTTTTTTATGACACTATTCATCTCTGCTTTGTTGATATATTTTTACCTCACTTTAACAACATGGTTTGTTTGCCATGTTTTTTTTAATAATAACTGTTGAATTATTTTTGACGGTTAAGACACCTCAGCAGTAGTTTAGTACTTACAGGCCAAACTGCAGCATTTTGGGTTTGAAGGTCTTTGCACACTGAGTTCACAATTCTCGTCTGAAATTTTTGCATGTTAAAAAATAAATATGATCTCACATCGTGCTTATCACATTTACACACTGCCTCCAAAAAAATCCAGATCAGATTTGATTTTCTGACTTTTTGCATCTGTGGCAAGCATTTTTATAAGAAAGCATGACAAAACATTTCGGACCTTAACAGTCACATCTGAATTCAGGCGCAAGTGTGTATTGAGTGTGAATGCAAATATGAAGTCACTCCAGAAGTTTTAATGATATAGTGTTAATGTTAACAACATTTTAGTTTCATGGCTTCAACCAAAAATATGAATGCTAAAAATGTAGGATGCTTTTGACTAATGCTTTTTTTTCACATTTGTTATTTGCCAATTACATAATCACATCTAAAGGGTTAAAACTGACACCTGGTCATCTCATTTTTGCAGTTTCCTATTGGTCTCACGCTAAACAACTTTTGATTTATGACATTTTTCCATCATGCTTCATGTTCATTGAAGTCTTGGTCCAGGCCTTGGGGTGTTTATACCTGTTTGCATTTTGTTAGATGCTTAACATGAGATGTCATTTCAGAAGCCGAATAAATGCACTTCCAATTGCAGGACCAGGTGTCTCAGACACATGTCCGTCCAGATAACTGACAGGAAGTTTAATGCAGTGACGGAAAACTAAACAAATGAATAAATCGGAGCGGAAAGCATCACAGCATGCCTGGACAAGGCCAGTGGGCTCCGGTCTATCTGAGAAGTGAAACTAACGAGGCTTGGCAAGTGGAGCTTCGCAACAGAGGCAGGGATCTACATGCAAAGAGAGAGAGGTCAGCCGAGGCCTTTGCCTCCTGGACCTTGCTTCAGTTGTGACAGTTTATGAAAGCAGCTTTTACGTAAAGCAGAGACAGAAGCTTCAACCATTAATGTGTTGTTGTTGTTTTTGATGAATGCTGCACCTGTACCCAAACATCATGTTTATATGGGAATTTTTAACAATTAATTTGAAAACTATTGGAACTTTATTGTAAAGTGTTACACTTTTTTGTGCACATTCTAATGAAAATGTTTTTCTAACATGCATTGCTTCAAACTCGATTGTATTCTCTCGTTGCTAATGCTTGTAGCTGAGTTAGCAAAACCTAAGCGTCACAGGGTGGTGTATGTATATTTTTAGTAATGTAGTTTGCAAAAGTGTTATTGCAGCTCATCAATCATGATGAGATTTTATTTATTTATTTATTTATTTTTTGGCTTCCATTCATTCTTTTTTTTTAATACTTACACTCATCACGGACAAGCAACATGTGCTCAACAGCTTGATGGTCATTAGACTACAGGTTTTGATGTTTCTGTAACACACAGCTGTGGTTGTTAGAGATATCCTACAGGCGACTGATTGAGTCTGAATTATATCCTTTAATTTGGTAATGTTGAGTAACCAACATCTGGAAGTTTTATTTCACTGCAATTGCAGACTCTGAGGCCGTGAGAATGGATTTCATTCAGCCGCAAATCGGACAGATGCGATAACATTAGGTTAAACGAAATGTGTGTTAATTTTTGAAGACTGGCTTTTCTAAAGCAATTTAGATTTTCTCTGTTTGTTGATATTCTTTTAAATGTGACAACTCTGACATATGTTTCCACCACAGATGGATGAATGTGTTTTTTTTTTTCCTTGGTCCCCCGAAATGGTTTCATCTAGACAGGTGCTTCCTGTTCTACCCTGACATGAAATTAAACACAAGTCCAGATGTGCTGCCTGTAGACCGTCCATAACCGCCGCACTGGGCATTTAATCAAAGCGCAGAAAAGGAGACGGCAGTAAACCGCTTGCTCATGAAAGAGAAATATGTGTCGCACTAGCATGAGCCCACGTTTGGAAAGTCAACTTTCTCTGAACCCTGCACGCTTTTGTTTGGAGCTTGACACCAGACAATAAACAGAACTGTCTGTGTGTTTGTCACTAATATGTGGACGTGTTTGTGGCAGTTCTGTGTGCGAATGTGAACGCTAGACTCCTTCTCTTGGGCTGGTCAGTCGATAGTTATTAATATACTGTAGTATGTGTGACAGTTTCTGGAAGCTGCTAAAACGTGAGAAAATATCTATCTAGTATAAAATAATACAAGGTGATTTTATATATATATTGTATAAAATAATTGTTGTGTGTGTATATATATATACAGGTCCTTTTCAAAAAATTAGCATATTGTGATAAAGTTCATTATTTTCTGTAATGTACTGATAA
>JAUMHQ010000090.1:10568040-10649264 GCA_032361165.1 Enteromius paludinosus | reverse complement strand
TTATTATTTTTTTATTTAGTAAGAATGAAATTAAATTTATAAAAAATTACTTTAAATTATTAAAAAAAAAAAAAAAAAAATATATATATATATATATATATATATATATGTGTGTATGTGTGTGTATATTGAATAAAGAATAAATGGTGTTCTTTTGAACAAAGAATCCTCTATATATATATATGTACATTCACACACATATACATAAAATATTACGCAGCATAACTGTTTAATATAGAAATATTATATAGGTTAGTTTAAACACAGCCAAAAATTCAGCTTTGCCATCACAGGAGTAAACTACATTATAAATTATATTAATATTGCCATTTGTAAGAGGGTAATAATATTTCCCATCTATCCCCAAAAAAATGCAGTAATAATTCTTTAAAAAACATTTTTTTTACTGACCCCAATCTTTCGAACAGTAGTTTATGATTACATTTTTTACAGTAAATTTGAACAAATGTTTGTCACTTAATTTGATTTTGTTTATATACAGTCTAAAGCACCAATATATGATGGACCCTTTCAAAGTACATGGCCAAGGAGCTGAGACAACCACATTCTCCCCTTTATGTGTTTCTATTCTCCTCCTCTGATACATAGAAATACACATTTTCCTTCTTACACACGTGCACAGATGCTCTCTCGCTGTCTTTAGTGCGTGATGCTGCTGTTTCGTCCTTGTTTCACCCAGTGCAGCTCTGGATTTTTGTTAAACCCCCGTGGCCTGAGGGTCAGATGCTGGGCTGTCTGGAAGGAGAAAAAGGGGGAGAGAGAGTGAAGTCGTTTTTTTGGAAAGACTATCTCAACTACCAAAAGATCATCCATCAGGGAGTATATGCTCCACATCAACCAGCCAGGCCAACATAGAAACTCTAAGCCAGGGCTTCCCCATGAGGAATCCTTTGTGTTCTTGCATTTCCCTTCCCTTTCTCATTACATAAAGAACAGAGGTCACAAAGTTTTAAAAAATCTTTACCTTAAAACACAAAACAATCAAATCACTTGTTGCTTGTTCTTTTTTTAATCAATTTTTAATGTTTAAATTAGTGCTGTCAAACGATTAATCGCATCCAAAATAAAATGTGTGTATACTGTGTATATATTTATTATGTGTATATAAAAACATAAAAATGTTATGTTTGTATAAGAAATATATTTATATATAGTATCAAATTTAAGAAAATAAATATATGTTTTTTAATATATACATAATAAATAAACTCCGTACAAATGACTGTACTGTTATTTAGTAATATATGGCATATAATAACTTTGTTTGGTGTACATACTAATATTTAAGTCATTATTTGCTGAAAATATGCAGAAATTTTACGGATTACTTTTATGGGTCTGTTTAAAATATCTTTTTAAAGCATTAAATCTCATACTTCCCTTTCACTGTACGGAAAAGAAAATGGCATAGAGATGGAAAACATTTCCTTTTAGTGTTCAGTCGAAGAAAGGAAAGGGCATTAAAATGACATGAGGTTTTATAAATGATTTCAAAGGTGGTAGCACCTTGTTTGGATCTGGTTTGGGCTTCACCACCAACTGTTGTGATTTGAGCAGTTTTCCCAGCATTCCTGCCTGGCCATTTCAAAACCAACACAGCCTGGTCTCGGTATAAATATCACCCCCCCAAAAGCGAAAAAAAAGCCAATCCCTGGCCAAAGGATGATATCGTATTCATGCACGGCGGGGTGCAGCTCCAATCATTAATCTCCGTCCAACATGTGAGAAATCCTAGAGATGAATAACCGGGCAGTGAGCGCGGCGTGACCTCTGCGCTAGAACAATGGACCCTCATGTGCTTTCCAGCTTAGCAGACAGTCCGGAATTTCTGTTTGGAAGCAATAGCTACTGTCTATATAATATTTAAGGCCTATTCATGGAGTAACTGGCAAAGAATAAAAGGGCTTCCGCTGCTCGCATCTGCTGGAGAAGGATGTGGTCCTGTGCCTGCTCCTCCTCTCCTGCCTCTGTGCAAATAGCACAACATAGGAGACAGTTGTTTCTGGCTGCCCCTATGCCTGTCATGGCTGTCAAGAGAAATCCCATGAATTATGACTCTTCCAGATGTAAGAGATTTCTAAGTTGCCTTGAACAGCCTGCGGTTTGTGGTGAGAGACAGACAGAGAGAGAGAGAGGAGTCCATACTTTGTCTCATTTGAAATGCTCATGGTCAATGTTTTTTCCCTTTTTTTTTTTACTCTGTGATTTTTATTTCTTTTTTTCCCTCTTTTTTCGGTCTGTTATACAAATCTGCCCTTTTTTAACACTTAAGTGAAGATGAAATGAACAACGCATTTCAAAAGAAAAGGAAAAAACACAATGATAAAATCACTTTATATTGTTTCCCGAAATCATTTTATGTGAAGGAAAACATTTTGCTGATTATTTATTGTTTCAGAAAATTTAGAAAATGAATGATGAATATTTAAAGAATTTTTGTTTCATTCACACTATGAACTGAAAAATGATTTTATTTCTTTTGCCTATTTTATAATGCAGATAAAAACAACAACAACGTTTTAAATCATTTCATGCATTAAAAATTTCAGCATTTAAAAATAAACTTTTACATGATTTATATTGTGCTAATGTAACGTAAATTATAACGTAAATTAAAAACAAATAAAAATCATTGCATTAAATAATTAAAATAATCCAGATAATTATTCATCATTCAATTGGCTTTAGCAAGTAAACTAAAAACAGACTCTTCTTTCTGTCTTTCTTTTATTCCTTCCTTTCTTTCTCAGTCATCAAACCATTTAAGTGTCTTTTAAACACACGTACAACATTCATCTGCTTCTTTCTTTCCCACTCATCAATTCATTTAAGCGTCTCTTATAACACACACATGTACGTATTACTCATAACTTTGGCGTTTAGTCAGTGGTGCTCATTAAGACTTTGGGGAAGGACAGTTTATTTGAAATTATTAAAGCATTAGGTTCACTAATGTATCAGTTCAAAACAAAAATCAATAAGTGAAACCCAATCTCGTTCTCGTTGGAAACTCTTCTGGCTGGATATGTTTTCCTCGCTCTGCTCTTAAATGGTAATGCAATTTGCCATCACTAAAACCTTCCCTGTAATTGCTGATTGCCCTGGTCTGAGCTGAACTCACCTATTAGATATGCTCCAACTTCTTCCCTTCCTCATGTCACTCACACACTTTGATCACTGGAAGCTTCTCGAGCACCTGGACAGTATTATTATTTCTCATGTCAGCTGTCACACTAGTCATTGCTGTTCCACCTTACTTAGTCTGCCTTAAACACTCTTAATGATGGGCTTAACATGGGTTTCCCCCAAACCCTCGCCCGGGCATCAGTGTCCCTGAGTCCTGCATGGAATTGAAACAAGGTAAATGAGCTTAATTAGGAGCTGGGTGTATCTGTGTGGCTACTTCTACATCTGCTAGCGATTGCAGGGGATTCGTCTGATCAGGGGTCAGGCTACAAGAATCTGGAGGTATAATTGTTTTAATTCAGCAGTGCGTATGTGTGTATGTGTGTGCGTTTGATTATGTTTCGAAAGTTCAATGCAGCTTTTCTTTCACATGTGACTCATGCACTTCCCAGACGGGGAACTCAGAGACTTCAAGGGATAGTTCACACAAAAATTCAATTCTGTCATCATTTAAAGTGCACCAGTGTGTTCCAAACTTTTTTTTTTTTTTTATGGGGGCAAGAAATATAATCTCTGTGTTGTTTTGTGTACTATGTTATTTTAGAATTATTTGCATACTATTATAGAGTTACTTCATTTTCAAATTCAAAACTAAAATTAAATCTCAGAATAAAAACAATAAACAACAGTTCAAATTATTAGTAATTATATAATAGATTGTAAATAATAGAATTATAACATTTTTTGTGAATTAGCTTTTGTTGTTTTCATATTAATGGAATTATAATAGTTACACTATCATTAAAATTAAAACTCAACATAAAAACAATAAAAGCCATGCTTTAATAGTAGGTAAATAATAGAATGATAAAAAAAAACAAATTCAAATTCGTAGTACTTCTATAATTTTATGTAAATAATGTTTATTTATTCTTTTAAATTCGTTTTTATTTTCAGTTTTGTTAGTACAGTCACGCTTCTGTCGTTTTCTAATTTTTATGTTAAGGTTTTCTTATACTATTTAATTCATTTCTTTATTTCAATTAATAAAACATTTTAGCAGATGCTTAGGTCACACTAAAAATATCCCATGACTTTATAAAACTTAAAATATAATGCATATTTATGATCTGAAAGAGCAGTCAGAATAAATGTAACTAAAGATAAAAATACATAAATAACATTTTAATAATAATAATAATAATATTTAGTGTTTTACAATGTGCATTTGGAACAAAATGAGGGTGAGTAAATGACAAAAAAATTTTTGGGCGATGTATTACTTTATAAACTGTAAAAAAAAATGGAAAAGAGGGAAAGGTTAAGAGAAAAAACGATGTCCCGTACTGTAGGTTTAACATGTTTTATGAACTATATTTTATGCTCATTTGATCTGAGCTTTATGCAGACAGTCCATCCCTCTCCACCTCACTTTTTCATAACAACAAGCACTTTTTTTTTTCTCAGAAATGCTTATATTCACCAGCAACATGTCCTGAAGCTGTGGAAGTAAGTCTTTGTTTCATGTGAATTAAAGAAGCACTGATGCACCGCAGCTCAAAACCTGCCGTGCCCTTGAAAAACTCGACCAAATCAACAGGATTGCGCTCCGGTTCAGCCTAGGAAATGATTCCGACGCTCAGAAATTCAGCGCCATTAGCATTCCGATGGCGGCATTAACTTTAGGGCACAATCTGCGCTGCTTTCAAGTTGACACGGGAACCCTGAACTGAAAAGCAGACAGTTTTGTGCAGCATTAGTGGCAGCGCCAGACAGCTCACACTCTTCCTCTGGTCCTTCCTTTAGACACATCTGCGCTTTCTCCACCTCGTACGGCAAAAAAAATGTCAGCATTTACAAGGTGACAAAAAAACGACATTGCGGTGTAGCCAGAGCATGTGCTTTTGTATTGTTAGAGACTTCCTAAATGGAAATTTATGAGGAAATGCAGCAGGATAAACAGTCTTCTCTTGTTTCTGGGATGTATGAATATAGAAGGTGAGATATTTGTTTTTTGTAAATTACCCAGACAAAATTGAACTCAGATGTACAATTCTAAGGCCGTGCAAAATCAATTGCACATATATATATATTTTTTTATACACCGAATTGTTTACCAAGGCCTGGTGGCCCCTCTTAAATGCGCTTTCTTTATTCCACAGTTAATTACAATCTAGTATAATGAGAGATTGACTTCATGGCAACACTTAAGGCTTTCTTTGAACTATTCTCTCCTCTTTTGTATCCTGTTACCCTGCATTTCAGTTCTGTTAATGAGTCTGAACACAATTAGCCCAGCATTCTGACATCTTAATTGCTGCTATTTGATCCGGGAGATCGGGTTCCCTCACAGATGCAGCACTTAGCTTGATCTTATAGATTATTGCACCCGGAAGGTTCTTCTCTTAAATGTAGTTAACAGGTTGAGAATTAATGAATATTCAGGCGTATACATCCTACCATGGCTTTTCACTTTGTTTAGTATTTCGCATGCACATGTTCAGCCTCTCGCTGACAAATCTGCCTTTTTTATTTTTTAGTCCTTTCCCACTCTTCTTTGGCACCGTCAGAGTTTTGCTTTGTTGTCATGGTGCTGAGCCATCACAGTTGTCTTGGCAACATGTGTCAGTTTTCATGGAGAGCATATAAATGTCATGCAAAAAGAGACGATTTGTGAATCAACGTCTCTGCTGCCAGGAGTTTGTATCGACTGGGATCCGCACAAGTTGCAACCACTTCCATAAATATCACAGTCTTAACACTCACACACACACACCTGTCCTGGATGTGTCACAATGTTTTCCCTTATAAATGACACGATGACAGCCGACTTTAGCTTTTTTTGCTGTTGATGACACTTAAGATTTATTATTATCATCATTATTGTTATTATTATCATTATCCAATTTATACCCAAATTCTTAAGATTTTTATATCTTTTATAAAAATAAAAAATAATATATATATATATATATCTTGTGAAATATCTAAAACAAATTATTGGATCATAATAATAATAATAATATGCATTAAATATTTAAAATATATGCATTTATTATTAGTAGTATTATTACTGGAAACTTCCTGGAGACAGGACAAAAATATTTTATTAATTATTAAAATTTTAATAATTTGTGAAAGTATGATTAGTTCTTATTCAATCTCTCTTTTTAATTAGTTTATTGTATTATAAAACATTGTTATATGTAATAGGTGGTAAAAATAATAATAATAATTAAATATTTAACATTTTTTTGTTATTATTATTATAATTAAAAACACTTACTCATACGTGGTTATTTTATATAAATATTAACATGGCCTAAATATAGTAATAATTTACAATTTATTTTATATTTTAAATAAAAGACAAATAAATCTATAAATATTTGTTCATTTTTAATGTTTTTTTTTTGTTTAATAAACTTATAAACTAATTAAATAATTTGTTTATTTCAATAATTATTGTTTGTTTATTCCATAGTATTTATTGTTTATTTCATATACTATTTTACATAGCTTATGAAATTATAAAAAATAAAATTATTATTTTTCTAAAAATGATTATAAAATATTAGTAATATTACATTGTATCTCATAAAATGATTATGCTGTGGTTATTATCATCATCCTTGTTAATTGTACCAGCAGGCCTTAAATCTGCTTTGCCTTAAAAATGTTTGCTTTTAAAGTTCCCAGCTTTGCTTTGAAAGAAGGGTTGTGGCACCGTTTTGCACCCAACCATGATGTAAGTAATTCTTTTTTTCCGACCAAATCGAGGATTCATCGAGCATGTCCAGCTGCTGCCTCCAATAAAGCACCGAACATGTAAATATCAGGGAGCTTGTGTACTTCCTTTCTTTTTTTTTTCACCTCATGTCCAGTGTGGAAACTTTCATATTTGACATAGTTTAATGCTTTTCGGGTTTGTCTCCAATTTACAAAGTGAATCGGAATTTATTATAAAGTAAATTGAAGTTTTTGATCTAAAATGCCACAGGGTCTGTTATATGTGTGTGTGATAGCTTGACTTATTGATTATGGAGCACGGTGTGCCCAATTTCAAAGAGAAGAGTAGCAGTCGCCATGTAACTTCAGAGAATTCATTTGACTCGCTAAGGCCCTTCATGAGAAACATATGTCTGTATACTACTTCAGGTAATAAGATCTGCCTCCACTTGTAATGAAAGGGCCCTGTACCATCCACACACACAAACACACCACCATAAAGTGCTCCCCCGAACAAAAAGAAAAGCAAAAGCAATTTCTATTTTTGCTTTTAGCTTCTCAGTGGAATGAAGTCTTGAGAATTTCAGGATCCGCCGCTGTTCTCTGTACTCTAATAGTGTGTGTGTGTGTTTGTGTTGGAGAGACTGAGAGTTATCTGTCTGCGTTGTACAGATTTCTATCCGAAGTGTAGGGATGCGGTACAGTGTATCAGAGAAACACTTGTGCTAATTTATCAGCACATGGTGCGGATTGACAATCCGTCTGCCCCGAGGGCTGTGGGAAATCAGAGAGAGGGATTGAGAGGCAAAGCGTGAGAGAAAAAAGACGAGGATGATGGGGAGAAAAGGAGGAGTTTGCATGCGGACACCCTCAGGAGGGCGGTTATGTGTGTGCTTTTTTTTTTTTTTTTTATTCCTCTCACTGTCAATTCTAGGCCACGGTCATCTTACAAGGCCCGATTGAGTTTCAGCACCAGTTCAAAAGACATAAGGTCATGTTTTATATTCAATGGAGTGTTCTGTTCAAAACAAGTGGCGATTGTGTTGCATATTTGTGTGTGGTATGCTAACTCATAAATTAGTATTATATTATCCAGAGGGTGTTTTCACACTGTTTCTTTACCATGCTGGGGGGAAAAAATCCAGATAAAGATGATTATACATATTTTTTTAAGGGGTTTTGGGCAATTTTGTAGTTGATCAGACTGAAAGGATCTGATGGACCATGCATCTTAAATCAGCGTAGATTGCTTTAATGTTTTTTTATGCAGCAGGGTAAGGGGACAAAAAGTATATTTAATTTTGGTCCTTTTTTAGACCAGGTCTCAGTCATGCACAAATGATATTAATTATTCTTACATTAATATTGTTATTTATTTTGTAAATTGTTATCCTTTTTTTTTTAATTGATAAGTTTGTATTTAATCCTATTAATTATTTAATATTAAATATTATTAATAATTTTTTTATATATATTAGCTTGTGATATAATAATTCTAAATTGTTGTAAATGTTATTAATTATAAACAAATTGTCATACAATAGGAATTAATCTTGTCTTTATACATTAATACACAAACGCTGGATTTCTGTGTTTTTTTTTTTCTTTCTTTTTTTTTAAAAATAAATTCCTCATTTCGTCATCTCCATAAGTCTCAAAAAAATTAATGTCACTCATGCCTTTGCGGGGTAACAGCTGGGGTAAGTTTTCGAATTGCGCAAATGTGACAATAAAGTGAGCCTAACCAAACTTTGAATAGGTATAGACTTGAATGTGAAACTAAAGTTTAATATGTGAAATGCTTCGGCGGTTATGTAGATGCAGTAGTCGCTGTCTGTGAGGGTGTTTGTGTGTGTATCTGTGTGAAAGTGAGGCAGTGGAGCTTGATACACTCCATGTTTAGAGGTCGAGGTGACAGAATGGCAACCTACTCTGTCATGCTCTCTCCTCCTCTGATTTCTCTCGCTCTCTCTCTCTCTCGCTCTCTCTCTCGACTGCTTGGGCCTGTAGAAGAGATGCTGGTGAAAGATATAAACCCTGTTTTTTGTATGTGCATATCTCTCCTCAACCGTCCCTGCATTTCAAATGTAAGAGGGACAGACAGAGAGGGTTACACACCAGCCGGCTCCGTGACAGCCAACCCATTGTGTTTCAACTTAATAAACAAAATAATACAATAAACATAACTGATAGAGAGCGCACAAACAGCCTCGTGTCTGAGGAGAACAAAATGGAACTTTCTGAAGCCAAACACTTTCGGTGAGTAAAACTTTCTTTAATCTGTTAGTCTTTTGTAACAGTTTTTCCGAATCCAGGAAGCGAGTCTCCTCATTTATTCTAACTAGTCGCCCTTTTTCCCCCGCATTTTCTAGGTGAAGAGATGTCACGATACTTTTTTAGGACAAAACAACAAATAAACAAAGAGACAGGCAGAGAGAGAGAGAGAGAGTGTGTGTACAGGTAAAATATCTGCAAATGAGGTAACATGTTGTGACAGCTGAGTGAACGGTGAATAGATGTTAGATGCAGACTCTGTGTCCTAAAAGGGTGACGACTCCGCTTCATTTGGGTTTCCCACCCTGTATGATAACACGGAGTGGGATTAAAAAATGTGCAGGTGAGGCCGCGTGCAATAGCGCTCCCTGTCACTGCGCCCCCTTATTAAGATAAATATTGCGATGGGGGGATTTTCAGCAGCGGCTGGAAAAAAGGGACAGACGCATTTATCTTCCCTCTGTTGGTGTTTTGGGTTTGTTGGGGAAATAGGTTTAAGCCCCTTTAACTCACCCCCAATGTATGGAAATGTATGTGCATTTTTAAAGCGGGGGCTAAATTTATTTCCCCCTACACATTCGAGAAGGAACTGATAGACCCACAGATGGCATGATAGATGGACATGTACATATAGAGACAAACAGACAGCAAACCACATACATCCCCTATAGAGCCCCCCGTTGTCCTGCAGTGTCCCTATCACCTTAACATAATCCATAGTTTTACATAATGCCGTTGCCCTGGGCCTCTAAGATAAGATTTTTATATATAATATATATATATATATATATATATATATATATATGCACACACACACACACACACACACACACACATACATGCATGTATGTAGTATATATATATATATATATATATATATACTTGCACATACACACACCAATTACACCTATGTATAGTAGACCTATTGAACTACAGCATTTTTCTTCCCTATCTATGTGTATATAAAGGTATAAAAGCTTTTTAATTGGGTGAAAAGCAAAGATTTTATGAATTTGTATCTTTTTATCATTGCAGGTATGGACAAATATTTTAAGGGTTTGATGCTTTATTAAAAAAAAAAAAGCATAGTAGGAAAGAAACACAGAATGCTAATGATTTGTGGAAAGTTAATTTGGGGTTTGTAATTAAAATCCATTCAACCATTAGGGAAATTCAGAGATCTAACATGTTTATTTGATTTTATGGAGATATTGGCATAAATTGCAAATATTGTTTACAGGCTAAATCCGGAAATATGTTTCCGGTGAATTAATAGGAACTACGTTGCGAGAGTGATATTGCATTAATATCTCAAATTAATCATCTGAGATCATAATAGTTTAGTTTTATATGATATCCCGCTGTAGGATTTTATGTGCTCTAAAATGAAAAGTAAAAAAAATATAAAAAAAATCAGTGCTGCCTTTATTCATTCAAAACTGTTTTATTTTCTTAATAAAAGCCGTTTTGAGAAATGGCATGTTTTTGAATGCGCAGGATCGAAAAGCTAATATTTTCTTCCTTGCGTGTTCGCCGAGATTTGTGTTCATTCCAGACACATCTAGAATAAGCTCGTTTAATTTAATCTTTTTGCTTGGGGTGGGAAATATTTTCTGTTCTTATTTATTTTTTTATTTATTTAATTTTTTCCCCCGGTGGTTTTTCATTTCCAAGCAGACTGATTCTGGTTGTGAGTCACAGCTAGCCAATTGTCTGTCCTCCATTTCCACTCAAGTAAGACACATGATGTAGATCCATCAACGGCACGGCCCGACAGAAAACGGGTGGGATCTTTTTTGCCCGCCGTCAGCAAGATGCATAAAAGAATCACCTTTTCTCCGTTTAAGCGGAGAGGAAATTTGCAACACGGCAGAACCCCCTTCTATAACCAAATGTAATGCTCGGGATTTATTTTCATAAGGTGCGCACGTGACTTAATCCCTTTACCAAATGTTTATAGGCTGGTGGTGGAGTGGAGGTTTGCGGGTGAACTAGCATCACAGCACTCAAAGGTCCTAGTAAATGACCTGCAGTCAGCCAATTGAGGATATCCTTGAACTTGACTGAGGCAGAGAGAGGAAGGGAAATGACAGGGCTGGAGGAAAACAAAGGCGACCGGGCCGCAGCTACCCACAGCCTCAGCACCGGCCTCCCTCCACAGGGTCGGGGGCGAGTCCCGCGGGAAGCGTCTGGGGAATCTCGTAGGTTAAACCAGGAGGGGGGGTTGAGGCTACGTAAGACCTTCTGACCAAAACACACACCAGTCTGACCCAGACCAGCCGAATTTGCTTTTAATAGCCAGAGAAAAAGACAGTCAGAACAGCGGCTAATTGCCCATGCAAGAAAACCAAAGGTCTTTGTTGCAAATTGGCAGAAAAGCATCTTCCCTGAATTTGATAGGATCCCCTTAGTCACACTTGTGTCTATTATACAAAAGCTTAAGCTAGTGACGCAAAATGTGTGCTTAATTGTGCCGGAGTTTAACTTCCACCCGTGCTTCTTAGTACAACAAGAGGGAACCCAGCAGATTCAAGGTAAACAATTTCAGCAAACATATCAAATTCTGTGTATTTTATTGTTGCTGAAGCCTCATGTATTTTAATACTGGTAAAGTCCCGGCTGGATTCCAATTAAAAACAGGTTTTCCTCTGCCCTGAGGGAGAATGGCTAATTATTCTGTTGTGGCGGAGGGGGGTATATTAGCCGTACACAGCTAATATACAGTACACTTTCATCTTTTGTGTTCTTTATTCAATTTTAATAGTGTTAGCTCAAAATAATTGCTTAATTAGAGTAAGTGGGTAGAGACAGAATGGGGATGCTGCTGTCTCTGAGGAGGAACCTGGAACTGTAGAACAGGCTCTGTGGATTTAATACAGCCCAGGCCTGACACTAACCTTGAAAATGTGGAACGCTCTTTCGCCTTTCTTCTGGGGATGGTGGGATTTGGTTGGGTTGTGTGGATTATGTTTGGATAGTTTTTTTTTTTTTTTTTGCTCTTCTTCGGTGAAGCCCTCAAAAAAGTGATAGACAAAGACCTCATCAAGTATTTGGACGCTGAAAAATTCTGTCAATGTCATTGAGTTACAGATCTAAATATCAAAGCGGGTGGTATTGATTTTGAAGAAGGTAATTTATATCTAAATAAAAGTTAGATATTCATTATACTAAACTAGATATTATAAATAGATGTTAACTATTAACTATGACTTTTCCCCCTCAATAATTCTTAATTAATAGGTAGTGCAGTAGCTATTTAGCTATTGGGTAAAATTAGGGATGTAGAATAAGGTTATGCTTAATTAGCACTAATAAATGGCTAATATTAATACGCACGCTAATAAGCAACTAATAGGTTTAACCGTAAAATAAAGTGTTACCAAAAAAGGTATAACGATAAAAAGTTTTTGATGCTCTGGTGCTCAAAACAAGTTTAGGGACCAGATGGTAGTCAATGCAAACAGCTTTGCCACTTTGTTTGATATTTTAAACGCCATGAACTTCATTAAAGAGTTCACCAAATCCATTCCAAATCTGTATGGTATTCTTTCTTTTACGGAACATTAAAGAAGTTATTTTGAAGATTGTCTAAGTATTCTTTTTTTCTCAGTTTTGTAGACTGGAGTAAATTCAGCTTTGCTAATACAGGTGCAAACTGCATTTTAGAATATATTGAAATAGAAAAGGTTCTTTTACATTTGAAACATTGCAAACCAGTGACCATAATTTTATGAACAAAGCATCATCTTTTGTGTTCCTGAAGAAGAAAGAATTAGGGTGAGATCACATTGACAGAATTCTCATTTTTAGGTGAAGTGGGATTCCTTTTGGGGCCACAACATTCTTAAGGCCCTAAAACCTTCACCCTATTAAAAATGAACGCTTGCAGATATGAAGGTAAGTTTAAAAACAGACCATCTGAGATGCCACAACAGAATAATTGTCCGGCCGGCCAATTGAGTGTTATACAATATGTAATATATGGGTATTTTGTACAGCCTCCAGCCACCAAGATGTTTTCAATTTAGCATGGCTCTACGATCATGATATCACTTTCTCTGAGCTGTTCCAGATCAGGATGGCCACAGCCATCCGAGGTGATCACCTCGTCCAACTCAAAGGCTTTCTTGAGGAAGAGTAATTCCACAGTTGCTGAGGTACTGAAAAAGCAATCTGCAAAAATACCCCAGGGTCATGTCTTTGGTCGGATGATTTGTGTGAAATGTCATATATTAAATATAAGTTCGACATTGAGCCACACACTGTAAAAAGTGCTGTTTCCCCCCCAGCCGCGTTTTAGGTCAAAGCAAGTGGTCACAAAGGAGACAGAACTCTTCCACCGTCACACACACGTACTCCATCTTTCCAATCTTAGAACGGGTGGAGGCCAAAAATGACACGCAGCTGCATTTCATTTGCAAATGCGAGCAAAACTTTTTCTTTCATTTGCCTTTTTTTCCCCTCCTCAGAATTCACAATTGGCTCCAATTGACGTTCTTCCTTTTCCTGCACCTCTGTCTTATCTGGTGTGGGTTTCATCTGCCATGCAATAAGAAAAGGACAAAGCTTGTAACTAATTCATAAAGTCCAGCCGTCTCTCGAGAGGTGCCGGAAAGAGAACGCTGTCTCTGGGGATGTCAGAAAGTCAGTCAAGCCAGCAATCCTGCTGTCCATTCGACTCCATGAGATATGACAGAAGAGCTACAAAGCATGTCGTTCTCAAGAAGGACAATTGATGTTTTCTTTTTTCTTTTTTTTCTGTCTATGTGTTGTTTGTTTTCGAAGAACGTTGTTTTTTTTCTTTCTTTTTCTGGAAAGTTTACTCTTGAGGCAATTGTGAAAAAGCATTTCGGATGGTTCTCAGCTCTTGCAGTACTTCAGAAAACAATGTGGAAATTTATTTACCTCATATTACCGCACTTATTCTATTTGAACCGGGGTATTTTGGTTTTGTTTGTACATACATAAATAAGCTAATGGATTTGGCCTTAGAGTCTGGTGTAGGCCTTGCTAATATCAATTAATTGACTTGATGCATTTGTCTAAAACAAACAGAGGTCTTTTTACCCATGCAAATTACTCCACAATTCCATTTTCCGTTGGTCTCGTTCAGCAGGTTTAGTGATTTATCAATTTAACCTTCAAGGTGTTCTTGCACAGGTGTCTAAAGTATTGAAATGAAGCTTTGAACACATGCAAAGTATATAGGAGAGGTCAGGGTTGTTTGTTTTGAAATCTAAAACTTATACCTAAACTGTTTAAAGTTTTTTCCTGATAAAAATTGTTTTTCGAGTTTCAAATCCTTGATATTTATGCACAAGACTTCTATTGTCACCTATAATTTCATTGAAGATTTCATCCATGTACCAAAGTGGTTCAAATAAGGGTCTTGCACATCATCCATGTTACAACCATCCCAGGTTTCCCCTATATATATATATGTGCACCCACACATGCTGTAAAACTTCAAAGCAGAGCTCAAACTATACTGCCGGAGTAGCTGATGTAGGCGAGGAACAGTGTATTGTTCATTTGTGCATGGGAGGAGATGAAACGAAAACCATCTTGAGTTATTTGTTTTAAAACGCAATGCTCCCAACTAGTCTTTAATCTTTCATTAGTGCTACACAATGTCTAAATTCATGCGAGCTAAATCAATCGCTACCTTGAGGACTTTGATGAGTGTGTTTTGCTGGATGTTGATCCTTCTTTATACATTTATGAGCATTTTGAGGATGGGGAAAACAGAAATACGCACCAGAGGCATGTGTGATGTGGGCACATCCAAGAATCCATAATGGATCAGACAAGAAGCTCATTATGAAAATTTGCCTTGGGTCAGACTCTCGGAAGCACAGGATGGCGAATCTCGAACAATGGAGGTCTTAAAAGGGAGAAGGATCAAAGGGCCCAAACAGGCCATCACAATCCAATTGAAATGTTTTCTGGGCATCATAAGGAGGTAATGGATGGACGCACAGCAAAAAAAAAAAAAAGGTGGCCATTTTGAATGCTGCCCAAATTACAGTGAGTAGAAGAGTAGAGTAGAAAATTCACATGACAGACTTCTGCACTTCTCGGCTATGCATTGTGCTGGGAGTGAAGCCAGTCATTATAGCCGCCCAAATGCATTTCGCACAATTCCGTAATGAGCCTAAAGCTATTTTCTGTTTGTGTTTTAGTCACAAGGATTTGTACATAATAGGTACCATTTCAATATTTTGATATAACGTGTCCATTAAATTCTTAGCTACTCTAAACACTGCAATTTTGTGTCTTTTCCAGTCCAAGTAATGTGTCATCCAGCTTCTACCTGCATCCAATGGTGGTTCTTCCGTTTCTGGTCCAGTGCTGGTTTGTGCGAGCGGTCTAGGTCAGGTTGTCGAACGGTTGGGAGGTCATCCTGCCCCCTTCAGCCCCAAGTACGTCCACCTCTCACACCAGTGATGAATATGTCCTTATGCATATAGACAGCATGTCACCACGTACAACATCAACCTGTACAATGGTATGTTGGGGTTTCGGACAGGTACCAGAAGTGTGTTTATGACATGCGTCAAAGACAACTATCTGACCTTGTTTCAGCTGCTGTCAAAGAAGTCTAAAAAGTCGATGAAACCAAATTGAGAAATTCTGTCATCCTCGTAATCATCATTCTAAATTTGGAAGACTTTCTTAAACTTTATGATAATGGTGTTTTTTTCCCAAGCAAATACGGTGAATGGGGACTGAAGCATTTAAACTCAAAAAAGGACACAATAAATGTTGTCCATACAATCTTCTGAAGGATAGATAGCTTCGTGTGAGAAACACACCGAAGCTGTAAGCTGTTGCTGATTTATTATCTGCCCGTCTAGTTGATTTTGATTCATGAATGATGTTTTGTGAATACGATCAACTGATTTATTGAAAAGATCTCATTCAAAAGATTTTGACTTTGAAATGACTTATAAGAATATTTTATTGAGAGTGGACTAATCTTTCGGGCTCAATTGTTCAGAATCCATCCAGTCCAAATGAGTGAGAGGACACGGCCACAATGCGGTGAGAGAGTCTCTAAATAGCAGCATCTCAGATGCTGTTCTCTGTTCTTACATGCCATTTTGTACAAGTACATTCAGTTCGTCTGAGAAAGACTGAGACAATTTCATCCGGCCATTATTTCCAGAATCCCATCTTTCATGAAGAGCCATGAATGCTAAACAATTTTGTCTCACGCTCTATTGTACAATTTTTTTTTGGTAATGTTCAAATGTAATAAAAACCGCTGAAAATATCATGCCATTTTTGAAATAGTTAGACATCGTCTTCCATCTAGGGGTTTGTGGTAAGAGGGTTGATGGTTTATGAAGGACAAACAATAGCATTTAAAGGTTCAATAAAGGCAAAAAATAAATCTGATGACATTAGCTTTTCAAGTCCTATTTAACCAAACAAACAGAAAATTAGAGTAATTTTAAGAGCGGCGTGGAAAAATACGTCCGTTAGTTGGTATTAAATGGCCATTACTTCAAGGTAGATGAAATTTGATCATTTCTGTCAGTCGTGATTGCTTCTGTTTGTATGAAACGCACACCTTGCGATATACATCGTTTATTTAGTACTTTTTGAGGACGTCTTTTAAAGCACTACACGTTCAACAGCTCTGTGACCCTGCGGCGGAGCGAGAGAGAGAGAGGCACACTCAGTCATGCCTCCTGTGAAGTGTTGTCTCTCTTTATAGCGGTTCTGAGCACATTGATTTTACTATAGTTTGGCATTACCTGCGGTAACTAATGCGCGGGGGTCTACCCTTCGGGAGCAGCTGGACTCTGCGCATTAATTCGGAGCCCCTGTTTGAGTACGCCACGGCATATGCTGTCTTTTGTCTATTATCCTTCTCGTCTGTTATTCCCAAATATTGACATCGGCCGTTTTTATTAGCGCTAACCGCTCGCTAGCCTTCCAGCCTCATGCACGGCTCTATTTCCTGCTATTGATTGGCTTCTTCAAGCCAGCAGGTAGCTGTCCTCTCAGGCTGTCCTGAGGAATCACTTCCAATGACTTTATACGCACAATTTACACGGTGCGCTTTAAAGAGAATATTATCCTCAATCCAAATCGTTGCTCCCCTCCTTCCCCCGACCAGGTCAATATCCCACAATGCAGTGTTTTGTGCCCTGTCATGTGCTTGTTATTAAAAGCAACAGAAATCGACATTTCAGCAATATGTCTCTCATAAAATGATGGTGGCGCAGACAGGCTGTACCCCTTACATGTTATTATAACAGAGCACTGTTGTGGTTTGTTTACATAAGATGTTTCTGCGTGTACGTGTGCAAAAGGATCGTTTGTGATGTGCTAAATATAATCCGAACAAGGTTTCCGAAGTAATCCGTAAGCAAAAAAAAACCCGCTCTGCGCCGTGGAATGTTTTCGATTACGCTCAATCATGCGACGGACAACAAAGAAACTTTCATTTTAAGAATATGAAGTGAAAATAAAAGGCAGAAAACATTTAGACCGGCAACGTTTAACGTTCCAAATATGGCTTTTTGTGTCTTTTTTTTTGTACCCCCCTTTCTTTGGGGTTTAAAATGGTTCACATTAAAACCTTCAAAGTATTTTTTTTCGACAAAGGTCAAAAGTATAACATAATTATACCGCATAACGGAGCTATAGGAAACATTTGCTTCAAAACACACCGCCTTCAGCGGCAGCAAAACCGTGCTTGTTTTTAGGTCAAAGCTGTTTTTATGGAAAAAATAAATGTATATCTTGTTAAACGGACGTCAAATAAGCAGCAGAGAGTTTGTTTAATTTATTCAGCTTTCATTAAGCCTGTAATTTGGGTTTGTTTGAGCTGCCTCCCGAGGAGAGTTTTGCTTACAAGTGAGTCAGCGAGTGCAAAACACACAAGCCCACCTGTGAGGAGCAGCCTACGCCTTACACCACGAGTAAAAGCTGTAGTTCAACTAGCTTTAATACCTCTCAGTCGATGGTGAATTTAAAATCAACCCATGTGACACGGGCGAAATAAGCGGAGACAAATAACGGAGGGCGACTTGTAATTCACGGATGCCAGTGATAACTGTCGTACGCTCGGCTGGACTACCTTTTTGCTAAAAAATATTTGCTCTAGTGCTCATAAACAACTTTCTCATTTCTTGCTTTCTCCTGAGCCGAAATGTAGACTGTCACAAAAGGTGCATTCATGGAAAAAAAAAAGAAAAAAAAAAGAATCCCCTCACCCGGATCCTCGGTGGCAGGAGATGAGCTGCTCGCTTCCAGAATTAAATTATTTTTAAATGCAGCTTATACATTTTACATGACCTGTGCTTCCTACTCCTCTCTCTCCTTCTCTGTCTCTCTCTCTCTCTCTCTCTCTCGCTCTTCTTTTTTATTTTTTCTCTCTTTTGAAGAGCACAAATGGGGGAGTCAGGATGTGAACCTTAAGAATCACAGACTTACTAAAAGTTACCCGCTCCGGCCTTCTCGTACGCCGCTCCTGTCCGAACCCACCTGAAAGCCCCTGACCTGCTGATTTACCCCTAGTAAAACCTGTCCATGGCGGACTGATCCGCCTTGAAAGGACTGCAGAAAAGACAGGACTGCCAGTCGATGCTGCAGACACACAAAGGCAGGTGTGGTAGGCGAACGGCTCGTGTGTTTGTGTTCGAATACTGCGGTTTGCTTTCTGTGCCGTTTCTGTTTGTCTGGGTTTCTCAGTCCCTGTACTGTGAGGGTGTGTGTATGCGAGTGTGTGTCTGTCTCTCTCTCTCTCTCTCTCTCTCTCTCTCCAGTCTCCCACCGAGTGTGTGTGTGCGTGTGTGTGTGTCTGGGGTTTAATGCCAGCAGGATAAAAAGGAGGCTTTGCAGACTAAGGTTTGATGTGCTGTTTGTCTTGGTTTGCCTCTCGCTGAGTGTTGTGGGGTGGTTCTTTTGGATTTATCTGCCTTTCCTCTGTTCCCTCCTGTCGAGGAAAGGCAGAGCAGACGGAATACGGTCCCGGGACATTTAATCTTTAGGGAATTTCATGGTAGTTAGTGCTTGTCATCGATGGAGTCAGATGTAAAATACTGGTGTAGGTCTATGAGTGCTTCGGACGTTTCCGAGGCCAGATTTCCAAACGGCGTAAAACGTTATCTCCCCCGTTCAGAAGATGAAACAGCTTTGGCTCTTTTGGGAGACTTGAAGCTGAAGATTTGAAGGCTTTTGTGCCTTGTATCTGTTATGTTTATTCGGACCATATGTGTTAGCGTGTGTGGGTGAGTGTTGTTTACATGTGCGTTCGGTGTGTGTGTGTATATACGTGTGGAGGTACGGATGTGCACGGTGGAATTTTCCCTGGGCTCTTTTTGCCGTGGTTTTTTTTTTATTGCCATTGAATGTCAGGGAAGTAATCAAACCTATCAGGTCAGTCGGGTCTCAGTCCACTGACAGGCGTACAGTCAGGGGCATTCATTTCCAGAGAGCAGCTGCTTCCACACTCTGACACGACTGTGTTAGTCCAAACCCTGCGTCTTTAAAGCCTTGTCCAAACATATTTTAATGTGGTTCATATATTTTTAGGCTAGGTCGGGCTGTGTGACGTTATAAAGTTTATGATCTGACAGATGGCTTTTTTTCTTATTTAAAATGATTTATTTGGCTAAATGCATCTCGCAGGACATGTATTAAATGAATGAAATGAGGGTAAACGTAGACGCACACAAATAAAATGCACGGAAAACATTTGAATAATTTGCCCCTGCCTTTTTGAATCTGACCAAATGCAGGTTAAAGCAGAAAATCATTTGTTAAATAGAATAATCCCCCCTCCTTCCAGAGATGATTCTTAGGCCTTCATAAGTGAGCTTTAATATTTTGACAAGCTGTTCAATCAGATGTTTTAAGAACATTAAATGTGGCAGGCTGTCTGTTCCCCTGGTTTCTGTGAAATAGTGTGTTTTCTGTCTTTCGTGACCCATTTTCCTTTGTTCTGTGTATAAACGTAACCAAGACACACGTAACCCCTCCTGAATGATGTCGAGAAGGATTAGACCAGGACCGGGCCCTGACAGACGTGCTCATGGAACAGTAAAAGTCGCCTATTCGACAAAACGCCATTCCTTTCCACTCCTGCATTCTTTAATAGTTTGACATGCAGTTGATTATTTTGATTACTAATTACATAATATATATATGTGTATATATATATGTATATATAAAGAATAAGTGAACCTACTTCTTTGCGCACATAAATCGATCTTTATTCAGTGCATAAATACTAAATAGCTTTTATTTATTTTTATTTTTTAGATATATTTATATAATCTATATTCAAATACATGAATACATTGTGATTTATCTAGTCTATGAAAAGTGAAATAATGATAATAATCATTATAATAATGATAATAATGTTTAATCATTGCGTGGATACTGTAAATGCAGTCATTTTTCCATATGCTAAGGTTTTTTTAATTGTTTAGGTAGACTCCTGCCCAATCCATCATAATAATATGTTGGATAGCTGTAACGTTGGAGTTAAGCCTGAGGAATATATTCAAATATTGTAAATGAAATTGTATTTTTGTTTTAACATGTACACTCTCCGTACATAGCAACAGTAACAATCAAACTTGCAAAAACATTTTGCATACATTGTATGCATGCATGCATTTATGTTATATGTGCAACCTATATGATGCACCCCAATTCCCACAGACAATAGGCTCCATCCTCACCTCTGTGCATCCTCTCATCTCTCTGTCTCTCTCTCTCTCTCTGAGACACAATCTGCACCACAAGCTCTGTTCTGAGCCCGAGCAGGTTGCTGTCAGTTTAAAAATGACTGTAATAAAAGTGACCATGAAGATGGATTTTGTGATTTTGCGTTTCTAATCAGTCATCTGTGAAGAGGACTTTTGCTTTGATTCAGCAGTGCCCTGACAGGTCAGATTGATAGTGCAGAGGGGATAAAAAAAAAAGAAGAAGGAGCAGAAGAAGGTTATTAACTGTCTTCCCATTAAAGTTGGGGATCTGGGTCTGTGGCCAGTGAGACAGGCGTGATTTAAGCGGAAACCTCTCTCAGGTGAGAGGAGAGGGAGTCTCATTGTCCAGTCTCACTCCTCACACTTCTGCACCAGCAGATTAGACTCAAATTATCTCCTCTGCAGCCCTGGCGGCGAGAGAGAG
Organism: Enteromius paludinosus; assembly: GCA_032361165.1. Classification (NCBI taxonomy): domain Eukaryota; kingdom Metazoa; phylum Chordata; class Actinopteri; order Cypriniformes; family Cyprinidae; genus Enteromius; species Enteromius paludinosus. Next base: position 10,627,955 of record JAUMHQ010000090.1, on the reverse strand, counting down.
AAGCCCCTCGCAGTGCACGAATGACTCCTTGCATGCATATGGACTATGAATGTAATCTTATGGCCGATGAGCAGGACGATACAAAACAGACTATTTAAATGCCTTTGGTGTTATTCAGTACCTTAATGTATTTAAAATATATTTACATTTTTTTAATCATAAACACACACACACATACACACACACACATATATATATATATATATATATATATATATGTATGTATGTGTATATGTGTATATTATAAGAATAGAATTTTTTTTTTTATACAACAATATATTTTATTATTTTATAATGAACTCTCATTTACTCTACATGCTATGTGCAACTCTGCTAATGCTTGAAAATGATTCTAAAAACATGCGCATGAAAGACAGCGCTGGCAGGAGAGACATATCGCAAATGAATTCAAATCGCACAATGTGTTTTGTGCATCTGACATATCATAGGAAGAAATCAAAGCACAGAAATTGCTCGCTTTAGAAACCCCAGCGAAGGGCTGTCAGCACCTCCTCAACATCAGCGCTTTCAAACAAAGCTCACGGACGGGCGCTTACCTTATGCATGACAATCCATCGACTCCCTTTAACCAATCCACAATCACCTTCATACACCTCCAGCGCGAAGAGGAGACACGCAGATTTTATTAACCCCCCCCTCCACCCCTTTTTCCAAGTGTCCTTAGTGCTGCCACTAGTGAAATATCAGTGCAAACAGACTCCAGCCTTTTTCTGAGACACCAAGGAGTCGCTCTCAGCTGTCTGGCCCACGGGTGCGTTTTAAATGTGAAAAAGCCTGAGATTCTCGTCCATGGTGTTCAGAGCCGCCAGCTGACTGTCCACAAACCCAGCATCGCTACACACTATCCGGCCGTAACCACCAAATATAGAGGATTATTTCCAGGAGATACATAAACACATGAGTCATTTGCTTAATTGATGTTTTAGGTGAGTTTTATTTCCTAGTAGGACAAGCTCCAGGCCTGTTAAATATTATATAATGGCTATGATCTATAAATCAATCATTAAGCCTAACTGATTATTACGATCAATAAGCAATCTGTCTGGCTAATCAGTTTATCTGACACTTAGACATATGCAGATGACTATATTTTCACTGACCTTGTTTGTTTCATCATGGGTTTGAATCGCTTTCCTCTTGCTTAATAACTTGCTGTTGATCTTAGGTATATTTTTATAGGAATACAAAAAAATAAGCTTTGCTTTTTAGCCGTTCATGTCTGATGCATGCTGACATTTAGTTTTTTGACTGAGCACGTAAGATTTGAGAGTGTGAAATTGATGTTAAACAACAATCGAAAACACAGTCTAATTATTCAAATGAGCCTGTGTTTTGACAGATTAGTTCATTTGTTTGGCTAATTGGTATGTAATTCACTTAAGAATGCTGATTAATTATGTAGATCCACGTAAAGCATTTGATACACACTCTCCCTAGGATAAAAATATCACATACAAATATCAATAATCGTTGTATGCAGCTTTATGCGTTTGTTACGTTGCGTCTTGTGACACTTGACATCATAATTTGTATTTTTGTTTAATAAAAATCATTTACCACTGCATTAATGCATTCCCTAAAATGTACAGTAATTGATACGTGTGCTTCTTTAATAAACGGGTCATTAATATTTAATAGTGATGTTTTATTCACATTTGTGTAATGCACACACTATTCTGTCATGAAACAATACCGTGTTTCTCCTTTTTCTTATAGGCAAAATTCAAGCCGCTTGACCAAGTTGACTGCGTTATCATCCAGTTTGGCTGATGGGTTTAGAATCTGTCATGTTGCCATGGTTTTGCTCTCTTGCCTTTCCTGTGCTGACCAATGGTAACCAGGTAATCCGCTAAATAGAATGCACCACTACGTATGGGGGAGAGGGCAGCTTCTAACCCCCGGGAGAGGCAGAAGAAAACATCTAGCCATGTTAAAGACTCATTTGAACAGGGAAAGCTGGAAATGCAATTATCTAGCACACAAAAAGACAAATAATTTAATAAAGTTCATAAGAAGAAAAGCACAGTTTCTTCTCTGCTTTAGAGCATTAGCCATAACCCAGTGAAATATACACTCTCCTGAACAGGGGCGATGGCTTGAACTGATATGTGTTCTGAATGATTCTGGTTTTAATGTTTAAGTGCAGCCCGCTCAGTAGGTGCTCTGGTCCTGGGGGCTTAAACTCACGGAATAGGGAGGGTCTCTGTGGCTTTTCAGTTAGGAACAGCAGGCTCATTTGTAATTATAATTAATTAGCTCATTATTGATTGTGTCATTGATTAGATCATTGGAATGATTTTGCATGCTTAATCGTCTTAATCCACAGATTTAAAAGCAAATAAAATAAAAGCAATAATGAATTACTTAGAAATAAATTCAAATGATTTTTTACATTTACAGTTAATATTATTAAAATCATCACTGACATAAATTTCATTTATCATTATTTTTTGTTTATTTTGATCATTGAAAAGATAAAACTCGTATTCAACTGAAATACCGTCATTAATAAACAAAGCAGGCGGCTATACATTCAGGGGCTCAGCAGATGGAGAATCTCCTGCTTTAGGATAGATGGCCGGAGATGCAACTCCTGCCCGTTTGTCTATTAAAGAGGGATCAACAATGAAAACCTCCGCACCACGAGGAGCAAAGGGCCAAGTGGGAGGGGGCAGTGGGGGTGAATGGACTCAAAGAGAGGACCAAGTGTGTCTCTGAGAGTGTAGTTTAGTGTACATTTCCCGATGAGATCGACCAGCCAACTGAAGTCACTTTTCAACCAACCATTTTCCCCTCTCAAACGTCTCGCTAAATAGTCCACAGTCACTCTCATTGATTTTCTTTATCAAATAAACAGAATGGCACCGCGTGCCTGGCCGCCTCCCTCATCCGTGATCCCGGGACCCAGCAGCTGGGAGCTCGTGTGAATTTACCACATCTAAACAGTAACATTATAGAATAATCATACTGATGGCTAGCATTAAAACTCTCGTGGTGTATCATTTAGCCTGCCAAATAATTATTTTTACAAAATTTATTCAATAGTGAAAAAGGCTGGGTAGGCGAAAATATTCATATTTATCTCACATATATTTAAAACTAAACCTTATTTTTAATTTTGATACACATTGCATATTGTTGTGAGCAAATATTATTGTTTTGTATTTTTCTAATGCAATAGTTTAATCGCTTATTTATGTTCTTCCTGCTCTCTGCCACTTCGTTTTGTTCCTCATGAAAGGTGAAAGTCGTGCTGATACCGGTCTCATGTCTTATATGGATTTTCGTTTATATAATCGATCGAAATGTCCCAATACATTGATCGAAAGTCCAGTGTTTTACAAACAAGCATTTGTGAATCTCGATTTTACGTTGCCAGTGATTTTGCCACGACGTTGTTTACAAACCTTCTATTTGTTTGCGTTGTGCATAAAAGCAAATTAATACAATGTTAACCATATAGCCTACTTGCGCGCAAACGCATTGCGCGAGACACTTCTTACTCCGTTTGAAAATCGCAAGAACGCTCTAATTGTTCAAATCATTCTGAATGACATGTCATTGCGGTATATGAAATTAAAGTTAGATAAGTCCGCATTGAGGGAGGCTGCACCCAATCCCCAACTTATTTCCCATTTTGTGTTCCAGCATCACCGCGCTCCGCTCTTTTCAATGACAATGTGCCAAATCTAGGCATTTTCAAAAGAGTTTCCATATGCTATAAGCGGAGCATCAGAGACAGAGGACACCGGGATGCCATTTTATACCAAAGGTACAAGCGATTTATTTTCTTTTTAGCTGGCGTTTATAAGCAAAAGATGGGAATATATAATGCTTTAGAAAATATAATGTTTTAAACAGATTGCACGTGAAATATGGCGCTTTAGTGTAACTGTCATTTTTGAAAGACAAAAGAGAGCTGATCGGATACAGATGACGGAGTTTTTTTTTTTCCTTATTTTTTTTTTGTGGTTGATGTTAAGCATTTTCTTCTTGTTTTAGAAAGAGCTATGACATTCCTGCGTGGGACATGTTTGTCCCACGATTTGACTTTTAGAGGAAATTAAATCGCTGTCTTTTGACTTTTAAATACATAATTTTGTATCGTAGTTTGTACTACTTTTATGGCTATTTTGTTGTTGTTGTTTACTCACAGTGTGATCAATTTTGTGAACACTTGCCTCGCCGACTTTCCCAAATAGTGCCATGAAAAGCGATTTTTACAGCAAATCCATTCTGTTTTAAATGCATTTAGATGTTTTCGTTCTGATAATGCATGTTCGGCTACGTTTCTTATATTGCACGGAGGTTTTCCCGTCTTCCACAAATAGTGAAAACTTTCTTGAAGTGTGTGTGTGTGTGTGCGAGAGAGAGTTGAGAGTCTTTAATGGGACTTAATTCTCAGTTAGCAAAGCATTTTGGACAGTGTTTTATGCGGCTACAAAGGGTCAGTTACTGTCAAAACGTGACCTCTCAGACCCCAGAGGGCGCCAGGCAGTTTGGACAAACCTTTCATTTGTGGGGCAGGACAGTCATTCACTCATTCAGCACGAGCAAAGAACCGAAAAAGAAACCCTTAAGTCATTATTAGACATCGTACGTTTAAGAAAGACAATTATAAGAAATCACAGGTCGCGAATTGTATGATGATTGCTTTATTGACATTTCACTTCAATCAATATTCACGCAGTTTTGATAAGTCTCATAGAGAACGATTAAAAGCGTCAGCGAACAAAGCTTTAATATTGTTTACATATCCATACAGCTGAAAATGAGGAAAATACATTGCAACATGACAATAAACAAACAGACTAATCGCTAATGATAAATGCTAGTCATACACTACACGCTAGCTTTTACCAAACAACAACAAAAAAGAGGGAAAAATCTCGACATTTGTTCATTTCAAAAACATACGGCAACAAAATACGATCTTTAATTCATTTAGGATTAAATGGCACGCGAACAAAGCGACGTTCGTCAGATAGCCTGAGAGAAAGAAGAGCAGAAAGTACGAGGGTGGACACGAGCACATCTGAAAGTGCTACAGAATAAGATAAGCACTATATCAGCCTCGCAGCTTCCACTTTCTCCATTGCACAGCCCAAAACAGTTCAAAAGACACTCTTATAACTACGCTAAATGTATCCGTCAAAGTATACTTGCATAAGAGGTGAGACCTTTAAATCAATAGTTTTAAAGTCCTCCGCGGCGAGCAGCAGAAATACAGTCGTCAGTGGCAAATAAATAACCTTTACTCCGCCGCATTTGCTTTGCGTTTATATGAAGGTAAAATCTGAAGCTCTCCGTGTCCTATTGCGAGCTCGTCTCGTTCTTGCTCTCTCGTTCATCCTGCCGAAACACCACTTGGGTCTGGCAGGCATGAGTCCCCCGAGGACTAGAAACAGTGGATCAGGGGTGAAGAAGTAACGCCTCTGTTGACCACCTCTCGCCCATCCAAAGACCCACAGTAGACATGCCAATCCAAGGGCTCGTGTTTTACTGCAAACACAGCTCCGGCAGGCTATAGCATCCTTATCGCGCGATCCGGAAACAGAGCCTCGCTCAATTCAACCCCTTCGATTTTTTTTTTCATAAAGGAGAGCCGATCTTTTGATTTTCTTGACGATTAACATCTTGTCGGGTCTCCTTTCAATGGGGACATTTTAGGAGATCCAAACTGGCTAATCAATCGGAGCATTTGCATGCGTGTTTAAAATATGAACGAAACGCCTGATGAGTGAAATAGAAGGATGTAAAGTTCATAAGCCAGGCATAGGTTGCTTTAATTCCGAGGCCCATTTACTGTCAAGTAGTGTAGTTTTTGGAGGTTTGCTTTGAACACTGTCTTGTAGATAAATATTCTTAAATTTAATTTAACGTTGAATATTTTTGTTTGCGTTGTTATACAATGTGCCATTTAAATATCTCTTATAAAAGCAAATTTATATTCACATCTGCATGTTCTCTTACACGAGACTACAATACAGGAACTGAAAATCATTTAAAACACACAGCATTTACAACTGGTGCGATTTGTCCAGTTAATCTGCTCAGCTATTGACATTTTACGCTTCACGCGGATAACAGTTCATAATAATCGACACCTGTATAGTTTTTATGTTTTTCCTCATGTTTTCTCTTCATTTGCGTTGAATTTCATTATTTCCTTTTAGTAGCTACTGTACTATTTGGAATAGCAAAAAATGCCATTTCAGTCGTGTTGTTTTCTAATAAATATGAATTTTTAAAATATTTATTTATTCCCTACAATGCAAACGTATTGGAACACTTGTGTCCAAATGCATATTTTTGCTTTTTGAAATCTGTACATTTTCATAATTCGAAACGTCTCGAGTGATGCATAATTTCTGTCTTTAACAAAAAAATATATATATCAAGGACGAAGCATTGCTACAAGTATACGTGATATTTAGGCCGACTGCATTACAAACAAAATAAGATTGAAATTGTTTTTTAAAATAACAGCATGCAGACGTAATATTTTAAAAGCGCCATACTATAACACGTTATCTTGAACATTTATGAATTTATTTGGTTAAAAAAATTAAAATAAATAAACAGCTTTGATCACAGGTAGGACTCAAAAAGTACAAAAAAAATCTCTTATTGTCCCACAAAATGTTCCAGGCCGTTACAGGACGTCTTGCCCACCGAAAAAGATTTTCCCCCTATTAGATCATTTTAGGAATCTGGCTCGTACAGCCCTTCGGCTCTCCAAGTTGAAACAGCGCGTCATTTGCAATGTGGAGACTGTTGATCACCTCACTAATTACGTCTCTCTCTTTCTGCCTCGCGCTCTCTCTCTCCCTCCCTCGCGCGCTCACTCCCCCCCTCTCTCTCTCTCTCTCTCTCTCTCTCATTCCCAGAGTGCATATCGAGAATAGACACACAAAGACATGCGCACTCAACTTAATCAGCCATTTTTTTAAACAGGGCTAAAACGATAATAATTAGCAGAATAAAGACATATCGGATTTTCATTTCCTTACCTCCTTTCCCTTACCCCTCCACAACCGAAACTGCTAGGCAGTCGTCGACACATCTTTTACACAACCGGACCCAAAGGATCGACTCTTACTGTAGTATTTACGTTTTTTCCAATAAAGTTGGAGGATTATTGTTACATTTTTTTCTTTTTATCCTTTTTGTTACCTACTTGCGCTACCATTGGATGTGATTTTCTTCAGAAAAGCAAATATCAAGAGAAGAAGCGGAGGGAACTGCGGGGGAAGAAAGTAAGTTTTTTTTCTCCCTTCAACTTTTATTGAGTAGTTGGTGTTAAATTTAGGTCGAGTATTGATTTTCTTTCGCGACTAGTTCTGCCGAATCTGCGCTATTCCGCTGTCGGATTACGGCTTTATGTGATATAATTTCGACAAATGTCAGCCTAAATATTTTCCTCTCAGTTTGTAAAACAGTCGTTTTGCCGAACAGCCGCGAACTGTCAGGCGATGTTGTCCTACCGTAAACCCTTTCTATGCTCCATTTCGGGTTTTTTAGCAAGCAAACTGCCGTAAATGTTAAGTTTCGCTGTATTTTCTACCGTTATTCGCTGATACGGAGTAAAAAAAAAAAAAGTGGACAGATATGTACGCTCGCGGCTGTTGTATTCGCCTCAGGAGTTGGGCTCGCCTCATCACAGCAAACGCTTCCTTAACGTTTGACCAAATCGCGTATCTTACATCTTAAACAACAGAAGCCAAAACATTTCATAAAACATCTGTTCAAAAAGGTAATGCGTCGAGAACCGCTAATGTATCCCGTAACAGCAAGAAACGCGAAGGCTACGTTTTGACACGACGACGCAAGTCGCTCCGGACCAGTGTTTTCCATCATGTATCTTGAAATAGACTCAAAAGCTGCACAGTTCTCCTCAGATACCTAAAAAGAGGCTTCTTCGTACATTTCTGTTACCTGCAACGTATAAACGAGTCTCTCCACGCTGCGGCTCGGATGATGGTAACGATAGGAGGGATTGAACTCTAACAGCAGCCGAGGGTCTCCTCTGCCATATCCCGGACTCCTTCGTGTCTCTGGCAGGCGTAAAAAAAAACGGAATAAAAAGGACCGACATCATTCCTATTTTCATCAGAAAGCCCATTCCGTGTTTAAACTACTCGTGTCTTCTGTCTTGCCCGTAAGTTTGCTTCTCTTCTCCTTTCATTCCCTTTACGTTTTTCCTGAGAGAATTGTCCCCGAGTTTTATAGTAAGGTCGGTAGATTCTTAAAGTTGAGAGTTTTCGTTTTTTTTTTTTGTGGTAAAACGTTAACATTGGCATTGCAGACCGTGGCATGTGTGTGAGCGCTTGGCTTTTGGGTTGATGGTGAGTGTGAGACAGAGTCTTGGCTCCGATTGGAACGCGACAGTGACAAGGGCATCGATCGCTTCCATTGAGAGCACAGAAAAAACACAGGCAGTGGGGAGGCAGAGCACAGAGCCGCGGTGTGTATCGCTGTGTGTCTGCGCTCTCTGCTCTCTGAACCAGCAGATTTTCACTGCTTGGATATCCGTATTTGTAGGATTTCAAGTTGTTTTTGGGGGGTAACTCTGTACCTTCGGCAGCATGTTTGCTTGCTTGAGTATTAAATGAGCTGCGTTTGATTTTTTTCCTACGTTAGACCTTGTGGATTTGTACGCTTTTTGTATTAATACGATCCTTTGTGGATACCTGAATTTGTTTGCAAATTGGAATTGCACCTGAATTGCATCTGTTTTTTTTATTGGAATCGTTTTCAGTAATATAGTTTTATATATTTCTTTTTATTTAGATTTTTTTGTTAGAGTAATAACACGATTATTATTATTATTATATTATTATTATTATTATTATGTGTTTTTTTCTTTTTTCGTATTAAACATACATTTTCAGCTTGAACTATTTCTCTTTAGGTTAAACAATAAAAGGCTGTGTTCCATTCAGCAATTTTGATGCTGTTTTACAGCAGCTGTTAGATGTAAAAAAAAAAAAAAAAAAAAAAAAAATATATATATTTTACAAAGGTTTGTTTCTGAGATCTGCTGTCACAGAAAGAGACAAAAGGTTTAGAAAAGATGCGGTTCAGTGCATTTGGTTGCATTATTGTAATTAGAAATGTTCATTTGAATGCAGTCGTTTTATTGCACCACAAGGCATCTGGATCTATTAAGCGTGCTTTGATTTAATATCAGATGTGTTTTGCGTTTTTGTGTCCACATTATTTCGTACAGTGTACAGATTGATTCGAGGCAGCGTGGAATATCGTGAAGCCAACGCGAGGAGCCTTTAATAACTCTTGAGACATGTTCTGCAGTAAGATTGGCTGAGGCTTCTCCTAGGGTCGACAATGTGTCATTTCCATGAAGCCAAATTGCCCACTGCCTATATGATATTAATGTGCAAATCAATATTTCAGGGATTAAATTTCCCTTCTTCATTTTTTATGGTTTCTACCTCAATAAGTCTCAAGTCTAATAGAAGAGGCTGGGTGATTTAAAATCCGCCTCTGCGGAGTGGCTTGCTACAAGCCTATCACAGCGTTCTGCTGTTCAGTACCGAAACTCCTATGGCAACGTGCAGTGGTTGACTGCCACTGCTTTGTGACATTAAGACACCCAATTTGGCTAAAAGGCTGCGAGATGACTACGTGTTCGGTTGAATGCTAATACGTGGTTATCCCGGTATTGATAGTTGTAAAAGAGAAGCCCCATTCAAACACACACATACAAGCTGTTGTTTGCATACACATGCATGTAGAGACATACACACACACTCATAATACATGCACAAAATTGACAGCAACCATCTTAAAAAAAAAATCACAAGACCAGTGATCACTGCTGGTATCAGTTTCTCCCAAAAATGCTGCAATATACTATTTTTTTTTGTGTGAAGGCCTTTTTACGGGGAAAGACAGGGAAATACGGTTTCTATTTTCGAATGTGGTTATATGAACCATTTAGAGCACCAAGAGCTTCAATTCACCGGTGCACGGCTTTTTATTTCATTGCAGTCGTGGAAATTCGTTGTTGGTCAGCAATACTGAGAAGAAGCAGGAAAGATTTTTTTTTTCTGTTTTCTTTAACCCTGACATTATCATAGTCCTCTGAGCTTTCTGCTGTCTGTCATTAGGTGTTTGTTTTTTATTCATCTCGCACCATCTGGGCTATGCTTCACAGAGCGGCATGAATTTCGTATGTGATAGAACTTTTTTTTTTTTTCATTTGGTCTCATCTTAAACCTTTGAACAGACCAATTTAATTTCGCTGGCACAGAAGGAAAAAAAATGTACATGGTTCAGGACAAAGGCCTTTTTAATCTGGCTGCGACTGTATGATTTCTTTTAAGATTCCCTGTCTGTTACGATTTCAAAAGCTTAATGTCGTTGTGATAAGATATTGTCCATTTTTTTCCGCTGTCATTTTCTTGAAGTGCTTTTGAATTTTACATCAAGAACAATTTAGTTTAACTCTGTATTTTATGTACTCAATTGCCAGTGCTTGTTGTGGTTTCCTGAGCACATTAACTGTTTAATAACCTCTGTGTTTGTGTGTGCACTCCTTATAGATAGCATTGCGAAAACTGTCACATTGTTGTTAGAGGAACTATAGGGCTTTTGTTGTGGGCCCAATTGAATTTGGTTCGGAGGATGCAGTACTTGCCCCGGTCCGCAGAGCAGTGGGTGGAAAGCTGAGAAGTCAGGAGCTGGCTTAATGTATTAAGGGGGGCCTTTTTGTGTCAGCCCCGAGGCATTTCTGAGGCAGAAAGAGCCTCCCCTGCTTAGAGGCTTTCTGAAGGGTTAAACACTTGGATGGGGTTCAAGCTCCATAGCGCCTAGGGAAAGTGCATTTGAATATGGACAAGTTTCATGTAATTAGGACTTAATTTTATTAACATATGCAAATTGTTAACTCAGAGGTTTGTTCAGCTGGTGGAGATCAGCTGAGCACAAACGCTTCATTGTTCCTGGGGCAAATAATGGATTTGGAGTCGGACGGTGGCAATGCATAACCAGCTATCTAATTTAAGTCGTACCATGGCGAAATTTCATTAGTAGCCATGGAGATGGGGTTAATTGTGCTGACTAATGGCCCTGACTACGACGGTGGCCCCCAAAAAACAGCAAAAGCACGACGGCTTACTTAATCTGCCTCGCGATAACACTTGTTTAGACACGTTTTCCTCATGTGCGAATTTGCATATGCAAATCTGGGGTCTTCCTGATCTCATTCGTCATGTCGGGCTGTCAGACGCGTAGAAAGACAATGAAAGTGAGAGCGAAGGCTGTTGCTGAGCTCACCATAGAATGGGCAGCATTATTCAGGCCGACAACATTCTTTCATAATTTGTTTCTGATTAATAGACCAGACTGAGGCTCGTTCTGTTCGGGGCTTTTAGCAAAGAGAAGGTCAGGTCAGAAAGAGTTTCCACAGCAACTAAAGATCTATTCTTTTCCCTTTGGCTAATTAAATCACATTCTTAAGGCCTCTCCACTTTTTTTTGAGGAGAGTGGAAGAGGATGGAGAAGAAAAAAAAAAAATACTGTCGCAGATAATCTCTAGTTTCCTTCAGCTATAGATGGGAGAAGCCTGGTGCAGTGCTAGTTTTCCTGAAGTAATCCTGTTTTTTGACAGAAATGTAAACTGATATAATTGCTTTTCAGGAAAGGGAATGCAGGGTTTGTACAAGTGTAAAAAGCATCGGAAAAGGATTAGCATTTTTTTGCATAATGCACAGCGGCTTTGAATGGGGCACTGAATGGTTGACTGAGTGACTTAGATGAAAGCGAGATGGAAACGGTGCCTTCTCGTCCTTTCTTTCCAGGCCCCGCTTGTCCCCAAAGATGTTTGTCGAGGACTTGAGACAACAGGCACAGGCTTCATATTCCTGAAGCCTCCCAAGATGCCTGCAGATTTTGTCATCATGTGAAGTAATATGTATGATAATGGTGTCTCTCAACTGGTAAATAGCAGCCCGTATGCTTTATTCAGTAGCGTTCAGGCACAATAGCAGAGCTAGGGAGTGGATTCTGCAGAGATGGGATTTCTTTTTTCCTCCAGTGTCCTCAATTTAAAGAGGAAAGGTTTTGATTGAACGCTAGAAATGTGTGCACTTCTTACTTTTTTATTTCTTTTTGTTCTTTTACAGCCCTCAATATAAACAGGAAGGGGTTTGATCGAGAACACTAGGAATATGTTTGTAATCCTTTTGTTAAAACATTCCAAGCCTGAATTTTTGCGTGTGCTTGTGTGAAAAATAAAACGCTTAATACGGCACTCATATATTATGGATGAAGCGTTTTGGAGGACGGTCTGATTCTAGCTCTAGATTCTTGTTTTGGGGGGAAGGTGCCGGTGTGACGTGAGCACCGCTTCCGGGATTTCCGCGTCACTGACATCGCGATCTGTTACATGGACGCGAGCTGCCGCCAGAGACGTTTTTTCCATGTTTTGTTGTGTTCTGTGAGGCCTTGATCATCTTTCACTGACCTTTTATAGACTAGAGCTATCCTTTCATATGCAAATGATTAAGGGAGAGGAATTGTAGCCGGGATAAGTGCTCACAGGTTATCACGAACAAAACGATTATTCTTCTTTTCTCTTCTGTTTCTTTTTCCGACCATTACAGGGGTGAAAAGCAAGTAGCTTTGAGTTGATTGTGAAAGGTGGCGGTGTCAGTCTTTTTAACCCCGGCTCCAAAGAAAAGGATACACCGTGGATGACGCTTCACGTCTGTTCATTTCAAACAAGGCTCACAGTTAGACAAGTCATGCTTTAGTGTCTGGTTGAATCAGGCGTGTACTGACAAGCTCAACCAGATGTTGATGTGGGCCCGGTTGCCAAGTGAAACTTGTATGCTGTGGATTGTCCCCCTTTCCGCCCCCACCGGCCCTCGAGATGTACTCTTCTTACTCCGCAGCTTGGATGTAGTTAAAACGTCTCTTCCTCTTCCGCGACATAAACGCCGTTCCCCCCGATGTGTGAGAACACATGACTGATGAGGACATGGACATTTCAAACAATCGTAAGGGTTGTTATGAGAAGGACTTGTTATCGTGAGGAAATGTAATTTTTGTCCTCATTGAGAACTTTCATTTTTGAGCGCAGTTATCTAAATGTTTTTGTTGCTCTTGGTCCTCTGCCAGTCAGGATTACATTACTTTTACTGTCAGCTTGTGTCTCATCGGAGAAGGGGATTTTTCCCCTTCGTATTCTCAGGCCTTCTTTGGGTTTTTTCTTTTGTGACGCCTTTGCTACAGGATATTAAAAAAGGGGGAAAAACAAATCTAACTAAAGCAACGTTTAGGCATTTCAATGGAAAAGGCAGTCATGTATGGAAATCAACAGAGTAGACCAAATATTAAGTCTTTTAAAAGCAACAATACAGATTAAAGAAGAAGGAGGAGAGCGAAAGTTTAGCTTATGTAAACGGAGCTGTGCCCATATAGCCTTTCCTGAGCCGGTGAACACACTGGTTGCATTTTGACTTCACAACTTTTCAGGTACATATGTAGCCACTGTCGCAGAGACCGTTAGCAGCTAAAGATCGAAAGGGATGTTTTTTTGATGTAAAAATGACCTGTTGTTCTGTATGACTTTAAATATTTCTGAATCGGTTGTAAAATTATATTTTTGCATTTGACTGTCTGTCTCGTTTTTCAAAGCAGCTGAGATACCGGGGGACAAGGTAATCTCATGTGAAGATTTGTGTCTCTTTAGATCATAGCAACCAAGTGTGCATTAAAAATCATACGGAGGAATTGTCATATTGCCACAGCTGTTGTGAAGCACCCTATTTCATGTGCAAGTACAATTGTTTGGGAAAAGGTTGAGCTTAACTGTGACATCCTCTTCCTGTTTCTCCCTCCATATGTAGATAAAACTTTATAGGAGCTCCATTCAGACAGATGTACATTCAAAAATGGTACGCACCCTCGTTGCCGATCTCAGCTGGATAACAAGGCCATTATTAGTCGTCAAGAGAGGGATGAGACCATAATTGAATATGTATGACCGGTAGTGCCTTATGTAAACAGATAAATGAGAGCCTGCCCTCATGAATATTCATGCCGCTTAGTACATCTGGCCCTGTGATGAGGATATTAACATGGCTGTTCCACCTGTGTGTATGTGTATGAAGAAAAAGAACAGTTTTCCAGACATGACACTGGCCCAGTGTTTGTGTTAGTCCAGAGGCTGAGCAAGAGAAGTCCCCGGAGAAGTATTTGGTTAATGCTAGACTTCTCATATCCTGTCTCGCTCTGGTCTGGCATGTGCGTTGGAATCATCTTTAATTATTTGCTTTAAAGGGGGTTAGACTTTCCATCAGTGCAGATGAGTGGCACGGACTGAAGGCTGGTTTTGTGTGGGCGCTCGAGGTCCCGGCTTGGGTTGTTGTCTTTTTAGTTTTAATGACGTGTAGTGACAGAACGAGATTAAATTTGCAGCTAGCGGAGCTCACGTTAGAGAATCGTGGTCACGAAATAAAAAGAACAAAGTATCGCATTGAGCTGAGAGAAAAAAGATAATAGTGTCTTCTGCATTTTGGGCTTTTGAATAAACAATGATTTTCTGCGTCACCTTGTCCTCGTTTTTTTTTTTTTTTTTTTTTTTTTTTGGGAGGGAGATTTCTTTGAGTTTCATATGGAGACAATAGAGAGCCCTGCTTGCCGTGCCCATAACCATTTAAGTTATGGACAATCAAAGAAAGTGTAATAAAAAAGACCTATGGAAAGCGTATGAAAAAACCATTAGGGAAAATTGCGGTCCTTTGGGGTGTTTCATATAAAATCAAATCAGAGGCCTTTGCGAAGATCAAGCGATGCCTATGAATGGTGGACTGGAGGGTTGTTAAATCCGACGATGGATGGGGGCTAGACGAATGTTTGAGGAAGCACAGATTATTTTCCATTTAATGCCTGCGAGTCTGTGAGATTTGTTGAAACAAATGTATATGTGCCATTTCATGCGCTCGCATCTGGACTTTGCATTTCAAAACACTCCCTCACCGCAGCTTTATGCTTATTACTGCATGGCATTTGATAGCAAAACAAATCATTCTTCCCCCTGACTATTACCATTCAGAGCTGTAGGTATAATGTGTTTTCTTTGCTTTAATTAGTTGGCTGTTATGCTGATCCAGAGCTTGTTTTCTCTTCTAGCTTGTCATTGACCTCAAAATACCCCCAGTGTCTTGTTGAGGCCTTAGCGATCTGAAAAGCATAACACAATGTGGCCTTCTCCGCTGCAGCGTGCTGATAATGTTACAGCCGGGCCAAAGCGGCCCATATAGGCTTTCAAACGGCGTAAGTGGCAATAACCACAGACTCTTTTAATGTTTCTCTTCATTAGCACTGCTCACGGATGTTTTTTCGGTCCCTTGCCCTTTTCATCTGAGAAAGAAACAATTTTTGGCTCCCTTATAATATGCCATTAAATTAATGATTTTTTTTAATGAGTCAAAAAAGGATTAATCATTTTACTACTCGCGTCATTTTGTCTGGTGATTGTAGGAAGCAGACGGAGCGACATGAATGCCAGATTCGTCGAAATTAACTTTGAAAATTGAATCGGTAGTTTGCGTGACATTCCGTTTATTTGATAATGGAATATTGTGGCCCTAATTTCAGCTCATTCTAATTACATCTGACAGTTGTTTGTTTGGAGTGAAATCCAATTAAAGTGTACACTTTTCAAGCGGAATACTCCGGTTCCTCCTTAAAGAAATAATGACCCCATGATGGCTCTGAAAATAAATGTTTTTTTGTGGGCATACAAGGGTAAACTCGCAACAGCTGTCAGAACAGAGTTTGTTTAAAAAGCAAATGCCTTTGGTCTAAAGTTCATTTGGAGAGCTCTCTAATTAAATATAGGCCCGAACCTTAAGTTAATTAGTAATTCTCTGGCTCCAGAAATTAGGGAGATCTGGAGCACGATCTCTCGTGCTGCCATATAAAGGCATTAGGGCTTGCACGGGAGAAGTTAGTTAGCAGTAATTCATGCTTTAATAGATTGTTTGACATGTTTTGTGAAATTCCTGCGTGAAGAACGCTTGGGTTAGCGCATAGCTAGCGGCGCTGGAATGCATGCAGGGATACCTGGCCTGTGATTATGTTTATAATACTAGATAATTACAGGACCGGCAGGCTGGATGCTCCGTCTTTACTGAGCAGCTTGAACTTTAAACTTTTATTGTTTCTCGGGGAAAATGACAGCACAGAAAGGTCAAAATCTGCGAACGAAAAACGGGCTCTTGATCCAAATGGCGCCTGCTTACTGCTCCCGGCCCATGCGGTAGCGTGTCAAAACATTCATCAGGTTAAAGTTAGTTAACAGAGGACGACCGTAGAAATATAACACCTGTCTGACAGGCTTAACGGGGTATATTTTTAGATGGCTTGTTAAACGGTGAATTCACCCCCTCCCATGTGTTTTTTGGAGGTGAAATATGTGGCCTGTGTTTGACTTTGTGTGTGTGTGTTTGGTCCTCACCCCCGTCTTTGCTATGTAAGCCATGTTTGTAGGCCTTATTTGAAAGTAGCCAACACAAAGCGTGTGATTACATGAGCGTCACTCATTCGGACAACTTCGATTGCAGGACTGACGTTTTTTAATTCCGCTTTATTTATTTTTATGTATTGGAAGGGGGCAGTGCTTTCAAACAGATGTGCGTAAAACTACGATTTATGTAACTGGTAAGCGCTTTCATATTGCATGTATTGTACTCCACGAGAACATGTTTGACCAGTAGATTAATATTTATTTAGCACAGGGAAATCAAGGGATTAGTCAGTCATCATTTTAACTCTAATCCTGCTCGGCAAAAACTAGACAAAGAGGGTGATTACTGAACACGGACTGGCAAAGCTACAATTAGATTCTCTGCTTGTCTTGTTGAGAAGGGAAAAAAAAACACTCACACACAACACATACGCACAAAGGGAAAACGCTCTGAACTTTTTTCCCCCTCCTGCAAAGAGAAAAAAATAGAAGCAAAGCAGAAAGCAAACATATTCATCACTCGTGCTTGTGTGGACAGCAGAAAGATCACGAGATGAATTCACGTCAAGCCAGTGAATCAGAGAAAACGGCTCTAATTTTAGTCAGTGCCTCCTCTGAGAAATGTGTGTTTCTAGTGAGTCGGTGTGTGTTTAGTCATATTCTCTGTCAGTGCCTGTGCGTGTTTGTATTTGTTTGTGTGCCATTACTATAAAGAGGAAACAGCATATCTGCTTTACTAATTAAGCCGTAAGACTCACCAGGGGCCACGCATTGATTTGCATCTGGCTTATTTCTCTTAGCAAAACACACACGGCAAATATGCCTGATGGGTCTCAGGTGGGCAAACATGCGTGGTTGTCTCTGTGATGCTCTTTAGGTTAACTGTCGTAGTTAACTTGGCAGAGCTGAAACCAGAGAGAGAGAGGGAGAGAGAGGTGGGGTTAAAGAGATGATCTGCTGTGTCACGTGCACATGGGCACCAGAGAAGATGTGAAACCAGATGTGGGGTGAAAAAAAGGCTAAAGAGGAAGACTAGTGGGGAACCTGCCAGCATACGTTCCCCTTTCCCCTCCTTCTCTTTTTCTCAGTTGAAAAAGAATGTTAATGATTTTTTTCGCCCCCCCTGCGCTCCTCCAGAGACACAGCCTCATTGTTTGTCGCGAGGACCTTTTCTTTCAAACTTAATTACCTTCTCCCCTTTTTTCGGTGACTTGGACTGAAAGTTTGCACTGTTTAGGGAGAGGTCGTCACACATTCTTTTTACGCTCCTTTTCATTAATCCGGGGTGTGCAGGCATTTTCTCTCCGTGTCGGGACGGTAGGGGTGGGTAATGGAAGAGCCTCGGAACGATCCGCAGGAAGCTTAAAGCCGGTTAATGCAGTATAATAGTCTGGACATAGACTGGCCTTTGTTTGTGCGGTTCATTTCGAATCAGGCGTAATTAACTCCAGAGTGTTTCCAGATTGCCAGCGAGGAGAAATTGCAGCCTTTTCTGCTTTGAATTGAGAAAAGACATTAGCTATGTAGATTATGTTTCCCTTTGATACCGGCCTCTCCTGTTAAAAGTTTTCGAATGGGAGAGGGAGTCGTATAAACCCAGGCACTCTTTTTTTTTTCCCCTCTCGTTTAAAGGGTCTTTTTGATGTAATTTTTGTATGTAAAACTCATGTCACGTGATATGCTCCCCCCCGCCTTTCTTTTGTTTTTAGTATAACAAGATTTTAGAGATTTAAAAACGGCAACTTTTTTTAATACTTAACTTGTTTTGTGCTTCAGATTGTTTGACTCTTTTGTTAAACGCCAGCCACAGAAAGGTAATTTGTACAACAGCTAAATAGACGTCTTTTTGCTGATGTGGATTTGCCACACCCGACAGTAATGATATGTTGCGTATTGAAAATGAGGCCCTTAAATGTGGTTATGGCACAGGGGAGATATCCTGCTTCTACTGTTACACCTCTGGGCATCGACGGGGTCGGGAAAAGCCTTTGTGAAAAAAGGGTCATGCAAAACCGCTTTTTTTTCCCCCACTCCTTTTCTCACTCCCCTTTGCAATTCTCTCTCTTTTTTTGGACTTAAACAAGAAAGAATTAAGCCTCCCGGTGTCCTTGGAGGCCAGAGAAGCTCTTGATGTTTGGATAATACCACTTTGATGGATTTTTCATCAGTTCTTTCTGCATGGCAACAAATAAACAAGTATAATTAGACTTGTGAAGGCCCATTCATGCCTTTGTTAGGATTAGATATATGTGCAGTTTGCATGCTGTGACTCTCCTTTGTCTTTCCTTAACTCACTATGACATTTTGATAGAGGATTTGGTGTTGAGAAAAGCCCCAGCAGAGGCTGGGATGACCTTTCCTAAATCGGATATAATTCGGAGGCGTTTTACCTATTTTTCCAGTTTTTTTTCCTTCACACTCGTATTGCAGTTCCACTTCAGTAACGCGTAACACATATGTGTACGCTAACGTTTAACGTTTGTCTATGTCTCAAAAAAAAAAAAAGACGACCTGAAAAACTATTTAGGGAAGAAAGGGTGAGTGAAATCCTTTTTCTTTGGGGGGTGTGTGGGTGGATTGGATCAGGGGGAGTCTTAGCACTCGGGTAAATCTAGCATTCCTACTCCATTATTCCCATCTCTTGATCAGATCACATTCTTTTTAATCACTTCACAGGCAGCGTCTCCACAGAGAAACGAGAGAGAAGCCGAGACAGTCTTAATTAAAAAAACGGAGGTAGAAACACTGTTTGCCATCTTTTTCTTCTAATGGGAACGGGAGCCATTTCCATGCAATGAGATCTGTCCTCATTGTTTTGAGAGAGCGTTCTTTCAGTTCCAAGAAAAAGAGCTTAGTGTTTGTTTTTTTTTTGTTTTTTTTCTTTTTCTTTTTGTAGCCTTTGCTTTTTAGACCGAATAGAAGGAGGGAAAGTAAGACAAGAGAGAAAAGCTGTTTCACAGTTAAGTTACAACACGTTGGAGGAATTATAGAACGGTGTATAGAAAAAGGTGTTAACAGAGGAAAAATGGAGTCAAAAAGAACATAGAGCCCCTTTTAATAGCAAAGTATGTACTTAAGACTAGTTTCTGCCTTTTGGGTGGAAAAGAGAGTATGTTAACAACTGAGATTGAGCGGGTTTGAAGAAAGACGCCTGCATGTGATTCTTTTAAAGTCGTTCTTGTCAGGCGTCTTGAACACTTGAGGATGTCTGGATAATATGCAGTGACTTTGCTGTAGCAAACAGTGATTTATATATTTATTTTTGTGAGAAGAAATTGATGGGCACACTTAAGTTACAGGGCTGATTGTCAATGAAACGTCTTCTGATGCGAAATATCAATATGAAAGCTAGAGGTGCTCTCAGCATCCCCGGATACTTGCCTCGTATCAAAACAAGCGTAGCTCTGAGCTGTTTAGCTCTTTTGTGCCTTGCTTTATAATTCATAGGCGTGTAATGATTCACATGCATAGCCAAAAAAGTAGAGACACAGTCAAATCCAAAGGAGGCATCTCTCTCAGCACTTCAAGTGTCAAGAAATGCATAATTCATCTCAAACTGCGTGTTTTATGTCCGGACCCGCATTAACTGATGTTGTGTGTTAGGATCCGAAGGCAAGCAACAAACACGCACAGTTACACACACAATCTCTGCATAAGTTCTATTTTTCTGCTGCCTGAAAGAAAGAAAAAAAGAGTATGAGGAAGACGGTTGTATAATTACAGCTTCCATATTGTATTTGATACCTTTTAAAGGTACAAATCACAGGCAGCCGCTGACAAGGTAGACACATGAGGGAGAGTGTGTGTTTTGTGAAGGTTGCTTGTTTTATGATGTGCAGTGGGTTTTGTGTTAACGTTGTTGGAATGTTGTGTGCGGCTCACACACTCACCCAGCGCCCACAGGCCCTGGAGGCAGCTGCTGCTGGCTCTGTGATCTTACACCGGGAGATGCAGAAATTATCACAGGAGAACACTGTAATCTAGCCCTCGCTTCCCTGCCAAACGTATGTTTTTGGAGATGTACATTCCTCTCGGCTTGCATAAATGACCCCCCGCCCCACTTCGCCACTGCACACATACACAAGACACACCTTTTTCTTTTCTTGTGTGAAGCTAATTCTAATAGGTGCTAATTTTGCTCTAATTGCTACGCAGTTTTGCACTCGGGGCATTTGGGAGCATTGTCAGGTCTATAGTGCATTGTGCAGATCACCCCTACTATTTGTTTGTTATACAATTTAATTTTCAATTCATTAATGTGATAACGTATTTGCATTTTTATTATTCTAATTCTTTATTTCTCTGCATTGAGATTACACTTGATTTGAATAGTACAACGTATCTTTTTCTATGCGTAATATTCATATGATATTCCAAATGTATTTATCCAAGGCTTTATTTAAATGAATACCTGAATTGCTTTGTATCAAAACAGGTATCTGGGAAAAAAGGAGAGGGCATGGCTGTAATTGTTGTTTAATTTTGCGTCATCTTTTAACCTCGTTTCCATTTGGGGAAAAAAAACGCTTTTCTAAATTGCATTGTGTTCAATAAGCTATTATCAGATTTCCTATATTCTTGAGAATAATTAGAAAATAAAGCCTGGCGCAGCAGACAGGGCTGCCGTTTTAAAATTCTGGGTCTGTCTTGAGTGTATTTCATTTTAATTGAAAGCACAGCAGTTGCAAGCCCGTCGTTGTTGGCCTTCACCACAAATCTCTACCTCTTCTGCACACACTGATATCACCCTTAAAATTTGGAGCAGCTGGGTTTTTCTTTGCTCTCTGGGCCTCATTCGCCGAGCCTGGGCATGGTAGGCACATACGCTTTGGATCCAACTCTATTTCAGCGTCCAAGCTTAGTCCTAGTCTCTTTTAATCTGCATTGCTAGCCTTGAGAATAAATTGTCTGTGGTCCAAGGGAAAAAGAAAATATGATTGAAGGGTTTTCATCAGCAAGGTGCGCGAATGATTTGTGAAAGCCAGGAGAGACCCTGATTGAGGCAGTGACGGTTGGGAGATGGGCAGCCATCCAGGATAGATAACATCGCAATGGTATTTCAAATGGTGTGCTTTATGTGCTTGGGTTTTTGTGGGCTGCCAAGGATGAAAAATGAAAAACAAAAAAAGTGAAAAGAAATTGCGAGATGGCCCTCCCGGGGTGACTGGACTGGGTGTGCTAAATATTAATTTGAGTTTGAGGTGATTGTCGGAGAGGCCAAAGCGTGGGTTAGAATTTGGATGGCTGCTTAATCAGGGCTTGTTAGATACCTGCTGGGGGATCTCTCAGAGGGAAGATTTGGTGTAAGCTGATTTACTAAGTAACATAGGAACCAAAGAGATACCGCCTCTCTCTGCCAAAGTGGTCATGATTTGAATGTGGTGGTCCACACCTCTTTTCTTTGCTTATTGTAATTATATTGCTGTGATAAAGGGGCTCACAGAAACTTTTGTGTGGGAGTAGTCTGATTTTAAGGGGAATGCTGCGCGTATTATTGAAAAAGTCTTATACTTAAACCTCTTTTTGCAACGATTGAAGCCTCTTGTTAACCTCTGCTAAAATCAATGGAGTGTCTGTCTGTTCATTTCAAAATCATTTTTCTAGATAGGTCTCCGCTGCTCGTTTTAGAGCTAATTCACGAGCAATTGCAGCTCAGGAATGCTCTCTATATCATCAAGGACAGCACATGCTGAAGATCAGGTGCGCCATCATTATACACGTTCTAATATGTCTTTGCTCTCTTTTGTTTTTTTATTTATGCAGGTCCCTGACAGGCTGGATGAAATGAGATCCCCATGTAGCGATTACCATGGAAACTTGTGATTCCCCTTCTCTCTCAAGGCAGGAAAATGGGCAGCAGATATCAAAGCTACGTGAGACGACACATCTTGATAATGAGGTGCCAGAGAAAGTCCCTGGGATGGAGCCTGACAAGGAAAACAGCCCTGCGGATGACAACCTGAGGACGGAGGAGAGCCGTCGAGAGATCGCGTCGGGATTGAGCACGGAGAATGCAATAGGAGCGGCCACTAAAGAGATCCCCTGCAACGAATGTGCCACTTCCTTCTCGAGTTTACAAAAATACATGGAGCACCACTGCCCGAACGCTCGCCTTCCTCTTCTGAAGGACGAGAACGAGAGCGAGGTCAGTGACCTTGAGGACAGCGATGTAGAGAACCTGACAGGAGAGATAGTTTACCAGCCAGATGGCTCAGCTTTTATTCTTGAGGACTCCAAAGAAGTTGGCCAGAATGCCCAGTCAGGGGTCAAAAGCCTCTTCTCCCCAGCACTGTTTTCAAACTCCCAAACTGCTGCCGGGGACAAGACTGAGCAGTCGGCCACAGCCCCCATGTCCTTTTATCCACAAGTGATCAATACCTTTCACATCGCTTCATCCCTCGGGAAACCATTTACGGCCGATCAGGCTTTCCCAAATACCTCAGCATTAGCAGGAGATGGTCCTGTGTTGCACAGTTTCCGTGTCTACGATCTCCGACACAAGAGTGATAAAGACTATCTTACCATTGATGGCGCAGCCAAAAACTCCTGTGTGTCCAAAGATGTTCCAAACAATGTGGACTTGTCTAAATTTGATGGTTGCATTAGTGATGGGAAAAGGAAACCTATTCTGATGTGTTTCTTGTGCAAGTTGTCTTTTGGTTATAGTAGGTCATTTGTAACCCATGCTGTGCATGATCATCGGATGACCCTCAATGAGCAGGAGCAAAAGCTCCTTAGTAATAAATATGTCTCTGCCATCATACAGGGCATTGGTAAAGACAAAGAACCTCTTATAAGCTTTCTGGAACCAAAAAAAAACAATTCTGTGTTACCACACTTTTCTACTGCAAACTTCATGGGCCCTGATCCAGGCATTCACAGCCTGTGGAACACCTTTCACATGGATAATGGTGATTCCCTGCAGGCTGGTTTCGCCTTCCTGAAAGGAAGTGCCAGTTTGGCATCTTCTGCAGACCAGTTGCCCAGGAGTGCCCAGATGCCAAAGGCTGAACTGAACCTCGGGGTTGCGGCCACCTCGGCGCGCAAGTCCCCCGTCGGCTCCATGTCTCTCCAGCGCTCATCGCCAGGGGCTGGGTGCAGGGATCAGGAGAGCAACTGTGAACGGCAGAAGGACATTAGCACTTTGCATGCCAATGGTGAGCTCCCCATTAAAAGCGAGCCCAGAGACGCGGCCGACGCAGAGGAGGACGAAGACATGTATTTGAACGAGCTCGACGATGATGGTGTTTGTGAACTTGGGGATAGTACCAGTAGCAAAGATTTCCCTCTCTTAAACCAAAGCATTTCTCCTTTATCGTCCAGTGTGCTAAAATTTACTGAAAGGGGTACTACTTCCTCTGTGACTGTTGCCAATGACCTAGAGAAGACAAAGCAAGCTGCTGCCAGCTTGGACTACAGCAATGACTCCACGAGCGGAGGCAGCAAAGACGGCTGCGACTCCAACGGTGGCAGGGATGGCAGTCCGCCATCTTTTCCTCTCGACTTGATACGGCGAGACGACGAAAGCCCAGGCCCACTGCACCAGCATGCTGCCATGCCCAGCACCCCTGGCACCCCCGGCCCAGGAGAAGGCTCTCCTGGAAGTGGAATCGAATGCCCCAAGTGTGACACTGTCTTAGGTTCCTCACGTTCACTTGGTGGTCACATGACCATGATGCACTCACGGAACTCCTGCAAGACGCTGAAATGCCCCAAATGCAATTGGCACTACAAGTACCAGCAGACCCTGGATGCTCACATGAAGGAGAAGCACCCAGAGTCTGGAGGCTCTTGTGTCTATTGCCGCACAGGCCAGCCTCACCCTCGACTCGCCCGAGGTGAGAGCTACACGTGCGGCTACAAGCCTTTCCGCTGCGAGGTGTGCAACTACTCCACAACCACCAAAGGCAACCTTAGCATACACATGCAGTCGGACAAGCACCTCAACAATGTGCAGACGCTGCAGAACGGAGGAACGGAAGCCATCTACAACCACGCTGCTCCTGTGTCCAACCCCAGCCTGAGCGGGTGCGGCACGCCCTCACCCTCCAAGCCCAAACAGAAACCAACGTGGCGGTGCGAGGTCTGCGACTATGAGACCAACGTGGCTCGCAATTTGCGCATCCACATGACAAGCGAGAAACACATGCACAACATGATGCTTCTTCAGCAGAACATGAAGCAGATCCAGCACAACTTGCATCTGGGCTTGGCTCCGGCTGAGGCGGAGCTCTACCAGTACTACCTGGCCCAGAACATCGGGCTCACCGGTATGAAACTGGAGAACCCTTCAGACCCGCAGATGATGATCAACCCCTTCCAGCTTGACCCTAGCACTGCCGCAGCTCTGGCTCCCGGTCACGGTGAGTAGTTTTCCCCCTTGGATATGCTTGTCACTCACTTTCTTTTGTTCTCTGTCTCCTTCACTGACTCTGGTCTTATTACTCCTGTCATTATTGTGTCCTGCTCTCGACCTGTTCTGTGATTTGAGCTGCTATGTGAGAATCTGTTTCCTAGTTTTCTTAAGTTTAGCCCTCGTCTTAACATGGACTGTAGTGAGCAGATTACCTACACTCAACATACAACAGCAGTTTTATTCTTTCACTTTGTCAGTCAAGACCAAACACAGCCTTTTCTGCATCTGTTTCTGAAAGCTGATACCCTTGTGCATTAAACTCATGGATCTTTACCTCCATACATGGTATAGACCGACACATATACATTAGCCTGTCAAGAAATATTGTTTCCACAAAAAAACATTGTCCTTCATCCAGCAACTCAGAAACTCCTGTCTAACAAAATGCTATATTTGCACCTTGTCTTGATCTTGTGTAATTATTAAATTCAAAGCTTTTTTTCAAGGGGTTGAGGGTATGAGAAATGGTCTAGTTTGCTTCTAAAAGTGCAGAGATCAAAGAACTAAATTACAATTAGATGTAAGATTATCTGTTTTTTATCATTTTCATTTTTAGGACTACTGTTGAGGCAGGCTCGTTTTATATGATTAGTTTTGTGTCTTTAAAGAGAGAAGAAACAAACGTGCCTAAGTACAAACTCAGGAATGCCTGGTAGGAGTAATTAAAGCTATCTGATGAGGGAGTTTAGAACTTGAAAGGGATGATTGTAATTGATCCTGATTCAATCCTATTATAGCTTTTTATAGTTAAGGCTTTATAAAAGCCATACTCCTTACTGGGGCTTTATTTTATCAAATCCTTTTGTATGGGTGCCCTACACCGGTCTCTCAGCTCTTTTTAAATTTCATTTAATAATAAAAAAAAAAAAAACCTTTCCTTTTTTCTCTTCCCTCTGACTGTGCCCCCACCTCTTCCCTTCTCCACCCCCCACCCTTCTCTCTCTCTCTCTTTCTATTTCCTTGTCTCTCCCTCTTTCTCTCTCTCTCCCTCTCCCTGCAGTAAATAATGAACTGCCTGCGGAGCTGCGTCTTGCGAGTGGTCATCTAATGGGTGATGACCTGTCCGTCCTCTCTGCTGGGGAGCTGTCACCTTGCATCAACGACCCGCTGCTGAAGCTCTTCCAGTGCGCAGTGTGCAACAAATTCAGCTCTGACAGCCTGGAGGCCCTCAGTGGGCACGTGGCGGCAGAGCGATCGCTTCCGGAAGAGGAGTGGAGGGCCGTGATGGGAGACGTCTACCAATGCAAGCTGTGCAACTACAACACGCAGCTCAAGGCCAATTTCCAGCTCCACTGCAAGACCGACAAGCACATGCAGAAGTATCAGCTGGTGGCCCACATCAAGGAAGGTGGCAAAGCCAACCAGTGGCGTCTCAAGTGCATTGCCATCGGCAACCCTGTGCACCTGAAGTGTAACGCCTGCGACTACTACAGCAACAGTGTGGAAAAGCTGAGACTGCATGCGACCAACCAGAGGCACGAAGCGGCGCTGAAGGTCTACAAGGTCAGCTATGCTTTACTTTGTGTTGAACTGTGTCATGACCCACTGTCCTAGTTCTGTGTGTTCTGTGTCACATGGGTTAATATTTACTTTTTGTTTAACTTTTTATTGCATTATATTTATTTTATCACTGTATTTGAAAGAGTCAGGCCATGGTCAGGAGACTACTGTACAAAAGTGAACATTTGTTTTCTAGCACCTGTTTTTTTTTTTTTTATGATGTCAGATGTCATTAGCCCAGCTTTAAATTTGATTTGGCCTTCCATGATCGCCCTTTTCCTAGTTTCCTCTGCTCTCTTTCCTGTAAAGACAGGAATATGCCAGTCAGCCTGTTTACACGATGCCTTTCAGAAATCAAACCTAATTGAATTTATGCCAGAAATATCAATATTTTTAACAGTTGGCCGCTATTGTAGCGCTTCACTGAATTTTCACCTCATAGGAAAACTGCCCTATCAGCCAGTGTATAACAACAAACATCATGTGAACAACTGACGAATTTTGAACATGTGACTGTGTGTGCCTGTTAACATGCATGCTTAAGAAAGGGAAAACATTTCGATTATTTTTCGATTGCACTGTGTTTAACTAGTTTTATTTATTTATTTTTACATACAAATTATGTTTTGATGTTTCAGACATTCCCTTTCTGATTTGCGGGTCATATTTGACTGTTTTGCTCAAGGCCTAAGGCAGATAACTGATCCACAGCGGTGGGGGTTGAACAGAGGCCACTGCAGCCTCATCCTGTTCTTAAGTGCATTTGGGTGTTGACTTACTGGACTTGTGTGATTGCCTGAAACAATAATACTAACATCCTGAAATCATAGACCAGCATCACATCCCAGACACATTAGTGGACTCCTCTGGATAAACTGTATTAACTTAATGAGGATCTATTGACCAGCATTAGTCACTTTTGACTTGTGTGTGCTCGTAAGCTGGACTGAGCTGTATATTTAGAAAAGTGAATTTAGCAGCTGACAATGGCTAGACTGCAATCGAAATTGGCAGTCTTGTAATGATAGCAATAATGCGAACAATTCATTACTCTGACCCAATTACACACAGTCATTCAAAAAGGATTTTTAAAAGGAAAACACAACTACTGTCACTTTCACACCGAACACCCTCCTGAAAAATAGAACAAGTCAGAAACAAATGCTGAAAAAGGCCTTCAAAGAATAAGAAATGGTGAGTTTCTAGTACTTTTCTTTTTTTAAGAAATGGGACTTTGAGCTGCTGCGGGTTATTAATGTATTCAGACAGTGTTAGAAATACAGAGCAAGTAACTAAACAACAAAGAGCAAATCCTCCAATGGGTGAAGTCAGCATGAGGCAAATAAAGGGCTGAAAGAATCGCATGTGGTATTTGGAGGCCTGGCATTAAAGACGCAGTCCATGGGAATGTTTTGAAATCCTTAGCAGTTTAGAAAGGGGTGGGGGGTCAGGGGGCTTGGCTAATTCTCTAAGCAAATAAAAAGGCTCCATGGCAACAGAGAGCATTTCGGATCACATCGAAAGACAAATAGATTGGAGATTAGAAGAAGAGAAAGGCCTAGCTTAGCTATGATCTTAGTTAGTCTGGCAGTAGATTTGTTTCTTCACGTGCACGTGTGGTTGGGTCGCTGCCTGATTATTGACATGGTTGTTTGCGTTCATCCTGAAATGTTTAATTAGAGTTTGCCTTTAGTTTTAGCAAAAAAGGTATTTTTTTATATTTACACTTTCTTTTTTAGAACAGCAGGTGGCTATGTAGAGCATGTAGCACTGAAATACTCACGATATTTCAATTTCAATGTTGAACCAGCATGTTACATATAATCTAATAAAATCTGTAGTTTTGTATGGTTTTAATTAAAAGTAATTGTTGAAAAAAACCATAAGCACTCAAATGGACGCCCACCTCTTTGAGTTTTATTGGCTTACACTTTAAGAAGTGTCAGAACAGGTGATGGGGCTGAATTTTGATGTTGAGAGGAGGGTGTCCATTTGACACACAGGGGGTGAGGGGGTTCACTCTGGCTCTCTCATCTCCTTGCACCCCCACCTTTACCCTGGGAGAGGGAAATCTGTTCTACAGATGCGGCTTCTAATGCTTTTGGCAGGAACTGGGCCGTTTCGCTCATGTATATTTGGTAGTAAATGTTGGGAAAAAAGAAAAAGAGGTTTCTTTATTTGACCAGAAAAACACCTCGTCTTTTATGTTCGGAGGTGAAAGGGTAGCCCGCTCAAGAACAAAGTATTGATGACCTTTCCATATGAGCCCCGGAACACAAAGTATCTTTATAGCCCAAAATGATGAAGGATACAAACAAAAAGCATATTCAGTATTTTTATTGCAGCTTTGTACCTACGATTTTTTTTGAGTTCAGATTTTCCAGACATTAAAAAAGGCCTCAATTACATTAGCAGTGCAATGTTTCTTTTCTTTTCTTTTCTTTTTTTTTTTATGAAAGGCTAGGCAGTTTTAAAACTCCCAAACCCACACCTAAAACAGCCTTGACATTTTTTTCACTGTTATGTAGTAATTCGGCTGTTAAAATAAATACAATGCACATTCTTGACCTCTTAGTGTTTGACATTAGTAATGATATGTTTTCGTTATACAATTATCGTTAATAACCACTCAAATAAACGCAGATGTAGTCAAGTGTAAATCTGTCAAGGCCTTTCAAAGTCGGTGTAACGCTTGATTAAGAAACGGTGAGAAATGTGTGTTTCTCCAAAGAGCCGATTTGCGCTGGGCACTTGGGTCATTTGAAGCCAAGAATGTTCATGGTCAGTGTGTTGGAAGCAGGGGGGGGAGCCAGATACCAACCCGCACCTGTTCACCAGGTGGTCCTCGCCATGCTCTTCTCTTGTATCTCCCAATCTTTTTCCCTCCCCCTGTTTGTCTCTATTCCTTTCTCTCTGTACTTCCTCTCTCCGGAGGCTTGTGTGCAGCACATAAGGATGTCCAGTATGTATCCCACAGTTGAGCGTCAGGAGCTATGAACTGCTTAATTACATCAGTCACCCCCTCCCAAAGCATCCGTCATCAGTCAAGCAGATTTTTCTGTCTGTCTGGGGTTCAAGGCTCCATTTCCATATTTGTATTTTCTTCCTCCTCCTCTCTTTTTTTTTTTCCCCTTCCTCGTCTCCTTTCTCCCCGTTTTGAGCCACAGGGGCCGTGGCACACATAATGCACCTCTCTCTGGCAGAGGCAGGCGGGGAGATGGAGCCGCAGCGACTGGCTTTCCGTGGCCTTGTCCCCAGGGAGAGGCAGATAGCCCATCTCATTATCCATGATACGGATTGCAACACCATTGGTCGGGGCAGGGAAATGAGAGGGGAAATTAAAAGAGGGGAGCAGAGAAAAGAGGGAGGGGGAGAGAATGCGAGAGTGAGGAGACTGGAATTTTAG
Source organism: Enteromius paludinosus (assembly GCA_032361165.1). Taxonomy (NCBI): domain Eukaryota; kingdom Metazoa; phylum Chordata; class Actinopteri; order Cypriniformes; family Cyprinidae; genus Enteromius; species Enteromius paludinosus. The sequence goes on along the minus strand of JAUMHQ010000090.1, from coordinate 10,598,111 downwards.
ATTTATCAAAGACTTTTCCCAACCCCTTTTTGACGTTTTTTATTTTTTCTCTTCTTCTCATCCAGAAGGTCAGTATTTATTCCTCATTTCCTCCCTTTTTTTCTCTCTGCCTTTTGCTCTATCTTTCTAAACCAAGATGGCTGCCGGTTGATGGGCACATTATATTACAGCACATTCATTACTGAAGGTCAGCCTCACTCCTTCTCATTTGAAAATCAAATGCCCCATATATATGCAGCTCAAATTATTGTCTGTCATTTCGCCCAATCTGATGGTAAAATGGACAGGAGATTGAGTTGAGGGTATTTGCATAAAAAGCCATTGTGCTATAGAGGAACGGAGAGGATGCCTGGACCTTCATATAGCATCATCACCATTATTGGTGTTGTCCCTTAGCACACATTGTGTTTTATTTTGGGGCTTTTTTCTACACTTTAAATATAAATACGGGCCAGATTCAGACCAGTGAGCACCAAAAATTCAAATTCTGACATTTGCTCATTCTTATGTAATTTCAAACCTGCATGACTTACTTTCTTCTGCAGAACACTGTAACATACAAACACACACACACCAAGATATTTTGAAGAAGCTATATATATATAGCTCAATATAGTGAAAAAGCCAGTTGAATCCAAAAGATTGTTTGTTGCATTAAAGAAAACTCCTACAGGTTGGAAACAATATGAGGGTGATAAAAAAAAAATGAAATTTTTGGGTGAACTATTGCTTAACTATTATGTGCTATTTTTATAGATTCTGGTTTATTTTTTGCATTTTATTTTTATGCTGTCTTTATAATTAGACACGATCTAGAAAGCATCCAAACCTGGGAGGATATGAGAGAACGCAAACAAAAAAACCCCAGAAGTGGACATTGCCCTGGTCTCAGCTGTTTGTCAATAAGAGCCGGTGCACCACAGTACCAGAGGACTTTGCGCAGGTCCAAACGGCCTTACGCGAGCCCTCGCTTTACTTTCCAAACGCAAACAAAACCACAGGCTCACAAATGCGTCCGTTTATCCACTTACTCTCTGCAGGCATAAAAGTATGTCAGCACTCTCTCAGCCTCCCGCTCTGACCCAACAGCGGGGCCAGATTATTCAGACGCTCTCGTCTTTCACCTGCACGCGGATTACAATGGGAATCTTTCAGGGGAGGGCGCGAGGGGGAGGGGGTATAATTAAAGCATACAGACAGACGAGTGTGGGTGCAAACACAAAGCCCAGGCTTCAGCTAGGCCCTGCTGTCATTAATCCTCATAGATATTAATAGGTATTTCTCCCATCATGCCCTCCCCGCTCGTAAGCAGATGGTCATCTCCACACCGGCCCCACAGGACTAACGTTTGCTGACGGACAACTTAAAGCATTGTGCCCCAGACACCCCTCTATGTTTGGTTCTTTCCTGCTTTGCTGTTTTCTTTTCTTTCCATCTTGCGAGATGAGTGGGGGGCCGCCATATGAGGATGCTCTGATATTAATAACCAGATGTGATCTTCCTGTTGGCCCTGGGTCAGAGAGGCCGGCCAGGTCAGGCCATTTGTCTCTGTGCAGGCACTGTGAAGGCTATTGAGGCTGACAGGTATGGGAACCATAGCAAGGGGAAATAAGACTTACCGAGCCCTGAAGGGGAGCGTGGCACTCCCAGGAACAAAGAGTGGCAGGAGTTTGTCATTTTTAGCCCTTTCCTTTCTTTTCCTCGTTTTTTTCTCTCTCTCTTTTTTTTTTTTTTTTTACCATCCTCCTTTTTCCACTCGCCCCCTCCACCCGTCCATTTCTCATGGGATTTGGGCCCAGCTTAACAAAGGATGACTCACAGTTCTCTGATAAGGCCAGCCGTGGAAGGACTTGAATTGCAATAATATGATATTCTTGGTGAAATAGCTGGCTGAAGGTAATTAGCTTTGTTTTAACTCTCCAGACACAGACGGAGAGCAAACATATGACTTTGTCTGGAAAGCATTATTGGACAATAAATGTATGCCTGAACATCACACGTTCCCCCGAGGTCTCCCCTGTAACTCAGCAGAGATTTTTCTTCCACCGCTAACCTTTATTTTCCCAGTTATTTTATTTAAGTAGCTACACGCAGGCCGCATGTTTAAAAGAAGAAGAATCGTCCCGGAGATTATTAGGTCGGTCAACAATTAACGGCAAAGAGAGAGAGAGAGAGTTTGCAGAAAAGATTGGAATTAAGATCAATATTGACGTGTGTCGTTTAATAAGAGCCACGGCCCAGAACGGATGCCCGAGTGAAGACAGAGCAGCAGTCATGGGTGGCAGTTTTTGCTCACATTAACAGACCTGAATGCAAGAAAGCATTCCTCAAGTAATTGATTTTAAACATTAGGTGCTCACTGAATAGATAAGTAGAGTGTGATATTCGATTACAGAGCAAAGAACTCATTTAACCTCCTGTTCTTTCCTGGCCAGGATTTCCAACACAATACGATTTACCTCCCCTTAGGTTCAGCAGGATTAGACTGCTACTAGTAATCCTTAATGCTTTGAAATAGATCTGATAGAAGTCCCACTCACTTGTTTGGGATTACACCCATGATTTTTTTCCACATTTAGTTAAATTAACCCGTCAAATTATCATTTTGATAATTGTTAAAAGCCTTTCCGTGAGATCGGGATGGCCTTTTTGTTTAATGCAGTGTACTGTAATTACAATTTTCCCAGCTTTCGATTGCTCTTCTTGTTTCCCCATTAATAAAATGTTTACTGAAGGCCACCAATCCTAATGGTTCACCTAAAGGTGCAGTGTGTTTGAAAAGAAGGCTGCTTGGTTTTTCTGATACTCGGAGAACAAAGGCAAACATTTCAGTAATCTTCAAAGTGGCCAGTGGTATGTCGAGTGGACCGTGGAATGCAAGCTATGGCTAGGGCTTTTCAGCGAAAAAACAATAGCTTTCCTTTTATGGGTTGTAACTGCATAAACTGTGGTTGAGGCATTAGCTGTATCAGTTGTATCAGCTTACAATACCGCAGTTTGAATTGATGTGTTTATGTGCATTAGAAGCACTAGAACATTTCTATTTGTCTGTATGTATTTAAGGTTCTTAATATATCCCTGCCGGCTCTTGATGTGTGGGTTAGTGGGTGGGTAAGGTGTTATTTACTTAGACGCTTTTGATACGGCACAGGTTAAAAGCGTTCACCCCTACAGGCTCGACTCCTGAAGATCTTCGTAGGCAATATGCAAAACGTTGGGCTAAGAAGTGCTCCCATTGAGGAGTGAGAGCAGCAAAGCAAGAGGCAGGGCTCTTTAAACAAGCTCCTCTCCGTGATCCCTGTGCTCTCTTCCTCCCTCCCCTCTTTCCCTCCCTCCTATAATAGGATGCAAATCAGGGACCCTCCTCTATGTTGTTGTGGAAGGGGAGAAGGCAGATGGAACATGAAAGGGTTTAATGTTTAAAAGTATGAATAGGGAAAGCACGCAGCGGTGAGCCGGAGCTCATTCCGCTCTTATCTGATACACGAGGTGGGAGATTGTCTCATCTTTGCATGGGCTCGTTTTAAAGGAAAGATTTCAGCCCGTAGACCATGCATCATAATTAGTCTCGTACTGTACCAGCAGAGGGTCACACGCATGGATCATCCTTTCCTGTGTTTCCCACCTGAGACTATGAGCTCATAACTCTTTGTTTGCATTAAAAACATATGCTGAGATGTAAGGGGCGGGTTTGAATATGTGAACTTTTTTTTTTCTTTTTTTTTTTTGCACATCGTGTAATATACAGAAATATTTTATTGTAGTTACATTTTTTTATTTCCTGTGTTTTAAGGCAAAGCTTACTATCACTATTATCTGAGCCGCTGGCACAGCTTAAATCAAATACAGCTGTATTGTATTTTACGGTGTTATATCATTATTATTTTTATTATTATTAGCTGTACATGATGTGTTGTATTTATTGAGACGTGTCCTAAAGGTCCTAATCAAAATAAAGTTCTCCGAGTTTTTGACTCAGCTAATTGAGAAGCCTGATTTCCGGCTTACCACTATGCTCAACTGCAGAAAAGCACATTTCTTTTGATAGTGTGGCATGGAGATGATGGTGGAGCCTCTGGTCTTTTTCACCTTCTGATGGAGACAGGCAAAGCTTTTAAGGGTAATGGTAAGGTCAGTGGATTTAATGGGAGAGAAGTGTCCAGGCGACAGATTTTAAATCACCATAATATAAATACACCTCCATTTTCATAGGGAGTTTGCTTTCTTTTAAAGCAATTTGAGGAGCAGACGAACACTCGTGCCTGTCTTAGCGGTGGGAAGGATTAGAGGAGTGAAGATTAAGGACTAGTTCTTAATCTTCCATATCAACTACAGAGGTGAGAGGTGATATGCAAATGGAATTTTCCATTGCTCCTGCTTCATGTTTTAGTCCAGCGATACTATTATATAGACAAGAGGTTCATTTATCTGGCTACCAATCAGCAACAACAGGATGTCATCACCAGAGTCTTTGGATTAGTTTCAAAACTTACCTAGACAGCATTCTTGGACATTATTAATGTGTAGTTCATTCTATAGAGGCAGCTCGCTAAGATATGAGCATTCTTACTTTTGTTGTTGTGTATTTCAGGTGCCAGTTAACCCACATTGTTTTACTGCACCAGGGCCTCCGTTTGACCTTCGATAGAGTCTGAAAGTCCAGTGAGTCGGTGGGAAGAGCATGTGATTTAGGAATACTGTTACATGAACCCTGTAGTGTTTTAAATTTTTTCGTTCATTTCCTTCTGTCAAAGGAACATTATTGTAGGCCTAATGATATATGCCAGATCAACAACATTAGCACCACATGGAAATATTTCTCTCCACGCGTCCTTCTTCATCTGTTTACCGTTCAACAAGAGACGAATGAAGCCATGACATGATTGGTTCCCAAAGCCCTGTGCGCTGTTTGCTTTAATAGTGAGTCGACAGGAATTGGCTCTTGCAGCGATCGATGAAATATTGCGTTGCAGATCAATCCACATATTAAAATGCTAGTAAAACACACACACTCAGACTTTGACATGATTGATACGAATGTAAATGTACATTAGAAGAAAAACAATATTTCCAAAGAAACACACAGAAGTTCTTTTAAGACTTTCCGCAAACCCGGCTGTCAATTCGCAGATTTATGTGTTTTTGGTGGATTTCTGTTTGGACCTCGCTTGACTGGCCAACATTTACATGAACTGTTCCAAAGTCATGCCGCAGACTGCATTGACTTATTGAAGGCCTGATTGCGAACTGTAGTAGTCACAGCTTCGCAAAAGCAGTGTCCTTGGGAAATGGGGTGTATGACGCCCTGTCCGGTCCGAGTGCGATTACAGTAAATGAAAGGCTTTGGACGGACGCTACAGCAGTTGTGGGTTTTGTCGTTTTGGAGGGACCCTGGGGTGTGTCCCGCTCTCTTTACTGCGTCTCCACAAGCCGCCTCAGACAAGAGTGTGCTGCTGAAAGACACATTGTGCTAATTCACTTATTTAACTTGGCATCCATTTGCAAGGATGATTATTATTATTATATGACCTAAGCAGCTAACCATACAGCCATGCGCTGGCGGAATGTCCTAAGCCATAATTACATATGATGAACCAGACGGATTCGGAAGAAAAAAATAAATAGGGGAGGTAATTTTGGGGCTCTTTGATGCATTCCTTGGGATTTGTTGAGGTAGAGAAGAGGGAAAGTAGAGAAGAGATGGTTTTTTGCTCTTGTTTTGTGCCTGTAGCGGAAAAGACAGTGGCCTTGTGCGCAATCTCTGAATGGAATGTAGGGGGCATACCTCTTGCAGAAGAATTTCGCTCAGGTTGCCAACTCCTGCGGTACCCATGATATAACATTACATTTATGTCTCCGGGCTCAATAGCGGTTACTGGTAACATGTGTTTGGACGGTGTCAGCATTGATGGAATCGTATACCTGGCTGGCCTCCAAGTAAGGCTGGAATGTGTTTAAAATGCTTTGAGGAACAAAACAAGCTTTTGTTTATTTTCTCTTTTTTTTTTTTTTTTTGCTTTGGGTCCAGAAACCAATGCCTCTTCGAAACCATACAAACAAGAGTTTAAAAAAAGGTGGGAAGAAACCAAAAAAAAACTGCGCTGATAGGATTTATTAACAAATCCTCAAAAACATGATTATTTCATGCATGTTTTCTTTTTGTTGGATTTTTTTCCCTTCGCTAATGACCTGAAAAAAAAAAAACACGAATGCCCTAATTTGTTTTCGTTTAGGAGCAACATATTTTTTTTATCCCTTCATTTTTTTTCTTTTCTTGTCTGAAAGAGTCTTGTCATCCAAGTAGAACGGAGCGAATAAACATCCAGCCTCAAACAGCCCTTATCCATATTCTGAATGCCACTAATGAGTCTGTTTTGTCACTGCAGGCAGTACAAATGAAACCAGTCTCCTACTGCCAACAGCAGACGGGCAGAGGGGAAGGCAACGAGAGGTGTTTTGTAATCATTGAAGTCAGCATAAATAAATAAGTCTCGTCAGGTTAGGGAAAAAACACGCTCCCTGGGAATTGGGGCCTAGTTTGACAGGTGATGGGGAGTCCCTGGTGCTTTTATTTGCATTGTTTTGGCAGCACGGTACGATGGCGTCTTTGCTTTAGAGTCACCCAGCTCATGCCTGATTAGGTCCTGAGAGCCCAGAGAGAGCAAGAGGAGGTTGTTCCTCCTCAGACCCCCATGCCTGGGATCCCATTCAACTGGGTGTACTCTTTGGCATGCCGAGGGACACCCGGGAACGCTAAGTTAGCTAAAATGGTTGTTTGCCAAATGCTAATGTAGAACAATTACCCATCAAAGGCGAGAGCGCGCTGCTATATTGTCATAGATAGCCTCTTCGCCACCCACAACAACAGCACTTGGAGCAGTTTCAGAGATTTTCTTAGCGCTTGACAGAACCACAGCGCAATTCATCCTCCAGCTTTCTGCTAAACCAAGTCGAGGTGAGAGAAACCAAAGTCTTATTCTTTTTATTTATTTATTTTCGTAATAAATAGGCCTTTTCTTCGCTAGCAGCATCCTGACTCTTCGGTGGGCAGAATCTGCTACGGGATGCCACAAACATTTTGAACTTTGCAGGTAGTATATAACGGCTTTGTGAGTCTGGCAGTACTAAAAATGGTAAGCTTAAACCTCATAAATCAGAAACCCCAGGCTCAAGTCTCTGAACAGCTTGCACCGGTGCCACAGGGGTCTATAAAAGAAGGAAGAAAAATACTCAATTTCAATATAGGTCTTGAGCAAACAAAGCAGGAATGCTGATAGTGAATAAATTAATATTTTCTAGAGTTACGCACTCCTTCGGCCTTTAAACGTTAGGCATGTCTGCTCGCATTGTATTTTATTAGGACCATAAAAATGGATACTCGGCTGCGATTGTGATTCGGGATAATTTAAGATGTGCGGTCAGCCTCGTTCACATGCAACACAAATCTATTTCATATTAGTATGAAAATATTAGTAATGGAGGCTGCTAAAAGGGGCTACAACTCAGGATAAGATGCACATAAATGCAATATGAGGATATGAATGCGACAATAGCTAGCCAATAGCCCTTGAGCAAATGCTTGTTTATTAGCGATAGTTATTCATCCTAATGAGGTTTAGTCATCATGCAGAGAAAACAAATTATATAGCTGTTTTTCCCAGAAACCATCTTAAGTCTAAATGGAACATTGTGTCTTTTGTTTCACTAACCGTATGACTACCTAAGATGAATTTGTGATGCAGAGGTTCCATCGACATCTGGTTCTAAATAAGGAATTAGATTGATCTGTTATTTTTTTTTGGGGGTGGGGGGGTGGGAAGGCTGAGCACATTCTACTCTTTAATTTCAACACAGAAAAGGCCTAAGCCTCTACATGTAGCGGATGTCGTAAAGTGGCAGGACCCTTCGAGAGGTTTATGTGTCAGTCAGGCCAGGTTCGAGTCTGTTTACAGAGAGGCAGTTCATACAAGTAGCCCTGCATGTCTTCGAAGGGCTTCCCTTTGGAAAGAAACAAAGATAGCTGTAATTAATGACCCTGAATCTGTGCCAAAAAGGCTTTCCTCTGACAACTTCAACTTAATTAAAGCTTAAGACGTTTCAATGGCCACAGAGAGCCCCTTACGGAGCGCGGCCCTGCAGACTCGTGAGAAAATTCTACCGAGTTTATGAAAGAAAAGATGTGTGTTACCACTGGTGCCATGACTCTAATCCCTGACAGTCCAAGAATCTGTTTTGTCAAAAGGGTTTTCTTTTAGCCGGCTCACACCTGCAGGCACGCCGGTACTTCCTTCAGGCTCGTAGAGGGCCGGTTTTGTGTTTTAGCGGAAGATCGGATAATGGAGGCCTTACTCGGCCTTTTGTTTTTACGCATTGTTCATTAGTCTGGGAGTACTGTAGGCACACTTGATATGCTTGGCTTGCCTGGGGAATGGGGAGGGAGCAGGGACTGTTTGCAGGACTGGGGGCTTTGTATGTGTGTTAGGTGGAGGGGAGGACTACTATGGCCTTGCATGGTGCACTGCTGCACAATTTTAATGCAAAACTTTAGCCCAAATTAAAGTGCATAATTGTCAGGCAGGGCTGAATGCAGGAGCCCTGCTGTTTGAAACACATTAGAGCTGAATAGAACAATACACAAAGCTGGACAGTTCGGATTTCGCCTACAAAGCACTGTTTTAAATACTTTCTCTCTCCTTCTGTGTCTAGCCTCCGCTTGGAGTCTCTTGTCAGAATTAACAAGCTTAGGAAGCCCCACCAGCTCAGTGTGTGTGCGTGCGTGCTTGTCCCTAAAAAGACCAATCCAGTTTGGGTTTTGTTAGAGGCAAAGGGGGAAGGAGGCAGTTCACCTTATTCGTACCAGTTGACCCACTGGAAGCCAGACCGCCAAGAGAAATAAAGCATTTAGGTGCGGTTTAATAGCTGTAAATAGTAGCAGAATTAGCATGAGAAAGTAGCCAGGATTTCCTCTTAATCTTTAGGAAAAGTTTAACACTTTTGTGTGTGTGTGTGTGTGTGTGTGTGTGTGTGCATATTAAAGTGGGATGATATAACTAAAATACTCTTCTTATTATAGATTATTAGAATTTATTGTATTTTTTAAAATGTCAGAATCTACCTTCAAAACATCAACATGGTGGCAGTAAAAGCCCTGTGCGATTCTCACACACACATACAGTGGGGCCTGAGTAACAGGGGTCTTTGTGTCAGTGGAGAAGAGAGAGAGAGGCCACGCGGGGGTTTAGCTTCCACTCTCGTCCGCTAATGCACCACAGTCCTTCATACGCCTCTCTATACACACACACAAAGCAGCATGTGAATATTTAGACTACATAAACCTGAACTCGTGTGTGTGTGTGTGTGTGTGTGTGTGTTTAAACTGTTTCACAGCCCTCCATACGCCTTTATGAGGAGGATGGAAGCTGAGGTGCCTCTGTCCTTCCGAATTAAGCAGCAGACCTGTGGTAGTTTTATGGCCAGGGCCTGGCAGATTTGTTTTCTTATCTTTATCGCTGCACAGATAGTAAATTACCCCCACCAGATCCCATCTTCTTTCATCCCCTTATCCCTTTCTAAAGTTGCACAGTCCAGACTTAAAAGTTAAGCTGGACTTTTTGTCGCGGTAAATTACTCGTATGTCCCGGATTACGCGATGCCAGGCGGAGCCGCGTTGACTCTTCTCTCCCTCTGCACCTCGCTCACTCTCCCTCGTCTGTCTTTCCTCATCGGGCAGCCCCTCTAAAGCACTCGGCTTTGACAATCTCTCTTTGTTATCAGTATTTATGTTTGGGACAAAGCTGGAAGGAATGCATTTCATGTCGGGAGATTATTACGGGGGAAAGGAAGTATCTGTTTCATGTAGGTGCTGTCTCAGCCCGTGAAACAAACGATGGCTGTAATTTCATGTGAAGCGTATAGCCCCTAATGACTTTTTCCCCTTCTCTCTCTCTCTCTCCCTCTCTTTCCATCTGTGCTCGCACCTCCTCCCCTCCTGCAGCACTTGCAAAAACAAGAGAGTGCGTGTAACTCGGAGTCCTGCTACTACTACTGCGCGTTGTGCGACTACTCCAGCCGAGCCAAGCTGAACCTGCTGCAGCACCTCCGGTCGGTCAAGCACCAGCAGAGCGAAGGCCTCCGCAAACTGCAGCTGCACCAGCAGGGCCTTCCTCCCGATGAAGACAACCTCGCAGATATTTTCTTCGTCAAGGACTGCCCTCCGAACGAATCCGGTGAGTGCACCATTTAGCCCACTCCCATAGCACATACCGTACCTCCTCCCTCAAACTCAGACCTGGAGCACCTCTTCTCCCGATGTAAAACATGCCAGCTGCCTAATCTCCCTAAAATGAACATGTTGTTCCCATTACGGACTGTCTTTTTATATCAGTACCACACTCGGCCCCGTACGCAGTGACATCTTTAGCAGGCATGCAGAAGGTTATGAAACTCTACCTTGGGAGGATCTCACAGTGAAATTCTTCCCCCTGGAGTGAGGTTTAATTTCCTTTCTCATGACCAAAGCAATTTGGCTCTCATTTAAAAGTTTCGGAGCTGCCAGAAACTAATAAGTGTAACAGGACTGTAAAACATTCAGAGACGCACACCAAAAAAAAAAAAAAAAGATTAATAGTTTTATTTGAGAGGGACCTGTAATTTAAAACATAAGCGCGAGTCAAGGACCAATGTATAATAATGCCCACTTTAATGCCGCGCGACCAAATGAACGCTTAACTTGTTTTTGCTTTGCCTGACCTGGCCGAGGAAAACGACTAACACGTTTTCAATGGCATTCCAAAGCAGAATTAATCTCTGTTCCCCAAAGTGTCCTGTTTATATATGAACTCCAGAACCAGATGGGATTAAATGGAGAACCATATGTGAAACTTCAGCTCCAAAACTACCCATATTGGAAATAAACGAGTGTGTTTTACATTTGGCATTAATTATATCTGGATCAAAGGTGCTGCGGAGTCAGGGTGCACCAAAGGACCAGTTAGATAAATCATTATTTAGCTTTTAGAAAGACAACCTACCTCTGTTGCACACATACACACAACATATAGCCTCACTTCTCTAACCTTCTGTCTTTGCATGTGAATATATCGATGTTATTGATTATTTGTGCTTAAAGTACCAGAAAAACAACATTTGTTTCCCACAGACTGCTTTATTTTTGGTCCGCCGCTATTTCTTTAAAGCATATTCAAATTCAAAGGTTATTCCCAAGTCTCACCTTCCCTCCTAGCGTTTCCAGCTCATGGGTTTTATATTTACCCCAGTCCTTCAGAACGGCGCTAATGTGTATAAACTAACAGACTCATTCAGAATTTATGCTTGCCGTTTAACGACCGTAGTTTTTTCTTCCACTTGTATGAACGTCAGACCATGCAGACGAGGTGGGCGGACTGCAGACAGAGTACATTACGGAAAAGATAAACCCTTTGTCGTTGTTTTTTGGTGCTCTAGGCGGACTCTAGAGCAGCAAATGTTTTGATTATACACAACTAGGCTTGGTTCAGTTAAAGAGTAACTAGCTTTAATAGGTTCGGGCCTCAAGCACAGTGTGTAGGGAGAGTTAGAGGGTGCCGTTGTACTTGTTTTTTTACAGCTCCAGATCTTAGTAGGAGAGAGATTATTCAGGTAGTTTAACCCCCGTAATCCTAATGTTTGAAGTGCTTTCAAACAGGCCCAACACTGGCGAGGTTAAGGAAATGGATCGCTGGCACTTAATATATAACTTATTTTTGTTAATTGTTCCAACTGGCAAGTGTAAGCGGTAAATAAATAAATAAAAAAAGTTATCCAAATGCCAGTTCAGGAGGGAGGGAGGATAAATTGGCAGGGCCCGGGGGGAGTCTGCCCTCCCCGTGACACAGTGCCCACTGCGTTCTCAGGACCGGGCCGGGTGCCTGCGTGTATGTGATGGTAATAATTTGTGTCTCTGCTCCAGAGAAAAGGTCCTGGAGTAAGCAACATTTCAGCCCTCGCTGAATTACAGCTCTATGTTAAAGGGGGCCGGTAGGTTTTCGTGGGTATAACTCCTTAGTTTAGCATTTTCTGGTCATTAGTCAGTTTCATGAAGAGAGGGAGAGAAGAAAAAAAAAGATTTATTTAACTGCTGACCTGTATCTTTCTTTTAAAAGCAGCTCTGTGGAAACTCGCCAAATAATTATAAAACCATTTGGGAATAAAGGTTAGAATGCCATTGACTTCATGTACATGTGAATGGATTTCGTTAAACAATTTTGATGCCATTTTTAAAGACGTAATTAAGGGGAGATTTTGTGGCGCTCACGGTGGTTAAATAAAGGAGAAATGCATTAGTGCCAAAAGCCACACTCAGCAAACTCCAGCCATGCCGTAGCACGAGGGCCATATATCCGACTGCTTATTGTTTAATTAGACTACAAAAGCATGCCGAAAAGGGTTTGCACTGCAAAAATTCGCCAGTCTTGTTTTTGTTGATAAACGCAAAGCATTAAAACATGGCCTTGCACACAATTTAGACTTGCTTTGCATACGTCAGGGAGACCAGAAGTCATATATTCCGGTCTTAGTGGCGCAATTGCTGCGGTGCGTGATAATGAATTCGACCTCTATGGGCCCAACATGCTAAATTAGCCAAAAGTATGGCAGATCTCTCGCAGTGCACTAACAGTAATATACCCTCCTAAAGAGACTATATGAGCCCATCCTCCCTGAGAATCAGACTGCCAAGTCTCCCAGGGCGACTGTAATTCCCTGCGCTTGGGACCCAGAAGGCTCATCATTTACACAAGGTAAACATCATGAAGCTGAGAATTTGGAAAGGCAATGAGGTTGTGTGGTTAAGCATGTTTTTTGAAGTGGCACCCCTCATTTGTAAATCACAGCCCTGCTTATATGAGGCCCCTGCAATCTCATATTTTTTTCCGCAGATGTGCGATACGTACGAACGTGCAAAACGCAGCAGGGTTTTGTTTATTAGCTTCTAAATTATATTTACAAAGATAACTACTGCTTTTCAGAATAATTTCTCATAAAGCCAAATCAAAGGTTATTTGTGTTAACATTTTAGCTATTGTATGACACTCTATTGGGTTATATTATTGGATATTTCTATATAAATATTGAACACATTTATATTCGAGATAAAAAGGTTAAATAACAGCAACAGTGTCTTTGTTTGTGAGTGTGTGTGTGTGCGCGCACATGTGTGTCCGCATGTATTTTAGCCCTTAAAGAAAGACAAAACAAGAAAGCACTATAATTGCGTGCGTGTGGAGTGGGACCTATTTCTCTGCCTTGTAGCTTGGCCTGTAAAATGCCTGATGGGCTTGTTGATGCATAAAGGGCTTTTTTGCATCCTTGGGTTGCTTCTCCATTTTGTCGTGTCTCTCGGCGAGGAGATGGGATCTTATGGAGGTAATTATTTCTGAGAGTCTCCCCCGCCACACTTACCCCCCTCCTTCCATGTGTATTAAAACTAGGCAAGAAGAGGAGACCTTTGTCTGGCAGGGGCTTAAACAAAAGGCCTAGCTGACTTTGGAGATGAACACGTCTTTAAATGCTGCTGCCGGATGGGAGCTGAGAGAGCCCCGCATGTCCCACTCTTTTGTTTCTTCTGAGTGATAATGCTTCAGGAGGTTTGCAACCAGGGCCAAATTACCACCAATGCAGTGAGAACCATTTTCATGGCAGCTGTAGGCCAACAACATGCACTAATGGACATGCTCTCTGTCTCTTTCTGGTATAGATTGGCGTAAAAAAGAGAGAAAGAAAGGCGCGTTTTGTTTTAGCTTGACGCAAGCGTGTATATGAAGAGGACTGCGTGCTTTGTTCGGTTACACTCTGAATGCGATCCTCAAAGCTGCTCTTTGTTTTTTCCCTGTGGTCGCATTCTCATCCGCCTGCATTTCGGCGCCATGACAAGATATTTTAACGGTTTAAGTTTTTTTTTTTATTATTTTGAGGGCACACAAGCAATTATAACAGTTACTTTTCAAGATCGCATCCCTAGACAGTGTTTCCTGGGTTTGTGGCCATAATTTGTAGCCATTACATAAACTGAAATGGGAACGCAGTGAAGTGAAAGATATGACATACAGCCAAATCGGTCTCATCATTCTGTTAGCCATGGGTGATGTACTAATGCAAGGCCATCCATTTTCCCTTTGATTCCTTACACAAAGCAGGAGGCGCAGAGGCGGCCACATTCCACTGTGATTAGACGGAGATGGGCCAGGCTGCAGGAACACAAGCCTGCGGTGTTTTTTCACTCTCCTGCTATCGTACGTGAAAGTAAAAAAAAAAAAAAAAAAAAAAAAAAACAAATTCCCAGAAAGATAGAACAACAGGAGATCAGCGTGATTATCGGTCATGTTTAAAGTTACCAGGTTTTTGGTGTAAAAATCTTTGCTACAGTAAGCAGTGCCATTGCCGTGATCGCAAAGGAATTCGTTTTCACAGAAAATAGGCCATCCCTCGTGAAACACGATCTTCACCAAGAGAGGCTTTTTGTTGATGGACATAAATTGTCTCAGGAGATCCATAGCCCGACCCCGAGTTTATATTGCTGTATCATTAAATGGAGACAATACTCGAAGCTCGGATCATTTTTTCGTTCATGTCATAATAAGTCAGTTATGCGTATGTGTGTTATTATTTTTGCAAAGAGCAGTGATTTTACCAGAAAAGCTCAAAACCATTTTTCAAATGGCAGGCACTCAAGATTGAGTCATTTCTGAATAATTCTGTCTAATGCTATCATAATTATTCTGCGGTTTCTGCGTGCAGAAAGTCCAAAATTATTTTCGAAAAATAGCCAGTTAGTGCTTTTGAAAAGACACCAGCATCCCCGGTTGTTTTCCTTTCAATGAGATCCTCCTTCGGCAAGGAGTGATACAAAATCTAAATTGTTGCCTCATGTTTTCAGGCCACTGAGAGTTAAAATTAGCAGAAATTGCCATGATTATTCGCATTAACATACCTGACTTTAAACCATTATGCTTATTTAAAGTCCGAGGGATGTGTTCTTTGCATACTAATGTATTATTTGACACCATAGGGACTTTTTTGTTTGTTTGGTTAGTGGCCGTGACAGGCAGTAAACATCTAGTAATGCGATACCTTTAGAAAAGCATGACAGTTTCGATTTACATACGCTTGAAAAAGTAGGCCCTCTTTTGTTCATGCTGAACAATGCTAATAAGCCCTGCATAGTGAGCAGGCGACTAAAGGGGCCGTGTTTTAGTAAATATACAGTACACATGACCGCTAAAGGTGTTAGCTGACAGCCTACGGAGACTTGATCTGGTCTTAATTCAAACAGGGAGAGGAAAATTGCTCCACGGCTTTCTCATTGTGTGGTGACTCCACTGACACTAACCATAGGAGATAGTACAATGCTCTCTGTCACAGGGCATTAGGGGAAACAAGGCATTGTCAAAGCTTGGAGGACGTCACAAAGACAGGCAGCATAGAGCTCTGATAAAGCAGCAATTAACTAATTGCCTCAAGCAGTACAACAGCAGACTAGTGTTATTATTAATGTGTGATAATACGGATGGATCTCTCACACGCGGATACTTCCACTGGGTTACACTTGTGATGAGACTGCAATAGTGTGACGTGTGTGGCTGCGCTTCCAACACCCTTGTCATTAGCTATCATCTCCGAGAGAGCGCTTGGCCCTGAATCCCTTCACTTCTGATTAGATGGCAGGCCATTGATGACTGAGGCGTCCAGGTGTCAGGGTAAAGTTAGTGACCCCGTCCTCCCCACTGCATCTTGCCTGCAAGTAATTAGTCCTGACTCCAACCATCACCCCTCCAACCATCAGCCCTCTGTCTCTCTCTCTCTCTCTCTCTCTCTCTTTCCTCCCCCCTCCATCCCTCACTGTCTCTCTGACCTTGCATCCTTTCTCTCATTCATTTGAGATAAAATTTTGTGTGTGGGATGTTTGTAAAAAATGACAATACACACATAAATTTTGTTTACATAATCAGTAAATATATATATGTGTGTGTGTGTTTGTGAATATATGTATATATGAAGAGTTTATTTGCAAAAACAGATTAATTGGAATGCACAATTTAAGAATTGTTAAAAACAGAGAAATTTTTTAAGTCTGTAAGATGTTTTTTACTACATATTTGAAAAGTCTAGACAAGGTTGCATTTAAAACAGTAATATTTTGAAATATTTTAAGTTAAAATAAAAGCGTTCCGTTGTAATATTTTTACAAATGATTTTTAATCCTGTAATGGAAAAGCTGAATTTTCAGCAGCCTTTACTTCAGTCTCCAGTGTCTGATGCTGATTTTATACTCAATAAACATTTTTTTTTTTTTTTTTTTTTTTAAATCAACTAGGTTAATATTTTTTTTTTAGAGTGATAAATTTATCTCAAGATTCTTTGATAAATAAAACGTTTAATACAACATTGTTTATTTTAAATACATATCTTCTGTAGCATTAGAAAACAATCAATCTTACTGACCACAAAGTTTCGATGCCGGTTTATATAATAATGTACATGTGAACATAATTAATAACACAGCATTTATTTGGGCTAATGTTATTTTCATAATTCATCAATAATTTTATTTAAAACCTTTTCTAATGTAAATTAATTATGCAACATTAATTTGAATGAATCATTGTATAATGAACAAGCATTTATTAATTATGTTTTATTTTTAAATGAACCTAGATGCATAAATGCGGTAAATAATGTTGTTCATTTTTAGGTCATGGTACCTAATGCATTATCTAATGTGCATATATGTACTTACACTCTCTGTTTTATTAACGGATTCATTTTCAGTCTCTTGGGTTTAGCGTAGATGGTGCATTGGACTGTTTATTATCTTCTCTCTCTTTTGCTCCCTGTCTTGTTCTCTGATAGAGACTGCTTTCCTCGTTTCCCCTTTTCCTTTTCCCCATCCTCCTCATCCATCACAACAAAGTATGGAATTGATAGGCGGTATTGATTATCCATAGCAGTGCCTAATCATGGCTAACCGTAGGAAGCTTTGCAGATTTAGCCAGCGTCAACCAGGGCCAGTGAAAATGCAGCTGGGAGTTTAGACTTAATGCTGTCATCATGTTCTCTTACAGCGACTGACCACCGCATGTTAGACAGCATCCCCTCTGGACCAAGCAAATGACTTAAGGACAACTTGAAACGCCATTTGCAGTGCATTTAACTCTTGTAATGTGACACATTCCCTGAACATTCAGGAGGGAATTATTGTGTGCGAGGGATGGTTAATATTGTTTCTTCGTTCATAGCTTTGGTTACATTGGCAGGAAAGGAAAAGGTATAGAAACAGTCTTTTTCCTTTTAAAATAATTTAATGAATAATGTGAAATATAACCAAGGTGTTTATTAAGACTGTAAATAGCCTCTTTTTTTTTACATTGTATTGAATGTTAGTTCTAAATATGTTCACAGCAACACAACAGGAATATTCAAACCCGTCCGTTTCAATCCAATTGCATAAATGCAAACGTTCACATTAGGCTGCTTTTTCCCATCTTTTTTTCCCCCCATGTCTGCTTCCTGCACTGATGAGTAACTCTATTTAATAGGCTGCCATTATGCAGGCAGATTGGGAAGTTGACTGGGAAGTGCTCCTAGCTATTGCTGCATTTGAACCCTGTTAATATATGCAAATTAAAAGGAGTCGGGCCTCGGGATTGGTCCTGTTTTAAATAAAACGCGAATCTGATCAAGGCAATCTGCAGATGGGGTGTTATCAGAGGGAGCCGGAGCAGCGGTTGATGATTCCTAGCCTGTATCTCTCTCTTCCATCATACTGCACTGCATTAAAGAGACATGATTCATCAAGCACAGGCACTAGTATTTTATGAAATTTCACTCTCTAGGGCAAAGTCTTTTTTCCTTAATCAGAAGACAGTGGGCTTGCTTAAGTAGAGTGCTCCACTCCGCGGTCATGCCGCATTTTCATTTAATTTGTTTGTGTGAAGGGGGGGGGTGCATCCAAGGGCAGGTGTGTATGAGCATGTGTGTTCCCCATTATGTTTTACGTTGCATAAACTTTATGCACGCACATGTCAGCGAACGTATCAACGGTGGAGTTTACTTTTAAGTAGGAGGAGCAGCTATTATTTCTGATGGGAATTTAATGCGGTACGCACTCTTTGGAGACTCGCAGAAGCTACAATAGGAAGCGTTAAGTACTGTCATTGAGGCGAAGGCCTGTTGATTGTTCATTGACTGTGTCTAGGTGTGCTGGAGTGCTTCTGTGGCATTTGCATAAAACATGGGCCAAAAAACCCTGATGATTTTCAGCTCATTTATAGCTCTTCAGCCCTCACAATTACAACCAAGGATACCTGAAACAAGCATCCCCTACAGGGCTCGACCAGCTCCTTTGTGTGTTAGCGCAGGGGTTAAAACGGCAGAAAAATGTGGCTATTTTTCTTTCATTAGCTGCTGCTAAGGAATATCTTCTTCTGTGGACACCCTCTCACAAACCAATTAACTTGGTTTGAATAATTCATCATTCAGGGGCAGCCGTGGTCCAAAAAGGGAACAAACTGATAATAAGATCCAGATCCCAGTATGTGTGGCGAAGTAGGACAGCGCAGACACCTCCACACCTTCAGTATGCATGAAGGATCCGTGCCACAGAAGGTCATTTTCATCTCTCTCTCACTGTCACATGCTTGTGTTTCTGATAATGCCACATACCATACACACTGATTCTCTCCGCTATAATACACCTCATGCCTCTGTCAGCTCGCTTTCCCATGACCTGCTCTGGAGATCAGCACAATACAGTCACTTCATCAGGGCTTCCTCTCCACCGCCACTGCTTACAGCTATAGCTCCGCTCTTATAATCTCACCATTCTTCCTAGAAATGATTCACTTATGACTTAATTAGTCGTAATTTTGAATGAACAAGGAGTCAGGTGATCGGGGGTGAGAAAGGAGACGGAGGGATGAGAAAATGGGTGGATTGATGTGGCGTGAGACTGTCTGACATTCCTGCGTGAAAGGATCATCTAACAGCTGAAGCTCGTAATCCAGCCCTGATGATAGAAAGACATCTCTCAGACCCCCTGGCCATGTTCGAGAAGAACTGACTGAAAGGCCCCATGAAATTGCTCTGCGACATCCTGTATTAAGGTATTTCCTATTGAAACAGGAAGTTTGCGTGGCACATGTGGTACTGAATAACTTCTTTTTATATTAACATGTTTACGTCACTAGTTGTTTTTTGGAATCGGCTTATGCTAACAGCTTAGCTTTAGGAAACATATTTTTTTTTTCTAAGCATCTTCCTTATTTCCTCAATGTTTCTTTCTTCCTCCTCTCCTCTTGCCCAACCCTACTGGAAAAGCCATTAAGGCATTGTCTCAAGCTTGTCGGATCATGGCCAGGCAGAGGGGAAATATTCCATCTGAGCGGCACACTGTCTTCAAGTGCTGCAATTAAGAGTGTCAGCATGCGGCCACGGTCCTGTCTGACTGTGAGGGGACGGGGGGGTCGTCCAGGCCCATGCGACCGAACACACACATGACTGGAAGCGAGCAACCCTGCCCTCCCCGGTATGACACCACTGCTCTGTTTGATAAAGGAAAACAGACGATTTGTGCAGAAACTCCAGCGAGTGCAGAGCCAATGAGACACTCTTGTGGGTCAAGTGCTGCATTTGCATTTTGATGGGATGTTATCGAGTAATTAATGCACTAGTCAGAATGTATTACCCCAGGAGTGAATTGAAAGGTTCATTACCAAATCGCCCTCACTCCAGGAATAGGTATTTCTCCAGGCGTTTGCCTCTGACATGTTGTTCTTCTCTCCCTCTCCCTCTCTCTCTCTTTCTCTGTCTCATCGTGGCAGGCTGTAGAGGTGAACAGTGGCTCTTAATAAGGGCATTCACTTTGGAGAGCGCTCGTCATAGTAAATGTACACATCAGGGCCTTGCCTTCTTGTCACTTTAATTGCTTCTGGAGGTTCTTAACAGGCCAATCTTCATCTGCCCAGGCCATGTTATGAATAACACAGGCATCGGAGGAATTCATGCTTAATAAAAGGGACCCAATTTATAAAAATGGAGTGCATTGTTTACAAAGCACACACAGAGAACTCTCCACTTTACGGTTTTCCATTAGTGAAAGATGAAAATGGGTTGGGTATTGCCAGCTATGTCACAATTCAAATATATCAGTATGTAAAATATTATATATTACTAGGATTATTCATATTTAGGTCATAAATATTAGTAAATATTATAAAATTCCAGGAGTTATAGAAATGAAGAGATCATTTGCAAAAAAAGTTTTTTGTTGTGTTTTATTATACTATTTTTTTGTTATTTTTAATCTAATTAAAATATCCCAACTGCAGTTTGATTGAAATTAATTGGGAAAACATGATCTCTTTAAATTCTTTTAAAATATAGAATGACATGTATGTATTAAGGCCATACAAAATATGAAAAAAAAATATTTTGAGAAGCACTAAGAAATAAATGTAACAGATATTTAATTATTATTTTATTATTCAGCTTTTTAAAAAATAATTTAATTATTAGTGTTTTATGGAACTACATTTAAAATATGGGCATGCACAAAAAATATCCAATGTCAGTCTATTCTTAAAAAATAAAAAATAAATAAAAAATATACTGTGCATGCCAAAGATATACTAGGATTCCATTCTTGATGTATAATGCATAATGTTTATGTACTTCAGCAGAGCTTGTGATAACGCTCAAAATACATTGCAACTGAATATACTTTACAGCCGGGTGTATACTACCACCTAGTGTGTATTACAGCTGAATGTATATCACTACTATAGTAAATAATACACCTCTAATTTCTCTGTAGCCTCACTTATTTGGCCCCCCCCTCTCTTTGCTGCCAAAACCAGAAGCGTACAGAGGGAAATTTGAGTGTGCTTTGAGATTAAAGGCTGAAATCAGGGCCTTGTGAGCAATCATCAATTCCCAAAGAACATTCTTTCATTTTCCATTCTTCCACCCTAATGCTAACTGTTTCATGTCACAACATTGTTGTTGCTTTTATCATCCTATAATAACACTCCTGCAAAAAAATGTGAGGGAGATTGGAAGAAAAAGAGGCTGAGAGGGGCCTGTTCTTTCTCTGCCATCATTGTAAATTTACACAAGGCCCTTTTGCTGTCACTGGAGCAGTTCCTCTTATATTAGCGGTCTTGTCTTTGGCCTGGACTTAAACCCAGATATATTCCACCAAGACATTTATAGCCATTGTTCCGTTTTCCATAATGAAATAAGCATTGTTTCCTGCCTCACATGTTATTTTGAGCCTAATAGCCTCAGCGAGTGTGGTGTCTCTGATTTGTGCGTTGGGGACAAAATGGTGACCTGGTAGGCTCGCAAATCCCCTGTCTTCCATCATCTGGCTTGTCCGTCAGCGGGGCATCAACGGCACCAAACTGCAACCCATCTCCCGGCCCATCAGCAGGTCTCACACGCCAGTGAATTCAAGCCTTTTGTTCCCACTTGGGCTGATAGGAATGAGGAGGTAGACCACGGAAAAGCAGAGCAATTTTCTGCTATTTAAGCTTGGAGAGATGGCGCTCCTTGGGAAGCGTGTGTATGTGTGTGTGTAGAGGCGTTTGGAGGGGAACGAGTTTGTATGGAGTCACTGGATGAGATTTTTTAGATTTAGGCATGCATGGAATTGGGGGTGAGATAATCGAGGATGTGAAATTGAAACCTGTCGGATGGCAATGCCGTCCTTTACCCCAACACCACTTGCGCAAATACAAATCTCAAACCGGTCTGCCTTTTCGTTCATTTGTGATTCTCAAAGCGCTTTGTAAACAAAACAAAATGTTTTAGACCTTTGTTGGTTTTGTTTGTCTCAACATATGCAACCTATACTAGGTTACTGCGCTCTATGTAGTCCTTGCAAAACCAAAACATTGAGACACACTGATAAAAACTGATGTTTAATTGCCCTAAAAACAATGGCAGAGTTAATTACCTAAAAATTAGAGAAAAAGACAAACATATGCAGTGCCGTCTTCCCTGTAGCTATGTCAACAAAGCCACTAAGAGAGCTACTTACGAAGTATGTCATGTTGTATTATTTTAATTACTGTTTATCAGTGTAATTTTGCTTAAACTTGTTTTTTTTCTCTTTTACCCCAGGTTATAAAATGTTATATGGGTGCTCATTATTAATCTAATTTATTTGCTCGTCAAGCAGGCCATGTGACGACCGTCGTCCTGCCTCCAATGACAATTGCAAACAGTAGCCTTCTTTTAAAGGTATAATCACCCATCTCTTCTAATTAGGGGAAGAATGTGCACTAGATACAAAGGGCTCTGTGAGGATACAGCCCCAAGCAAGCGATAACTCCCATGCCTTGCTGCAGCCTGATCTGGGATCGGCTTTTGGAGGCGGTATCTGACATTAGATTAAGGGAGGTTATTTGTGGAGGGGGAGTTACTCAGGTTACATTCCTTTAAGGGAAGTGGCTGGCCGGCTGGCACCCTGTCTTCATTTCACAGGCTGGTAAAGTGAGCAAGGTCCTCTCGTATTATTCACCGGGGCAGGCTGATCGAAGCTCGGCTCGATAGCACTAAACCAGCTCATGCTCTGAAGATTTGTCTTACAAAACCTTGAAAACTGCTCTGAACATCCATACATTGATTTTTGTTGGCGGGGATCTCCGGGGCTTTCTTGTAGAGGCAGGATCCATGCAGGGATGAGGAGAGGGCTTCCCCCTTCACCAGAGTGTGCCGGCAGAGCGGGGGGATTCCGTTTCAATAACCCGGCCGAAGGAATTAAAAACACACAGGGCTAGTAGAGCCACAGCACCCTGTTATGCTGAAGACTGCTAAACACGCGCACACTTCAACACCTTCACACACTTCGAAAAAGCAAGGCCACTCTTCTAATTCTTTTTAACATCTAAGCAGTTGGGTTTCCTATGGAAATTAACCAACCCAGAGTTAAAACAATGCCTTAATATCTTACAAGCGTGACTTGTTAAATTTGTCTCGCAGTCAGGCATTATGTATTTATATGTAACAAGTTGAATTTAAATCAATCAAATTGAATTTATTTCTCAATCCGGCATAATATATCACAATTCCAATTTACAGTATATCTATCAATTTGAATTTGTATCTCTTAATCTTGCAGAATACCTCACAATATATTGACTACATCTCACACTTGTCTTTTTACTCATAAACTTGATTTTGTATCTCACAGTTGCACTTTTGTATTTAAAAAAATCTTATTTTAAGCTTTATTTCACAAATGCCTGTTTTTTTCCCCCCTCGGAGGTGGAAACAGGCTTTCATAATTTCCTTCATTCTCCCTTGTTCTTTTTCTCTTTTCGTCTCTTTCTCCCTCTCCTTTAGTATTAATTCCTGTGCCTTTGATGTGATAAGGAAGTGTTAAATCAAAGTGAGGCCTAATTACATATCTGGGAACCGGCTGGTTGTAAGGCATTGTTCATACTGTTAGAATGACGGGTGGCAGCGAGAGCGCGTGTAAAGGGAGGGCTCGACGTGTGTGTGTGCGCATTTCTGGCTGGCAGCTGCCAGCATGCGTGCCACCTGCTATACATCTCTCCATTAGCATAATCACTCTCTGGCAAATGGCAATAATAGTGTCATGCACCTCTGTGTAATTGCTGCTGTCATAATATGCGCCTGACGATTGTGTTTCCTGACTCGGCATGGAGGGAAGCAAAGATCTCTGGTGCCACATTCACACTGAAGTGCCTTTGATCTGAGGCCCAGGAAGGACATCCCTCTTTTAGTCACTGGAAAAGCACCTTATCAGATGCAAATCAGAGGCTGCTTTTTGCTTCACAGAAGGTTATGGGTTTTGATCACAGGGATTATTAATAACACTGTAAACATGCACATGCTGGGTTTGTGCTCTATACGTTACACAGTGCAATCTTGCTTGTACATTTCCAGGCAAAACTAGTTATTAAAGAAGGCCAGAGATGGAAAAGACCTTCTCTGAGAAATTTCAGTCTTGTCCGACACTGATGTTTTACATAATTAGTCACTCACATTTTCCTTCAAGGGACAGCTAAGGCAAGAAGATGAATAGCTAATGATCGCATAGGCCAGGGGCGATGAAGTGCAAGCGTGAGTGACAGCCGCCGTAGCCATTGTGACGAGCTCAGACCCTAATTGGGTCGGAGTCTGTTGGAGAAGGAAAATGGAAGAATCGGGAAGGGAGGGGAACGGCACAAACAGCAGACAAGCTAAATAGAAATTCTAATGGATTGCATGCTCGGCTTGCTGACACTTCATTGCACTGAACATTGCTCCATTTTGCAAGGGTGGCAAAAATGATACATTTACTAAGATGACGCATGCATGTATTTTTCTCTCAGACAGGGTGCAGGTTGTAGTTAGCCACCCCGTTGTTTGATGTATGCCGACGAAACCGGGCGTGTGTTTGTATAATAGAAATGGATGGAGGCATCGTTTTGGGCATTTTGTTTCTTTTTCATTATTCATATATCCTTTACCTTTTTGACATTCTGACATTCAAGGACGCAGGCCTTCGTCTTGGATGGTGGATGATAAATTCTGAGCAATCCCTCCCCTAATCGTTCAGAGCAGGAGGAAAACACACTGCCTTTTTAAAGCATCTGTGTCTTAAACTGTCATTGATTAAATGTTAACTGATATACTCCAGTTGGCAATCTTGTTAGAGCTTCCAGTAGCCAAGATAGACAGTTTAGAGTCCCGGCTGATCAATATTACAGATAAAGATTTCATCCATCAATGAGCTCCCAAAACAAAAGGTGTCTGTTACCTGATTAGGCCGGCCAGAAAGTCTCTCCCCCTCTGGACTGCCGACGCAGCACGAGGAGTTTCATTCGATCGGCTACAAACATGGAGCCCATGTAATTACAGCGCCAAACAGTTCCGCAGATAACATGCCTTTGACTTAGCTCCGGATAAAGGTTAATCTCCCTCTGTCTGTCCAGCAAGATGGGTCTGGGCTTTATATATTTATTTAAGTCCTCTGCTAAGGCCAGGGCCAGGGGCTGTTAGCGTGGAGCCTGGGAGGAAAGAGTTAGAACCTCCTGCATACCAATGCCAGCGCAAATGACCGAATCGATGGCAGAATGGCCACTGCTGTTTAAGAGTATCAATAAATGTTCCCTTATTTCCTCCTCAATGGCTAAGTGTTGTAGTTAAAAGTCCAACAGATGTCTTAATTGAAAGTTAATTTTAAATCAATGCAGAAAGTCATTTAAATATTGATCGCGCTCTTTTGACTCAAATTGTATGTGGACCGCCCGGGCCCGGCATAATTCGCCCATCGTTCCTTTTTTTAAAACAACTTTGTTCAAATTCAATCAATAAGCCACAATTAGTATGTTGTGAAACTGCCATTGACACTTCCTAAAGGCCCACAGGCAATTTCATTGTCTTTTCTGACACAGAAACAGTGTCTCCTTAATTACAAAGTACTTTTATGGCGTTTTAATTATGTCGGGTAACCGTAAAATCCAAGAGAAGATCTCTCGAACGCAGAAGCTTCATGTTCGAATGCCTTCCTGTCCTTTCATTTCAGGTTCCATGGCTATTAAAGAGACTTATGGGCCCCTGAAGCAGGGCATCTGCTGTACTTCTGATTTTCTCTGTATCAGACAAATGGAGGCAAGAACGACAGGCGCTGGAAGGGGGAAAAAAATAGGGAGAGAGAGAGAGAACAGGGAACATTGTCAGAGGCCTCTGTCTATCAGGGTAATCTTATTTATTTAAAGCATATGTCTGCTGGTACTCCTTTGTCAGGGTCTATTAGGGGGCAGTGCAGCCCATATGACATTGTTTAGCAAGTAATGAAATGGACATTTTTTGCATGTTTTTATAGAGTTGGAAGGGAGTGCACGGACTCATTCATTTCCCTCGATGGATGCCATCTCCTAGCCATCGTCGCAGATCGAGCTGCACAGCTATTGTCAGGCCCGTTTCCATTCAGAAATTTTGCTCGAGATTTTGTCTAATTAGATGTGGCCACGCTGAACTTCGTTTCTATCCTGTAGGAATCCGCTGAAACGTTAACATGGCCACCGTAACCCGTAAATGACCCCTGTTTTGATCGATCATAATAACTCGCTTTTGGAATTTGCCATTGTAGTTAGTTTTGGTACTTTCCAGTCCACTTTTTTTTCCCCTCTGTCTTTTCTTTTCGGAGGATGATGCAGCTCTCTGTGTATATTTGAAAAATCTGCAAGCGCGCCAGACCGCCTTTTCAGTCGTCTGTGTCTCCTTGCTATGCGGTCAGGGGTTTGGCTGAGGCTTTCTGGGTTTCCAGAGCAGACCTGCACAGGGGTGACAGATAGGTCTTATTTGTCTGATAGAGTTGAGCAAGAAAATAGATCTAGAGCTGGTTACTTCATTAGGTTCTCTCATTGATTGAACCTCCTGCTGAAGTGATGCTGCAGCCTCCTCTGATAACTGCTGGTAATAGAACAAAATGAATTCTTATCACAGAGATTGGAAAGGCCATTAACCCTGGCCCCCAGTGATTTTCAGACGTCACAGACAGGAAGCCGTGCGGTGCGCGGGAGGGAAAAAAAGCGGCATGCTCCGTCTGAGCCGAGGTCATGTTGGCGGCCGTGTGTGAAATTTCCAGCCCTTTTGGCTCCTGTGTAGATGAAACGGCTACCCGGGCAGATGTTTATAATCATGTCTTGAATAAATATTGGATGGAGAATAATAAAAAAAGGAGAGAGAGTGAAAGAGAGAGAAAGGAGGGGGAGAACGATACGAGGAGGAATCTTTTTATATTATTTTCAAATACTAAAGTAAGCCTGGCCACGGTGCCTCCTTTCTCTGGATGCCTCAGGTGATCCGAATGGCACGGACACAAAAAGCCTTTTTGTGTACGATGCAGGTGTTTGGGGTTTGTCTTTGGAAACCTTTGAAGATGCATTCTTTAAAAGATTTAATGCTAGTTATTTGGAACCATTAATATCTCTTACGCGGGCGAGTGCAGAAACAGAAGTCTGCAGAAATGAAGGGGGAATTTGTGTTGGTGCAGCAAAAGCAGAAGCTTTAATCTTCATTGTGTTTATTCATTTGATGGAGGTGATTAATGGTTTTGAGTGCATCATACATCACAGAGGAGCTGGTAGCATAGGAAAACTTTTTAGGATGAAAGTAACTGACAGCAACAAAAGACATTTTCGTATTGCTGATGCATGTACTGCAGTGGAAGTGTGCTCGTCTCAGAGAAAAGCCATTGATAGTTATCGTATGATGTAATGAACATGAAGTATTTAGTCAAAAATTCTATTTTTGCATTTTTGGCAAACAAGTGCTAAAGCACCACTGTTATACATAGTTGCTTGTTGTTCTTGCAAATGAGCTTATTGCAGTGAAATTTGAGCAAAAAAATCAAAAGGGATCAGGGTTTAAAAAGTTAAATACTGTAAAATATTAAACATCAATTATCACAAAATCTTTTGGTTAATACGCAATCTACTTGGACGTCTCCACAGGTCCCTGCTGCAACTGTGTGAATGTGCAGAGCAGCTTTCTTGTGTCTCCCAGCAGCAGCAGCAGCGCCGCTGAAGGGAAACGGGTCCGCTCTCCGCGTGGATGTTTAGTATTTTAGACATGGTACATTAACAGCATCTGGTTAAGATCTAAATGCTTGTTAAATACACTGAAATTTGGAAAAAGAAGGGAGCAAGAAAAAAGATTTGAGTAGGGGGGGACGGTGGATCAACAAGTCAGTAAAGCTTATTATCCTGAAAGTATTACAACTGGCCCTTAACAAAGTAGTACAGGGTTTCGAGTTTCAAAGATTCCTTTAAAACGGAGCGGCTCAAATGAAAACCATGGGGGGAAAGAATGTGACATCATGAAAACCGTGGGCAGCTCAGAGCCAACCTGTGGTGTGCTGGGAAATTAGTGTTCCTTACACCTCAACAAGACGAGACAGTCCAGAAATCATAATTACAACCAGATTGCTTTTTCACAAACGCTGAGATCAGTAAAATTGTAAGAAATGACAATCATATGAAGAACTATTAGGAATAATAAAAAGTTGAAAATGGATTTAATTACACGTTTGCAAAAATACAATCTGCTTGTAATTAAATAAATGTTGTATTTAAATGAATACTATAATTTATGTTAGTCTAGCTGCAGTAAGTCCTTTGTTTTTCTTTGCTGAGAACCATAAATAAACCTAGAGTCTGAGGTGGAGGTGGGGGACACATTTTAATGAGCACAATCATTTTTGGGGGTATCCACGGTTGTGTACGGAGGTTGTCTCTTTTACTGGCCGGATAATGACCGGACTGAGGTGTGTTATAGTCCCCAAGAGGAGAGAGAGGGAGCAGCTTGCCCTTCACGTCCGTCATTACACTCTCTCTATTCCGGACAGGCCCGGCGCGTTTAATGAAAAGAAGTGTCGGCCATCATATTTATAAATTTCCATGGGTTCTTTTTCTTTTTGTAGGTATGGTAGTTGTGCAAAGGGAACCGGTGCATTTTGATGAGGCCAAAACACAGCCTTGCTTTAATTGCGACGCCTTCTTGACCCCGGTCTCCCTCCAGCGTGCCGATCATCCCACATCAGAGCAGGTCTCACGGGAGACTGGCGAACAGAGAGCCGTCGGAGATGTGTGGTTGATGTGTTTGCGGATTTCGCTTGAAAGGGATGGCGGGGGCAGTAAAAGTTGTCTATGGCTCTGCTGTTTGCGATTAAGTTTGATGGGCAGAAAGTCTGCCGAACCCCCCTCGCACCCCTCCAATGCTGCTGACACGCTGCCTCTGTAAAGCATTCAGATTACTCAAACTGTTGCCAGGGTCAGGCGCGGGGCAGACACCGCTATGATGTATAGGAAAGCATGTCTGGGAGTTTCTCTCGCTCTTGAAATGCATACCAGAAAAACTGCAGTACACTCTGCTAAAAGACGAGGGAGAGAGAGAAGGACAGTGGAAGGAAAGAGAGAAAAAAAATGCTGTCTGATGAGACCCAGATGATAGCGACCCATCCTTTTCTTCCCTTATTCCTTCTGTTACTACCTTCATAATTCGCCCTTTTCTTTTTCGTGACACTCCATGTTTTATTAATGCATTCCACGATCGCCTTAAAAATTTGATGCCCCCTCGAGGTAGAGACGCTCACTAGCACTTTGACACTTCATTTCCCAGCTAGGGGGACTGGGTCAGTAAATCTAGCCGACTGAAGAGAGCGCCTCACGCTGAGGACGAGTGCTGCAGGAGGGAGGAGGAGAGGGGGGCGAGAGAAGGGGGAGGTGCCACAGCCTGGCCCCTCTACCCTTAGGGTGTGACATTGTGCTGTGGTGTTTGTGTATGAGCGTGTGTGTGTGTTTGTGTCTCTTTTATTAACCGACCTGAAATCTGGTCATGATCACAGACATCCAGCTGGTCCTAACCCCCATCTGCCTACTGAGGCAGAGCACTCTCTCTCTCTCTCTGATTAGCCCTCTGTCCTGACACTGGCTTAAGCTCCGTCCAGAGCCCCTTTGCCCCACAATGCCGCCTTCCCCCACAACACTCTCCCCCAGTCCTGCCTCGACTGCAAAAGAAAGGAAGTGAGGCACAGAGAGCGAGAGACATTATTAATGCAACGAAATGGATACATTTGAAGTGTAGCTTACCGGTGTGTTAAGTTTAATTGTTTTTAATGACAGTATTTTTAATTCTATTTTTAAATTGCACTTCAAGATAATTGCGGCTAAATAAATATATATATACAAGTTGCAGTCAAATTCACTGCATGATTTGCCAATTAATTATGTTTTGTAATTATAGTCAATATTTTCTAAAAACAAAATTACATTATATTGTGTCAGACAAAAATATAGACTACAATAAGTGTAGTCAAAGACATGGATACATTCCTGCATATCCGTTTAAATATATATGTGTGTATATATATATATATATATATTAGTGGTGGGCCGTTAACGGCGTTAACGCACTGCGTTAACGCGAGACTCTTATCGCGCGATAAAAAAAATATCGGCGTTAATCTATAGACAAAGTTGGGTTGGAGTCTATACGGTGACTTTCACCTTTAGCGCGGATGT
>JAUMHQ010000090.1:10523415-10556414 GCA_032361165.1 Enteromius paludinosus | reverse complement strand
AAATATATTTAGATATAATATCAAATATAAGAAAATAAATGTATGAATGCATTTACATGTAAATACTTTCAAAATGTGTGTTTTAATATAAACATAATAAACAAACACAGCATAAACGCATACATATTGTAAAGAAAAACAAGCACTCTTTTGACAGCACTAATATATATATATATAGCTTTATTAAAATATTTGGAATTAAATAATAGCTACATGCAGTTATAATTTTTTATTTATTTATGTATTTTAACACACACACACACACTCACCCACGCATATATGTGTCATCACACACTATAAATCAGTAGCTTTAGTAGATGAAACGTACAAATATTTTCAGTATTTTATATCAACGTATTAATAGTTTGTTTATGATTGTGCAGCTAAGAAATGGTTCTGTTGTAAATTAGTGTACAGAAATTAATTAGTAAATTAACTTATGTACAGTTAGATTTTTGAACAAGCATTAATCTTGCATAGTACCAAGAAAATAATATTCAGAAGCTTTATGATGGATTAATAAAAGATTGAGTCCATATTTCAATATATTTATACAAAGCACATTTTAAATGCACACACACACACACACACACACACTCACACACAGTAACACTTTTTGCCATTTGTTGTCCAAGTCAACCTGAAATCACCACATTTATACAACATTTAAAAAGTGCTGTATATTGCTATTTTACATCATTTTAAATCTACATATTTGTAATTTGTTTAAGATGGTGCGCCTCACAGATGGTCCTGTTGTACATTTGTGTGTGATGTTTATTCAAACTGAGCAAATACCACACAGATGCCTAAAATTGAGCATCTGTTTTTAACAAAATAAAATGCATTTCAGAAGGAATAATTTAGCCTTTTCAAATGTTTGAGCAGAAAAGATAATGCGCAATTCTAAATTGCTGCAGAGCCACAGCTGTTGTGAATGCAAAGCAATCAGCTGGGGCATATAGAGGGCAGCCCGTCCTCATACAAGTGTGGTATCACCAGTCTGTTAAGGACAAGTCGCTGCTTTCAGACTGAAAGATATCTTAGAGTTGACTTTCATTTGGGTGTGTTGACAATGACCTCTGGAAAAACAGGCTTTGGAGGAGGGAAAAGCAAAGGTATGTCAATTTCATTGATGAATAGCAGTGCTCTGGTCTCCAGCTTCAAAATATGACGAATTTTCTAATATGTTTTTTCTTTGTTTCGCACAACTTCCTCGTACCTTTTTCAAAAAAAGTAAATAACGGAGGCAAATAGGATACAGAGACAGCAGGTGAACAGGAGAAAGTTTATCTGTACCGCTGTATAAAAAACAAACAACAACAACAACAAACTAACGATAACGTGCATGAAAATCAATTTCTCTTCTTCTCCCGCTGATCAGAATTTCCATGTTTGGTGGGGAATTTGCAAACAGAACAAATTCAGTCGCTGAGGCTAATCTACGCAGACATGTCTGCTTCTATGATTTCCAGCTGAAGTTCACAGACAGACATCTTTTGCAGTATGGTTTCCATGGGAACGGGAGGAAATGATTTTCTCGGCCAGCTGCACTGAAATGAACATCTGTATGCTGTATGTTGTCATTACCTTTCAGGTGATTTGCACTATAGAGATTTCAGCTTCTTTCCAGCAAGCATCTTCTAAACTATCATTTGCTCTTAACGCTGTATTTGAATTTCCTTCAAGCCTTTCGTGGAAATTAATATTATTCTATAAAATGTTATTATTTATTAGTCAAAATGGGACAGCAGAGACAAAAAATGGAGCAATTTTAAATAAATGCTGTTCTTTCAAACTCTTTATTAATATAAAAACTATATAACTCATAGAAACAAATGCACTGCATATTATTTATTCTTTTTTACTGTTTCAATACATTACATTTTTTTAGTTGTGTATGAAATGTGATATAGAAATAAAGTTGCATCATTATTATTATTATTATTAATAACGTTTTTTTAAGCACCATATCAGCATATTAGACTGATTTGTGAAGTATGTAACAACTGCTAAAAATTCAGCTTTACCATCATAGGAATACATTTTGTATTAATTATTCTAAAAGATATAAAAATAGATTAATAGATAATTGTTATATAGTTTTGTAGTAATATTGCACATTGCAATGGTTTTTAAAAAAAAAATAAAGGTGCTGCAATTCAGTCTCTTCACGTCAACACTTTCTGGGAAGAGAGGGTATCATTCTCTCCTGAATCCCAGTAAAATTCCCTTGAGATAGGATGACAGTCATTAGGACACAAGTTAAACATCTTTCGATGGCTGCACGCTACATTCTTCTACGTGCAAGGTTTCAATCAAACTTGCTATTTGATTATCAAAACTTTCAAAGCGCATTTGATTTGTCTTAAGCCGCAGGAAATTCAAGGGGACATCTGGAAGGATGTCTGCAGATTATTTGCAATTTTGTGTGTAGTAGACATCAATGAGAGGTCTGCTCAGACTTTGGCTGGAACCCACCTCACCTCGGGCTCATTACAGCGCAGACTGGCCCATAATCCCCCTTAATTCCTCGTTGTCGTTCATTCTCTCTTTAAGCCACTCTAGTCCGGCACAGCCAATGAACGGAGGGCCTGTGGAGGCACACAGGTATTGGCTTTTCCTTCCAGGCATGCAGTCTGTCTTTGTAGTTCTCCACAGGAGTCAGCAAGGCTATCACTTACTGTGCCAAACTCATTCCCTCCACCTCAGACGTTACCAGCAGATAATGTCAGTGCCAGACTTGCATTCATTAGCATCGGCCTGGAATTGAGAGGCCCTGTGAGAAAGAGCTGGAAGACATGGCGTTTAGCTTGTCCATTAAAAGAGGGTTTCTTCAACTATAGGCACTTTCATGTCCCAAGGAATTATTTTGTTGAAAAAAGTTTTATCTTCGAAACCATGCCATGATTCATTAATTTTTTTCTAGTTTTCAAATACCTTTTATGTATAAACTGTACTACCCTACCCTTTTTCAGCATATACTGTATACTGTATATACACACACACATATGTATCAGTAGTCAATATTTGAAGTGGATCAAAGAAAGTTAATCAAAGACAAGAACATGTTTTGGTTTTGTGTTCTAGGAAACGTTCGATGAAAGGTTTTGATCCACTTTAAATGTTGACTATATATGTATATATATATATATATATATATATATATATATATATACATACACATATATATATATATATAGATATATATATATATATATATATATATATATATATATATACATATACATATATATATATACACATATATATATACTCACACATATATATATATATATATCTTTACATGTATTTGTATTGTGAATATTTATTATTTATATATAAATACACACATATTCAGCATATTTTTGAAAATGTTTACATGCAAATATTTATATTCAAATAATTTCTATATATATTTAATATATAAATGTATATACACAGACACACACAAACACACAAATAATAAATATACAGTACACAAACATATATTAACAAAAACGTTTATTTTGGACGCAAGGTCGAGATTGTTCGATAGCACTAATTTGTTACAATTGAAGAAAACACTTTCAATATCGTTTAGACTTTATGGTAATACATCAATTACACAATCTTATAATAAATCAATGCAATCGTTTATTTTAAAAGGTACTGTATGCTGCAATATTTTTGGAAGTTTGAATGAAATGAGAAACTGGGTCAATTACAGCAAGAGATACACATGGCTGGTTGTTTGGCTGGTCAAAAGTGAACCATTTATGTTGAGAAATCAGTGGGTGTCAGGAAATGTATCTTTTTTTGTCTCATTGATTCCCCATATTCCCGGTTTAGAGTGCAAATGCCCTTCCAACAGTGAAGAAACACAGATAATTGGCCACTGTTGACAAGTTTGTCCAGTAGCTGTGTTGGATTTGCTTTTTAACCATGAACATTTAGTTAGGAGTCTAGAGCAACACATGGCAATGCACTGCTTGAAGTATTTTATCTCCGATGCTTTATTTGTTTTTAATGACTTTTGCCTTGCCCAGACAAGCACACACAAAATCCCAAACAGACACTTGTATTAAAACTAATAGTATGTCTTTCAGTACACTATAAGCTACTATTTAATTAAGCAAAGAATAGCTGCAAAGGGTAAGTACTAGCATTATGCAGACTCTTTAATTCCACAACTGTTAATCAGAGATCTCAAAGCCTGACATCAAAGGATCAAGAATGTGTCGATTGTAATGAGCAGGATCACTCATCAAAGTGTGAATCTGGCCTTGTCCGATGTATGTAAAAAAAAAGAAAGAAAAAAAAGAAAAGCATGTGGGCAATTGGCAAAGTAAATGGTGTCAAAGTCTTGCGGATTGGAGACAGTGCAACCCTGAGCGCAAATGAGATTTGGAGAAGATGAAGTGCAAAATGAGGGCCGATTCTTTGTATGAACTGTTACAAATGATAAAAATTCTTTGAATGTAACTCACTATGATTTTCATGTGTTTGAAGCCTTGTTAAAAACTCTATACAAAAAGCTGTCTGTATCTTCCTTTATTTTAAAACTTTAAATTAAACAAAGAAATATTTTATCTGCATTATGTATAATTACGTTTAAAATTGAATCTTATTGGTTGCAACTACATAAAAATACAATAGTCTATTGTGTCTGGTAGAGTGTTTTACAACATTATATTCAGAGGCTTTTGAAGTCATTAAACAAATGTATTTTGAAGGACAGATGTTCCCTGCACTCTATCTATGTGAAAAACACCAGAACCATATGTTGTGTATATTGTAAATTGGCAACCATTACCCAACATTTCCAGAACAGTGGTGGCAAATTCCTTTAATCCTATGAAACAAAACACAGCGTATAAACATGTGCTGTTGCACATTAAATATCTTTTGAACATTGTTAACCTAGTGCACAAGTAAACTTGGATAGTTCTGCATTTAGTGAGAGCTACACTTCTTGGTGGTCCCGTTTATTTGACCATATGCATAATAATGTCAATGAACCCACATGAGGGCGGAACGATGTGCCATGTTCCCAATTTTCAGTTCTTTGTCATGGTGAACTTGAGAGCAACGATTACAAAAAATGACAAAATCTTGCAAACCGCTAGACCCCTCGTGCCCAGAGAAGTGACTGATTGCCTTCACAATGGGCAATTAAAGCAATGTGGTTGGGGAGAAGGAAAAAGAAAAAAAAAGAGAACCTGAAGTGTGAGTTTCCAGCAGGTCTGAGTCCATTTGGATGTGTTTGGCCTGAGGCATGGCTCACTGGAGAGAGTTAACAGCAGAATAAATACCCATCTTTGCAGTCATTATTAGGCTTAGAGCATAATATGCCCGAAACTTGCATCGGTCCTGCTCTGGTTTGTTACAGTTTACTGGCGTATTAAGAAGGGCCATGGAGATTATGATGGGATGTCTGTCAATCTGCATCCATCCCAACTACCCCCTGGTGCTATCATGGCCTCTCCTTGATCTTGTGCAAATTTCTCTCTTCATAGGGGATGAGGGGAATTGGATCGTGCAGGCAGTTGAGCAAAGCCTTGTTTTGATGTTTATTCATTTGCTCGGCGCTCAATCCAAGAATGCAGAAAAGTGGACCTCTGATACGCAGTTTCTATTAAACTTTAATGAGGCTGAATAAATTAGCGACACAAATGATGTTGTTTTAGAATTTTACATCATTAACTTTGTCTCTTTGTACAAAATTCTGCATATTTCATGGCAACAAATGCTCTCGTTTCAGAAGGCGGCACATGCTTTCATCAACTAATCTCTGTGATAGGCTCAAACGTTCGACTTGGTCTCAAGTTCTCTGGCCGTATATGTATCCAAAGTCAGTCAGAAGGCCGTTCGAGGCAAAGTCTTAATTCTGATGCAACTCTGTTCCTACATGAAGGCTGACCGGCTCTATCGTTCCAGTCTGTATGCCACATTTGGGGCAAGTAAAGCAGATGTCAGCGATCGTGTGGCTCTTCAGGCAGTAGTAGCAGAAGACGTGTTTGCAGCCAGCCGAATGAGGCATTGTGGGCCATTCTCCGCATACAGCGCACTCGGTGCAGAGGATCTCCTCCGAACCTTCCGCTCCTCTCAGTTCCTTCAGAGGAGAGAACAGAGCAGCAACACTGGCCTTCAGCTTCCACATGTTTACGAGAGGCAGTAAAAAGATGAGGAACTCGGCAAAGCCGTGCCACAACAGCTCCCGGTTCAAGAACTGGAAGTTGATGTCTCGTGGTCCTTGGGGTCGACTGAAGACAGGCTGCACTCCCAGCAACCTTTCGGTAAGTGTAGGATAGGTTCCTCTTTGGAGGAACAGTAGGAAGTTGACCAGGCTGGCCACTTTGGTAAGGCCCGTTAAGATGCTAAGCACCTTGTAGGCCTTGCGCGCATTGGAATCTGCAGGGTGGTTGAGGAACAAGCTATGGGAGCGTTCTCGCTGCCACTTTCCACCGACCGTCAGCAGAGCAAACCAAAACTTCTGTGGTCGGCTCATAGCCCGGTACTTCTGTCCCGGGATCAGAGCATTCTTATACCGGATATTGAGCAGTGATTGGCCCACGGTGGCACTGTTAGAGTAGACGGTGAACCTCCACAGGAGGAGCTGGAGAAGGGCCTTGAGTTCTGGTTCCACAGGGGTTAAGAGCCCAGGCTTGAAATGCTGGAAACATTGGGTGAACTGTGACCAAACAAGCTGTTCCAGTGCACCATCCAGTTCAAAAGCATCCAGCTGACTGATTCTCAAAACCCGAGATAAAGGGCTTGGGCCAGCCTTGGCGAAAGGCTTGTCACCTCCAGCTCCAGCTACAAGCAGAAGAAGCAAATGGTTATGCATTTTTGCATTTGAGTTGAAATCACTTTTCACATGTAAAACCCATCCTAAATTCCCTTTTAGCTGTGCAGGGCAGAGGCACAGGAGGTCTTACGCTGTTCCCTCTCGAGATTCAGTCTGAGGACAAATCACATCACAGGAGATTATCCCAACAGCACAGGCTTGGAAAGGCAGTAAACATCCGCTATGTGGAACTACTTTACTTTGACGGCTTTTTATAAGGGATCTAAGAACTGTGACGTTTGCCAATTTTTCATGGAATGCGTTTGTATCAGGCTGAGTTTATCTCTTTAAACGTGATGGTTCAAAAATGAGAGCCAGGAGCTGCGGTGACCACCTTTTAGCTTAGGACTGGATTTGGACAATATCTGAAATAAATTGGCTTATGAAAATTGCAGGAAGCATCGCCAAATCTTTAAGGGAAGTCTTTTTTTCAATGCTTCAGGTTCCTCTGGGGCTAAAACCTTAAATGGACAGTAAAAAAAAAGGATGCAAGATGTTCATGAATCAGTTTTCAAATTATCTGCTTTAAACACACGTTGGGAACTGTAGTTACACTCGCTGTATAATCAGTCAAACTTCCCCTTTTAGGCAGCGGATTATGGTTTACAGACCAGTTCAATAGTTTCTCAGCTAAGGAAAGCACAGCAGCACTTGCCCAGGTGAGACAAATCATTGCGGCAGGCGACTCTGGGGATACAGCTTTTCCATGTTCTCGTCATAGGCTTTTATTGAGCAGTTTACAAGTTATGAATGAATATGTTTTATTTGAGAACATAATATTGACAGCAACCTATCAATAGTAATGTGACTATTGTCAAGGGCCTGTCAATAGTAATGTAATTATGATTTAGAGGATCACATAGATGTTAGCTCGGGCAAGTAACATCTCTTATAGGACTGCTATCAATATCAGGATTACTATTGACATGTTCTCTCAGACTCAAAGTACTTGCCAAATATATAACAACTAGACACTTTTGTCAATGTGCACTGCCTATAAAAATTAAGCATTTGAATGTACAGGGCTTTAACCGGAAAGCTGAAAATCCATGTGTCTTATGTAATCGGCCAAATTCGTAATCAATGGCTGTGTTTACCTCTATTGTAATCAGAAGACCTGGCCTACATGGAGCGCAGTGATTCATACACGTTTACAGTGCCACGACAGTGCACTCGAAAAAAAAAAAAAATTATAATAATAAATCAGTGACAGATAGCCCATGAAAACATGGCCTATAGCTAAAACAATAGCAGTATGAATAAACAACTGGACACAGTAAGTATATTTGTAAACTGATTTTCTCATTAGCTATATATTTCAACAATATGACCGCTCTGTTATTTATAACCCTACTTCAATTTACAGTTGAATTTTCCAGGAAATGGAGCCCATCTTCGCGCTGCAAAATGGATGGGGAACACGCATATAAGGTTATATCAACCAAGTCAAGGTCCTGACAAGCAGCCTTAAATGACAAATGCCTGACACCGGCACGGGCTATAAAACATGTTCTCCTGAGGCAGCCCACTGGAGGCTCAGGCCTGCAGTTCTGCAACTGATAAGCTGGGTCACAGAGTCACCTTGGGCTTTGCATTACAAGGCGGCAGGCCATGATATTCCTGCAGCGACTGGACAATTTGGAATCGGGAGATTTTTAGGAAGCCTGTGGTTACGTGACCTTGCTTTTGACATTCTGTCAGCTTTTGCATCTTTGGGGCAAATCGGAGAAGACCTTATATCGGTTTACTTAAACAACAACACATTTTTTTATGTTTTTTTCTATACATACATCATGTGATTTATATTTATATACATATATTATGTTGCATTGAAAAAAATGGGTCCCACTTTATATTAGGAGGCCTTAACTACTATGTACTTACATTTAAATTAATCATTTGGTACAATGCACTTATTGTGTACATACATGTTTTTACATTGTACTTATATTTTTAAAAATAGCTATATGTAATTACATCTGTACTTACATTTATAATTACACTGTTACCCATCCCTTACACCGTATCCCACCCATACCACCAAACCTGTCCCTAACCTTACCCGTATCCCACCTGAACAGCAACAAAAGTGTTTTGCAATACAATATTAACATAATAAGTACACTGTACTTATTTTTTGGTGTAAGGTCATAGCAGTTAGGGCCACCTAATATGAAGTGTGACTAAAAAAAATTAAATTTTTAGCTGTATCTGTTTTAGTATATTTTAACGACAACAACAAAAAAATTATTATCAATATTGAAAACAGTTAAGCTGTTTAATATTTTTATTGAAACCATGATACATTGCTTTCAGGATAGCTTGATGTATATAAAAATAAAGAACAGCGATTGAAATTACAAAATGTCTTTTCTGTCAATTTTGATAATTATTATGAATAATTAAATGCACTCTTGATAAACGCATTACATTCGTTTTTTTATATTTAAAAAGTATTTATTACATTATATTAAATAAAATAAATATAAATATATGTATTTTCTGAAAATTTTAGTGCCCTTTATAAAAATGATTTTTTTATTATATTAAGTTTTATTATCCTTTACTTAAACGTGTCACTTTGTATTTCCAGTGGCAGATGAGATGTCACTCATTCAAAAAAATCCTGTCTTAAACCTTCGCTTGCTTTAATCATTTGAGTGATTAAGGTTACAGAGCTCCGGTACCATTTTCAGCTGGCAGAAGAATTAGCAAGTCTCCTTGTTTTGCATTCAACTTTTAACTCTGTCCCAGAAGTATCTGTTTTATTATGAACACTGATGGGTCTGTCAGTTTCTGAATTTTAAAGGTGATGTCATCCTGAAATGGGATTACAGGACTGCTAGAATACCCGTCCTGTGACCGTTCTAATTGTTCTATGTCTGTATCATAAAATATGAATGTCTGCAAAAGCACTTGGGGTTCAAGGTCTGGTCCTAATGTCTCATCAGACTGCCCCATTTCTCTAATTACCAATGAATCGCAAGAGCCCCGCTCTAACAAAACTTAACGTCTAAGAAATAGCAGCTAGGTCAGACGCAAAGGTATGCTTTGCTAAATCTTGTTTGCACAAAATGTAAATTATTTAAAAGAATTAATTGATTTTGTGAGTATGAAGGTGGACGATTTAATGCCTTAAGTACAGAGTTAGGCAGAAAAAACAGCTTAAAAACTCATGAAACATTTAAAGGCTGAGGCAGCAGGAACGTCTGAAGTGAACAGTTAATAAATGAGAAAATTGTGAAGATGCATATTATGGTGTACAGAGGGCAGTCAGGCTTTGCTGTGTCCACATAAAGGATCTCCGCTTCAATACATTTGTCTTGTAATTTTTCATCACCTTTATGAAATGATGTATTTGCATAAAAAACAGCATTTCATCTTATTTTTTTTAAGCAGATTAGAAGCAGCTACAGCAAACAAACCATCCTTATTCCATGACACCACATCACAAACCACTGCCCTTAAAATCATGTTTATGTACCAGAATTGTTTTTCTTCTCACCCTCATCCGACTTAGCAAGGCCATGTAATGTAATAATAAAAGCCTCACTGTTTATATGGACGCAGCAGCTTGGTAAACATTTTACCCACAAATGGAAGAAAGACTCAAGCTCAGTTTCAAACACATCTGCAAAACAACCCGACAAAATAGTCTGCTTTTTAAATTTTAATCCATTTAAATGCAACACTGGCACAAATCTATAGGCAACCTTTTGACCTGGGCTGAGATCATACTGCAGTCTGACTTTAACTCCATTCATTATGTTAAGTGTGCTATGCGCCACTTAGAGCAAAATCAAATCCACAGCAATCGGCTGTCCTAATTCTGTGTGATGACGGCATTTCTGATCACTCTTAAACTTCATACTAAAATTTACAC
Organism: Enteromius paludinosus; assembly: GCA_032361165.1. NCBI lineage: Eukaryota > Metazoa > Chordata > Actinopteri > Cypriniformes > Cyprinidae > Enteromius > Enteromius paludinosus. The sequence goes on along the minus strand of JAUMHQ010000090.1, from coordinate 10,545,702 downwards.
TCTAAAGTCAGTAAAAAAAAACATCCTATAATGTACCGTGTTAATATGAATGAGTTTTCTGTATTGATTTTTTACAGGTGTTTTTGCATAGTGATGTGTTTTGGGGTTGAGGGAAATGCCTGTAAACTTAAATTGAACCAGTGAATTTTTTGTTATGGTGCTATAACGGTTGCACTTTATTTTACAGTACGTACACTTGCGTGTATTTACAGTGTACTTGTACAGTGTAAGAAGATACTTGTAATATAAAGTAACTACATGGGTTAAGACTAGGTTCAAGGTTAGTAGCTAGGGATTACCTAGTTACTGTTAAAATAATAAGTAGTAGGCCTACATAGTAAACTGTTACTGCTATAATTTTCAGTTACATACTTTATATTATACGGTTACATTAAGTTTATCTATTATATACTGCTGCAGCTATCATTCCTATTAATGTATCTCATTCAAATAGTGTGAGAATTGTATTTATCTTGTAATAACTATTTATTATTAATTAAATACTAATTATTATGTTTCATGGCAGTGTCAGGTAATGCTAAGTAACCAGTTTAATCAGATACCTGCATAATGTTTTGAAAATAAAGAAACAAAGATAGAAAATTGAAAAAAGTGTTAGTGGAAGCAATGCTTTCATAGTTTGAGTATGCTGACAATAGATTGTTTGTTATTTTATGATGGTTTTAACAGGTGTGCAAATAGACCTGAATGGGTCAGAATGGTGAAAACGAACAAATTATAATTATAACAATTATGTCTATTTAATATATTGATAAAAAAAATAAATATACTTAACTTTGTTGTTACTGTATTGTTATAAACTATATTATTATTATGTACGTAAAACATAAACGCGATGAGATCTGATATAAGCTGGTTAATAACAACAATTAAAATATCAGTTTCTTGTCGACCACGTACATTAAATTCGTGCTGTATGCATTGACACGCACAAATCTAATGTTAGGTTGACTGGGGAGGAAGCGATGCTCTGTCCTGCACACAAAAACTAAATGCATCTTGATCTAGAGTATTTTCTCACAATGTCTGGTTAACAGAGATTTGACAACAGCAAATAAATTTAGTATAATTACCCATGATAAGACTGACAGTCCACGAACGGACTCGGAACTGAGGCGCTGTTCTTCCTGTTTTTCCGGGTTATCTCCGTTAACCCCTCCTTGAAGCAGATGAGCCAATTGCAAATTGCATTTTCTCCGCACCCTTGATCACATGCATCCAATCGCAATATCTGATTGAGCGACGCAAACGTGAATCGCATCGCGTTGTGCATGTGGGAGAGGCGTTGCTTCACGCAAGTCTTCATGCGTTGGCGTCTGACAGCAAACCGCCCAATCAAAATCGATAGAGTTGTCAGTACGGTATCTTTTAACCAATCGCTATCGAGCAAGGGCGGGCTCTACTGAGCAGCATGCGCTCAAGCACGGAGATTGTAACAGAGGAATAAGAGGAGTGAAGAGAATTGAAATGTTCATATAAATGAGCGTTCAGACGCCATAGTAACACGGTTTATTAAATATAAAGCACTTGCTTCAGTTTTATATTTCGTTTTCCATGGAAAACGTCGTGTCGAATAAGCAATGCAATTGTTCTGTTCAATGCTCCCCGCACCTGTATAGTTTACTTAGGCTTATATATCATTTGCTAATATATCGTTTTTTTGTATTTAGTGAAGTATACAGTATATAATGTGTGTGTATGTTTATGTAGTAGTTATATTTTACTGAGTGATTATTTTATCTCCCAGGGACGGCAAGCAAGTTATTCTCTTGGTCACATATTAAACAGCTTTTTAAAAATATCTTAGGCTACAGGTCAAAGTTTAAGGATCTGTTCACCCCAAAGTGCGTCCTTATGTTATTCCTAACCTGCATTATATTCGTGAAACAGATGTAAGGCACTGACAGACCCTTCACATTTACATTTCAAATTTTCAGTGGTTTCCTCTTCGAATTTTGTTTTGTGTTTCACAGGGGAAAGGTCGATTTGGAATAAGGTGACGGTGAGACAGACTTTAAATATAAACTGTCCTTTAAATATGAACGTATTTTCAATTCCTCTTTTGTATAATGTCCTTGTTACTACAATAGTCTGTCACGCATACACGAGACAATAGAATCAGTCCATCTGGAAATGTTTACGCCGTACTGTGTGTTGATCAGCTTTTCAAAAGCTATTTTTTGTACGCTAGATTTTTGATTATTGTGTATAGGAAAGTATGCACACTCTCATATGACTTCTCAAAGTCTTCAAGGTTTATTTCTCGTGAACATAATAATTTGAAACCTCTTGTGGATTCTTCAATATTTATGTCTGTTGTGTTTATTATTGAGAGAATGCTAAAGGGTTTGAATTCAACCGCACGCATGTTATGTATGTATGTGTAGCAGAAAGGGACAACTGGCCTTTTCCCAGAAGAGACACATTAAGATTACTAATAATTCCTGCGATAATAGGCACGACATGATCTGTAGCTCTCTAGGTGAACATTCACATTACCTTCCTCAATATGCACTAACTGCTATTTAGTATGTGCGCCTCTAATAGATATTTTAATAATTCATCGGTATGTATTGTAAATTATTCACCTCCTTGCATGGTCATTGGTGCTGTGGAACCTAACCTAGTTTAAAGCCATTCATCTTGACAGAATGATAATTTAGGTTAAACGTAGGTAGGTTATCAGTCTGTATATAATGCAACAAATAACCTGCATTTGGCTAATATTTAGACTAAAGTCAATATAAGCTGTTATCACTGCAAATGACCCCTAAAATGCAGAGAACAGTAAACGCCACTCAGTTTACAGAGGAGTTCATTTGCCAGACCACACAATATTGATGCCGGGGTAGCATATGAACTCCATTTCTATTCGTCTATGTTTTCAAGAATCAGCAGAATTAGATTGAAGACTGCATCTCTGCTGTCCCAGAGGCATATTACGCTGTTGTCCCTTGACTGCAGTAACCATTGTTCTAATGTACATAATTGGCAATTGAATAGATTCAGAGCATTAAAAGCTGCTTATTTGCCTCTTGCAATGTAAAGAATGATTTGAACCTGGTAATATGAGCTCCAAATGCACAGATTGAATGGTTGCAATATATAACCAGATTTATTAACCCATTTTGTAGCTTTGTAATTGTTCTAAAATAATGGGCTTTTCAAAGTACGGCTGCTTACTGCTATCACTTTATGCATAGACATGATTAAAAGGAATGTTCCAAAAAGGCGTACTTTGAAACACACATAGTATCATTTTTTTAGCATTATGGTTTCTGATATATCCACTTGTAATTTCGTGAACTTAAAACCATGTTGTTGTGTTTTATCAGCATGCAACATAAGCCTAATCAACCCCAGCCACCTTTTGATAAGCTTAGCTTATGGCCAAAAGGTCTCCAACCTGGAGCAGATGTTCCAAAGCTTATATCAAAGCTCAAGCTGTTCGTTTAGACAGATTGGATTTGCAGCAGTGTGGAGGGGTTGGAGATGTTGGCTTTGTGATTTCGGCAGGATTTGGACCATCAAGTGGACATGCCTGGAGGAGGACAGTAGCTGTCTGCGAGCTGAGATCCAGGAGCTGAAAACCGACATTAGACCACTCACATAAGTGATCCATCGCACTCAACACATGCTTGGCCTGGATGTGAGTCACATGCCTCTATTCCCTTGCCTCGTTCTCTCACTCACTCTCCATTTTCTCCCTCACCCCAAAGTCATGGGACGGTCCCTCATTCATTTTTCAAAACTCATTTTCCGCCCTTGAGCTCAGGATTTTTAATTCTGGCTTCACCTTGACTGGTGGCCTTTGGGCATGAGGGATCAACGGAGCCGGGCTTTGATCCAGCACGCCGGCATGGGACTCATTTCCAGCTCTGCCACACTGATGCGACTCAGTGGGTTCAACTTGACCCCGTTGCTCCTCTGGGCCCCTCCGTCCGCAGTCGATGAGACCTGGCTCCCTCCTCCTCTCCATCCTGAACACCTCCAATACCTCATTCTAATCAGACCGCTCTGCTCTCTGCAGCCCTGCCTTTGATCTGCATAATATGCCTCCTCTTCCTCTTCATCTCACTTCTCCGTTTATCACATCATGTGTGAATGCAGAACATCAGTGAAATGTTGTAAAAGGTTAGTGTAAATGTTCACTTACGGCAGGTCTAGTGAAGATGGGTTTAAGGTCTGTTCTGATTGTAGACACCAGGAAAAATAAATGCGAATAGCGAAATGAAGCTTACCAGATGTTCCTACATATTTAGCATAATTAAATTGTTTTATATTTAAATGTTATTTTTGTCAGGCAGACAAAACATTGTTTTATTGTTTTTAAAGGATGTGTGTCTAGTAATAGACAGCTTGACAGCAGACAGCTTGCAGTTCTTGGTAATGTTAACCAGCAAATTTTTTTTTTACAGATTACAATATAACCTTAATATAATTCATTAAATTCATTTACTACTACTAATTATTTAGCTATATTACTATTCATAGATCATCTGATCATCATCCAGTCTGTCTGGAATCACATGAAGTAACAGAACAAACTGAGAAAGACTCAAACCAGAAGAACTGTGGCAACGTCTCCAAGATGAAGAAAAAAACCTACCTGGAAAGCTACAGTACTGTTCAAATTTTAGACACTCATATACAAATGCTGTAAATTGAGGATGCTTTCAAAAACAATGCCAAAAATAGATTTAATTGATCAATTAACTAAATCAAATCAAATAAATATTTGGTATTACAGCTTTTGGTAAAACAGCTTCTGCACACACTTTTTTGCACAATTACTTGAAGAATGTCATGTGACTTTAAAACAATATTAATATACTGGGAGATTTGAAAACTGATGCTTTTGAACGTTAGCATCACACCCAGCTTCATATCTATGGGTTTTCATAGACGGTAGGTTTGTTCGGTAGCTCACAGAGCACAGCGATGTACTTGAAAGACGAGGAGCTCTGTGTAACTACAGTTCGACAAAACAGTTCAAATCTGTGTAAAATGACGTTGAAATAGCACAGTTGCATAAACAAATGTGTTTTTATATCTGTTATGCATTTGTTAACACTGGTAGGTTTTGGATTTGGTGTAGGGCATATTTCCAACATGACAGAGCATCAACAGTTCCCAGATATTTAAAGTAATAAAAACAGCAATATGTACCTATATAAACATAATAAAAATGTGCCAGGGTTCAGGTATCGAACTTGAGTTTTAGTGCCACTCATTTTGGACATTTCTCTTTGAAACTGCGGCGAAGCATGTTAAGCATATTTTTATGAGACCAGTGCTGCGTCCGAAATCGCATACTGCTTAAGTACTGTAGGTACTACATTTAAAACTGAACGTACTACCCTACCGTTAAAACAGGACATACTACTCGCCTCGCAAATTTTTCACGTACTATATAGTAGGGAAGTAAGCGATTTCGGACGCAGCACAGGTTGCTACATTCATATATTTTTTTCATTTCAATTAGTTTAAACTATATTATTTAATAGTAAATAGTTGTAAATATATTAAAAATACATTTTATTTATGTTCATTCAAATGTTTTACATTTATTAAATCAATGTTCATTTTTAATTTTAATTGATTTCATAATTTGTTTTTGTGTCCAATGTAAATTCTGCTGCCTGAGAAAAATAAAACAAAACAATTGGGAACTGCTGATCCAAATTGCCTTTTCTATGTGGGATTTGTTGTCTCCTTTATACAACGTGCTCATGCCATGCTCCTGCTGCTGTACCTTTAGCCATGTCGGCCACTGCGCCAGCTGTGCCCATGGGGCGTCATCGGTCGTAACAAGAAGTCGGTGTGCCCGCTTCAGCACATCCCCATTGTGGTGTTAGAGGATAATAACACTTTGCTTCCTTTTGCCAGTGTGTTTTGCTGGATGATAAACACAGGGGAGTAAGGACCGACAGAGGAGCTCAGGCTCTCACGGCACAGAAGAAGGTGCAGTTGCCTGGTGTGTGCACTAATTGAAGCTCCTCCAGGCAACAGCCGCAGCAAACCCGAGCCCGTTGAGCAGCATCGGCAGGAGTGATGACTGGCTGCTCGGGTAAGGGTCTCTTAGGTCACTATCGGAGGTTATGTTAATTCGTTTGTTAATGACTTCCTTTTGAGTGATAATTGATCAGCTTCATTACCATATTCCTCTGTAATGCTATGTTGCTCGGGTAAAGCTCTGCCTAATGAATGCTCCGTTTGATTTCTGAAATAATGAACTAATTAGACTAATTAAAATCAATAGAGATGCCAATACAAGGTTAGGCATCAGACGGCGGTCTCTATCTGTGCTCTGCCCGAGTCACCAGCTCAGTTTAAAGGAACCTAATGCTGATTTATGGGCTCTTGATGGTCATTAGTTAGAATAAATTGCGCCGAGGAGCCAAGACAGCATTATTCAAGTACAGGATACTAAGTGCATTGTAAGGTCAGCAATAAGGGCAAACCCACATATGTAGTTGAATGCCCTTGTAAACCTTTGTTAATATATCAGGTCAGAACGGCATCGGAAGGCATCGCCTATCTTTAACTGTTGTAGTACAGACACTACGTTGAATGAGATTCAAAAACCAGCATATTATAAAGGTGTTCTTTGATTTTTATCAAGACAGCCATGTCTGCAATTATTAAAGACCTTCTTGAAGCAAGGTCACAAACAATATGTTGTGATTGCATCTGACTGAGAGCCTGCTTATTGCTCTTTCATTAGTTATCTGTTTTCCTCTGTGATCGCCAGGGGATTTTACTTTTTATTGGCTCTTGAATGCCACATTTAGGGCAGAAACATCCCCCTCCACTCCGCCCCGTGTGCGACAGTCTGTAAACCCTAATAAGAAGGTAGAGAATTATGTAAAATCCTGACTATTTCTGACAGAGGCAGGCCGAGCCAATGTGTATTGGAAAGGGCCACCGCTGACCTAAATTCGTGCATTAATCTAAGATGTCAGTGGTGCAACCTTGATGGTCCATTTTGAGCCAGTCAGCCTGGTTATTTTTCTTTCTGTCGCCACTTTGGGCGTAGGTCTGGGATCTGACGCCTTTTCCAGCTCCTTTCTGCCCTTATTCCAGCCGTATTAATGTTCAAAATGGTCCTGAGAAGTAATTTGTGTGATGCGACATCCATGTTTTGCCCTGTTATACGTCAGTACGGACTTACTGGGCTAGTGTTGTGCACTTTTTTTTTCCTCTGCAGGGTAGTTGACCATTACTTGAATAGTTTTTTTCCCCACACAGGCTTTAATGATTGAGTAGTGTTTGTGCCAGCTTTTGCCATTCCTCTAACAAATTAGTTTACTGTGGTCATAACCTTCAAAAAGCTCATTACCATAAATTGCATGGCTTTTCATAAAGGCTGAGAGCTGCATTGACGAATCGCAAACAGGACCTTTCTCAGGACACTCAGTCCTGCTACTAAATTAGACCCACCGCTTCTCCCCAGCGTTTCTTAATCAGCTAATGTTTTTTATCCTTTTAATTTCAGCCTCTTCTGATTTATCTGAATAACTAAAACAGACACATTTATATTTAGTTTTTTTGTCATGTCTAGGAAATGCGGTGTGTATGTTGCTTGTTCAGGAAATGACATCTGTGGCGTGCTGCCTTTGTAAATCCTTTTGATTTTTACTGTCCTTTTGTGCTTTAGTGTTAAAAGGCTGTCATTTTATTTACGGTTAAAAAGACCTTGGTTGTAATTAGGATGCTTTTAGTTATTTGTCATATTCACGAAAGAGCACAGATCTTTCGCTTTTAGTTACCCGCGGTTGCTATCGATACGACTTACAAGAATAATAGTAGGAGCTGTGAAGATGTTAATTGTAAAAACACTGTCACGCATGTCATGTCCTGGATAAAAGGGAAATTAATAATTCTCCAATTATCTACTGTTTTGACCGCATTTATTGTCTTATGTATTTAAAAGCACCTTCTTAGTAACAACAACAACAACAACAATAATAATTATTCAGATAATTATCATCTATAATTATCTTTTGACAGCACTAATACATGATACATAGATATAAATAATAATCAAATTTTAATTTATTTATATTTTATTCATTAATTTTGTTTAGTATATATAATAAATTAATTTCATATATAATTATTAATATTCAATTTTATATGTAATTTGATCATTAAAATGTTTATAAATTATTAATAATTTTAAATGTTTATATTTTAATTTATTTAGTATTTATTGTATTTATATTTGTTTATTTAATTTTTTTAATATCTACATTTAAGATAATTTTAAATGCAGTTTTCGTTTATTTTTTACATTTCTACTTATTTCATGTATTATTTATCTAAATTTGAGTGCAGTTTTTGAATTAAAATTTATTTGAACCCTATTATTTATTCAGATCTATTTATATTCATGTATGTGTTCAACAGATTCTAATTTTTTAATTTTATATTTTCTAAAATAATTTGTGTAAATTCTGATGCAAAACAAACAAACAAACACACACACACTTGGGTACTCTGTAAAGTCTGTTTGCTTTGAGGAGTTTGTTCTTGACACGTTTGCCGTGTTCTTCTGTGTGCAACGTGCCCATGCCCATAATTAAAATGCTTTCACGGAGTGAGAGTGTTAACAGGTTTATTAGACAATAGGTAGACTAGTCTGGAGGAGGTAGAAGGGGAGTAAACACAGTCCAAACAGTATGCAAACCAAGCCCAAGGCCCACTTGGAAACGTAGGTGGTGGGATGGGGAGGGTGGGAGAAGGTCCAGAGTGGTGGAGACCATGAGGACCTGGAAACAGGGTGGGCGAGATGGTCCCTCTAAAGACAAGGGACTGTTTTACAAGAGGAGGCCTTAGACTAGGCTTGGTGTCTGGGGTAGTCTCTGGGACCCTCTTTGGAATTGCTGGGACATCCTCCTTAGCATCATAAACAATAGACTTGACTCAAGAACGCCCGTGCCACCTGCCATCCTCAACGGGCAGTTCATGTGTGAGAGCCGACCCTACTGCTGCTCTCTTTTAGGAATGGATCCAGGAGGCTCTGGGACTGAAGCGGGCTCTGGAGCCAACACTGGGGCAGACCTTATGACTGCTCTCTCAGGAGCGTGCTTAGGAAGAACGTCCTCAATAACAAACACAGGAACTGCCCTCTCAGGAGCGGGCTCAGGGACAACTTCCTCCATAAATTCAGGTACTGCCCTCTCTGGAGCAGAATCAGGAATCTTCTATAACAAATTCAACAACTGCTCTCTCAGGAGTGGAATCTGGGAGCTCTTGGACTGGAGTGGACTCTGAGGGTTCATCTTCAGGGTCCCTAAACCTGGTGGCCACAATTAGAGTAGCGAGAATCTCCCTTGTGGAACTCAGTAGGCTAGCAAGAGTCTCAGAAAATGGGCTGAATAGGAGCCTCAGCAGTAGCTTTCATGACCAATACAGTAAAAGTGGGCTGTTCCAAAATGGTCTGTGGAGCTTGACTGACAGAAACGTTCTTAGACTTGACTGGCCGGAAAGGCATCTATGGAAGTAACTGGGAAAGCTGGCGGCTTGAAATTGGCCTCCGTGGCTAGAACAGGCCAGATCAAAGCCTTTGCAATGGCCTCCATGACCTCGACAGGAGAGGCAGCCTGCTCAGGAAGAGCCTCTGTGGGTATATCATGACAAGCAGTAGTGACTTCAGAGGATGTGGCATTCCAGGGAGCTATATGACCTGTGGGCAAGACAGGACTCTTAGGCAAAGCTTTGTTGGGCAAGTTTGGAAAGGAATTATACCGCACAACCTGGAAAATCCTCCTCTGTTATGGATAGAGACTGCATGCTTGACCGCCTCTGTAGTATCAGTTGCCATCTCAGCCGGAGAGGCAGTGATCCTGGTCATCTTAGCGGAGACAGGAACAGGTCCAGCAGAGTGAGATAAGACAGGAATAGACTCAATAGTCAAAGGGACATCAAACTTGACTGATTTTTGAGTAATGGACGAGCATTTAGTTGACTCTGGGAAGATAGAAATTGGCTTGGCAGACTCAAACATGACTATTGTGGACATAACTTGCTCCAGGATAATGATAGGTGACTGATTCAGGGATGACAGGAGTCAACTCTAGCCTTAAATCTACTACAGTTGGCCTGACATCTGCCCGCTTGGCTATCTCGTTAATAATGGGAGCAGGGTAGACTGGCTCTGGTAGGAGATTGATTGACTCAGAAGTGGCGGTAACAGGACTAAATCTGCCTGACTCTAGTGAGTAAAGAAGGCTTGCTAGGGTCTGGACTGAGTGGTGCAAGCTTGACTGGATCGGGTCTACCTGGGTCTAGAGAGAGAGAGCAGCGGGCTTAAATGTATTTGGCTTGTCGGGATCTGAAGTGAGTAGAAAAGGCCTAACTGGGTCAAGTATGACTGGTGAGGACCGGACTGACTGGGGTAAGTCTGACAGGCTCCAGAGTGACTGGAGCTGACTTAACAGGATTGGGGCTTTCTGGCTCAGGAATGGCTGGAATGGGATTGGCTGGATCTGGAGTGACTGAAATGGGCTTGACGGGCTCTGGGTGAAACATGATCAACCTCTGTAGACTCAAGGGTGATTGGAACGGATTCATTAATGGATGCAGCAAACTGGGAAGCCCTCTTCCTTCTAGCTGTTTGCTACTGATTTGGGGTTGACATCGTCCAGAATAACTGGGTAATTGCACCTATATCCCAGCCCCGTTGACGAAGGTTAGCCAGACCTCCATGGTGAGCCAATCTCTCTTGAGCATTAGCAGGTGGTAGGATCCTGAAGTCATCCTGCTGGGTCCAGTGTTGTTCAGTTTGTTCTGTCACAGATCTGGAGGGAGGACTCAAAGGCAGGTAGAGTGTTAACAGGTTTATTAGACAATAGGTAGAATAGACAAGAGGAGGTGAGGAGGGGAGTAAACACAGTCCAAACAGTATACAGGAAGACAACGGGAGTCAGGCAGGCTGAGAGGGAGACTGGAGGGACGAAGAAGGAGCTGTGCAGACGGTGACTGGAGGTAGGCAGCGGTGGTCTACCAGGCACTCCACAGCCAGCTGAACAGGGCAGGACTCGACTAGACTGGGGACAAACACACAACTATGGCAGGGAGTAAACTAACGCACTTCAATAAGAGACAAGCTAGGAATTACTGACACAACGTGAAAGTATAGGACAACGAACTGACAAAACAGGAAGGAAAGGACGAACAATATAAAGGAAAGGAGAACACGAGGAACAGGTGAGCAAACTTAGACAAACGAGGAGAGAACATGAGGAACAGGTGAGAACAAACGAGGACTAAACAAGAGTGCGTGGCTATGGGAAACAAGGAAGCAGGACAAGAGGAGCACATGGCAAACACAAAGACACAGCCATGTGATCAGACACAACACACACAAAGAAAAATTAAACAAAGACAACACAGACAAGATGGTCAGGACAGGGTCATGAGAAATGCTTTCCATTATTTGTAGTATTCATGAAAATGGCACAGATCTTCTGAATTTAGCTACCTGAGGTTGCTATCCATATGACACATATACTTATTAGAATAATAAAATGTGCTCTTTGGAGCTGTGAAGATGTCAGTTCTAAAACAAACAAACAAACAACCAAAAAACAAACAAACTGTCATACATCTTGTGTCAAAGGGAAATGAATAATTGCAATCAATCTCCAAATATCCTTGTTTTGACTTCATTTATTGTATTACTGTCTGGAAGAACAATGACAGGAAGAACAGTAATACCAAATAAGAATGGCTTGATAAGCACCTTCTTAGTCAGATCGCACAGTTAAAGGTAATTAAACAAGAGCGCTTTTGAAAAGCAGCACTGGCTTTTCAGAGCAACCAATATAGCGGCAATTCCTCCTGGGGCTAAAAGAGAGAGGCTGTATGGAATTTAATTTCAGTTATTGTCTCTTCATGGTGGCCAGTAAGATTTTCTGTCTGAGTCGTAGCACATAATGGGAGGCTCTTGAGCTTCCTGATCACCCTTCCGTTTAGTCTTTTAAGCAAGTGCTCCATGCCTCGCTCCTCCAGCTTGCTTTTATTGTTTTTCTCTCGCAGTTTAATTCCCCTCAATGCATGCCGGTGTGGATGCCCCATCCTGCTTTACTCAACAATAATATCAAGCGTGCACCTTCAATGAGCGAGCTGTCCCGCGGCTCAGTCTCTCTGCTTAATTAGCCTCACACACATTTGGTGATACAAAAAATGTGATGACACACACACACAAACACACACACACACAGCTCACCTAATTTTCCCCTCAGTTTCCATTTTGTTGTTAGCATTAATCTACTTAGAATTGCAAGGTGCACTGAGCAAAGCTAGTTTCACCTTAATCTTTTTCCCTTATGAAATTGAATAGTGGAGAAATCCGTAACATTGTTGTTTGTGGAGGTAAATTTGTTGCTTGTGCAGGAATGCTGCATAATTGGTAATACCTTCTGAGTGTTTTTTTTTTTTTTAAGTGCACAAGATCCATCAGTGTTCCTTCTTGTTTGTCGACTGCATAAAAGGAGTCTCGGCTGACCTAAAAAGCCAAGCATTAGAGCAAAATAATAGCAAAGAGTTTCATCTCTGGATCATGCATAAAATATTACCCTGCTTTTAATGGCTGTGTCTTGACCCTTGTCTCTGAGTATTGTGCCCCAAAAAAACAAGCATGTCCATGTTTGCTTCTCTAATGCACTTGACGATAAGAGTGGCCAAGTTATCTAGAAGTCACTGTAAGGTGACAGAGATATTAAAAAATAGTTTATTTAAAAGAAAAAATAAATAATTCTGTCGTAATTTACTCACCTTCATGTTGTTATCTTTTTCCGTATAATATAGATTTTTTAAGAATAGCCTCTTTAAGATAATATTTTTCTCATTTTTTGTGAATTGGATCTGAATCAATTGATTCATTGGAAAGATTCAGTTGAAATGAATGATTCATGTGATTCAGATTTCACTACTTCTCTCATGGATGTTTTTCCACATAGACCTGATCTATTACAGTGCACAAGCTGTATGAACAGATTTTGTGAGGTATTAATGTGTGTGTTTTTTGTTTGTTTGTTTATTTGTTTTTTTACCTTTTCACTTTCATTTAATGGAAAGCTGTGGTAAGGAAATTCCTCAGAAAAAAAAATCACTTTGAGGTGAGTTGAGATTGTAAAAGGAAATTTATACAGATTTGAAATGACAAGAGGGTTAGTACATGACATAATTTTTATATTTTGGTGAACTGTCCCTTTAAGCTGAGGGGGCAGGTCTGCTGGTGTTGGAGCGAAAGCTAAAACGGGTCAGGGAGGGAAAGAGCCATGTGGTTTGGGGACTTGACCTGTGAGTAATTAACATCAGCATTGATTTCCTTTTCCCAGGAGTGACGCCTGTCACTGCACCCTTCACCCGCACACACAAATACACACCGCTATATTTCACCTACATGGCCAATGTCAAACCCCAGCTTTCCAAAACAACACCAAGCATGGTGTGGAGAGACTAATTAGATGTAGTGTTAGGCTGGTGCTTTTTACTGTCAGTCTCATCTGGTGGTGAAATTAACCCTGTACGAGTCCTAAGAAGTCTTAAAGAAATATTTCTTTAACTTATGATGTCTTCATTTTGATGCCTAATCTGTCTGTATGTTAGTTATATCAAACTAACTGCTATTTTCTTTTCAAATGAATAATGTTATATTTTGTTTTCCAAAAAAAATTAAATGAAATAATCACTGATATAAAGTTATTCCTTGCAGTAAATACACCATAAAAATAAGAAAATTTTGATCATAGCACCAAGTTGTACTATACAGTATTTGCTGTAAAAGGATTGATTGGATTTTCTCTGAACTGATGGTATTTGTTCCTAGGATTTTATTTTCTTCTTTCCTATTAAAGTGGAGAGTATGCTGGGTACATGTTGGGTGAGCGGCCAAAATCAAAGGGCTATTCTTTGGTAAATCACAAATCAAAGACTGGCATATACTCTAGATTTAGAGAAAGAGAGACAGATTTGGACTTCTGCATCAAAAGACATCATTCAGAGCCTCTCTGTGTCTTCATGGCAGCAGTTACGTCAATGTTTTGATCAAAATCCCATGGAGGAAAATGTTGTATGATCAAATATGATTATCCTAATTACATTTCATAAAATCTTTCTTTTTATCTTGCAGTTTCAATTCAGAGAACAGTAATTTAAGTCTGATGATCACAGTTTGTCTGTGGGGTTATGACTGTTGGATTTGTTATTCGTGGAAGACTATTATAATTGTTATAGGAGCATGAAACTTTTTGTCGTTACGGGGTCAACATTTGGACAGAATCTTTATAGATGGTTTGCTTCTGAATGTTTATTACCCACCTACCATATTGTTTCCATAAATAACTGTTTTCTGTTTTAATATATGTTGAAATGTAAGCTTTTCAGCATCATTACTTCAGTTTTTAGTGTCGCATGATCCTTCTGCAGTTATTCCAATAAACTGATTTGTTGCAAACAAAAAACAAAACAATATTGCTGAATATTATTTTTAAAAAGGTTCTGACCCTAAACTTTTGAATGTTAGTGTAAAGTAAAGTATTTCAGAGGTGATGTAGCCCTCCTTACCTGAGGCGTAGGAAGGCTCATGGGGAAGTAAGTGATTTCAGGCAGGAAGGTGTCGCCAGGGGCTGAATGGGCAGCTGCTTTCTACATTCATCATTCACAGCTGGCTTCCGGAAAGAGAAATTAGATACAAAATATATGTATAAGATATATTTGTAACTCTATAGCGGTGGTATTAGTTCATGTAACAATGGAATGAAGGAAGCAACCTGCTCCAAGCTTTAAAAGGGAACAGACTGAAATGATCCTCAAGGGTACTATCACTGTGGGTGACGCATTTTCTTCCCCTATTTGCTTTATCTATAAATTTATTTATATATTTAAGTGTCACGAGAATAACTCAAAATAGGAAAAAGTGATTTATTAATGCTAGCTCCCCTTTCTCTTTCTCTCTCTCTCTGTCTCTTTTTCCAAGGCTTCTCATCATTTTTACATTTTTCATAATCTCCAGCTAAGGTTATTCGGTTATGTAAACCAGCGCAGCCTAAAATCTCATGTAGAATAATAGTCTTTTAAAATAAGAGAGGACTTCCATGTATGCAAACTTGAATTTGTTCCATAATAAACCTGTAAGTTTATTGCTGCATTCATTTAGCATATAAAAATGTATATGTATAATAACGTTCTAATAATAATAATGATTATTATTATTAGTTGATTTTGCAGTAATGCTACGTTTTTATTGTAGAACACAGGCCAATGTTGCATAATTATATCTCTTTTTTGTTCTTGTCCATTTTCCCCGGAAAGCACAAGTATTATTGCTTTTTGGAAGGGTGAAATTTCACTTTTCAGAGAGCTTGCTTTGAGGGCGGACACAATTTTTTTTTCTTCTATTGACTTTTTCCAGGTTCTCGTCTTCTCCGCTTATTAGGGAAGCAAACAAATCAATATACTACACTGTGGCTGGAGTGCAGACATGAGAGCTCCGGCCCACTGTCACTAACAATCCAGCCAATCATCTGCCTCGCTCTTCAACCCTCCTGTTCGCCCATATTTGCATTCCAGAAAGCAAGTTCCACTACAGTGGTTTTCTGCTGATCACTGACCTCAACCAGTGTTAAAAGATTTTTTTTTGGTGATCATGTGTGTGGGAAATAAACCATTTGGAAACTCCTATTGATTCTTCCCTCCTGAAAAATTATAAATATATAATATAATAAACCTTTTTTTTTTCATTTCAGGTTACAATCAAAGCAGTTTACAATGAGTATTAAATGTATAAAATACTGATTAGTTTTTTTCCCCCCTTAGTTCAGAGACACATTTGTAATGGATTTCTGGCAGATGTTGTACATGTTTTGATCCTTAACAACAGATCCTATGGCTGTAAAGTGCTATCACATTTAGGGAGTGGAGCAACCCCTCCTCACACCGCCCTCCTCCTTCAAAACCCCCGTCAGACCTCCCCCGCTGGAGGGTTTTGACATCTGCTGGGTTGGGATACGAGAGAGCAGCTGTCAGCAGCAGGGAAGCCTCTTTCAGCGTCAGTTGGCGGGATGGCTGGGTGCCAGCTTGTGCCATCTGTGCGTCTGACATTTCCTTCTAATTAACAGAAGGGTTAATTGTTCTGGCAGGCTCAAACGCAGTGTCTAACATTACCCAGGGGAGATGTGTACAAGTGACAGAGTGGGAAGGTGCCGGGGAAAAGCTTGGTTAACGCCGCCCGCTACCACCGTCACACTCCGGTTAACAGGCGCCGATTGGTTACCGGAGCCAGGCGTAGGCAATTGGGCCAAGGTGTCCCCCCCCCCACCCCTGTTTCTGATGAATTATGCCATGCCTCTGTAATGATGTAGAAAGAATTGAGTTTAGAGAGGCAAAGACCACTGCCTAGGGGCAATTGGGAGGGAACAATTTGCATGTTATTACTGCATATTCATAACTAATTGTGTTAGGCTTTGCTAATAGAGCAGAATGACGGATTGAAAAATTGAGAAGCTGTTTTTACAGCCAACAGAACACATCGCCATTTCTCTCGCCAGTCTACAACACCGGGCGCTGAATGATCATTAAGATTCTGAGCTGCTAAATATAGCAGGTTGTTTCATTTGTCAGCCTGACATGATGTAATCGGTTTAGTTCTCTAATTTTATCTTAATGCGTGGAAGCCATTTTTTTACGCCACTTACCATGGCACGCTATAACGCATTAATGTTTGGAAATTGGGTTTCTACGGAATATTAAACATTAACACATAAGCGCTGAACGCTAATTGCAACGCAGTTGTTCGGTATCTCCAATGATGAAAAACAAAATTGTTGAAAAATACCCTGAATAATAAGATGTCTGGAAATGAGAATATCGCTAGGTGATCTCAGAGTAGCATCATAGTCTTTTGTTCGTCTAGTGCAATTTTGCGCATTCTGTTTGGCATGTGTTTTTGATGCGATAAGTGTGAGCATATGCATGTCATGATGAATGATTAATCGCATATCATTTTGGCATCAGAGGCGGCATGAGTGCTGATGTACTGACACGTTAAGGGGCTGCGTTCACCGGGCGCGAACGCACATGTACGCTAGCATGCACAGGCGCCCCTGCGCACACACGCGGCTGTAGTGAAGGGCTAAATGGATGCCCTCTGGGTTTCGGAGTCTGAGAGTGGCAATTTACACGCCTCCCTTGGCCCCTGTGCATTGACTGGCTGTCAGGGGTGTGCGCCGGAGAGGAATCTGGGCCCCAAAGAAAAGAGACAGGAGCCTTTTACCCAGCATGGGAGAGCCTGGAACAATCCGCCAGTGGAACAGGCTGCTTTTTGAAAATGTCTCGGAGAGGAAATGGGACTCAAATTGACTGCAGTTAGTTACCTTTCAAAAAGCTCTCGTCTATTCACAGCGCTTTCATTTTCATCTCGCACTTCACAAGTTTTTCTATGAATGTCAGATGACTGAGATTTGGCAACCGCCACTGGATAAAATGTTCAAATGTGTGATGTAATTGCAAGTAATTGAAACAAATCAGGCCTGAACTGTAAATTGGTTAAAAATGGGACGTTCTTACCATAAGGCCATTGTGGATTGCTTTGTAGTTGTTATACAGTGGACTTCTGTCTGTTTTGTGATTTTAATAAGCAGCGCAGTTGCAGTCTATAACTTATTGAACCCTCATGCTCCTCCAGACCTGTATGGCTTGTTCTGTAAAAAACAAAACAAGATATTTTGAAGAATGCTTTGTCCATGTAGCAAGTATCATTGACTTGATTGTATGGCAAAAAGGTATTTATTTAATTAAAGATTTTTAATTTTATTTACTTTTAGGTTTATTTATTTTAAAGTGAGTGAGTGAAGTGACTTGTGGCCATGAATGGTGCTCTGCATTTAACCCATCCAAGTGCACACACACACAGCAGTGAACACCTACCTGCGCCCAGGGAGCAGTTGGTGGATCAGTGCCTTGCTCAAGGGTCTCACCTCAGGCGTGGTATTGAAGGTGGAGAGAGTGCTGGTTATTCACTCCCACCACCTACAATCCCTGCCGGCACCTGCCGGACCTGGGACTCGAACCCACAAACTTTGGGTTACAAATCCAACTCCTTATTAAAATATCAACTTTTGTGTTTCCACTGAAGAAAGAAAATGATTACATTTTAGAACAACATGACTGAATTTTACTTTTGGGTAAATATTACTTTTTACTATTTTGGGGTGTACATATCCATGTCCTCCTCTACTTTACTGACACAAATGAACATATTTAATAGAATGTTAACTGTTTTTGTCCACACACTTTCAAAAAGTCAGTAAAAATAGCGTGTTGTGTTAATATGGAGGAATTTCCCAAATTGATTTTTCACCATGTTTTGAGTTGCGCATTGCATTGTGTTGTATTAAAGGGTTAAAGGAAATAGAGGCAGAAAGTTACCAATAACATTTCTAGTTTTTACAATAATAAAGAAATGCCACTGACTTTTATTGTAACAAAAGAAGAAATATTTTGAAAAAGCTCTTTGTGTGTGTGTGTGTGTGCGTGCACATTTTTGTGACAAATGAGGACGCAAATTTGTATAATCACATGGGTATGACAGGAGGTGACTTTTCAGGACATTACCGCACTTTTCACAAAACCGAACATGTGTCCGTGTTTCCACAAAAGTAAATACCATTTTGGGGATATACTAAGAGTATATCAATGTCCTTAGGAGTAAGTACTTTTTAAAACACAAAATAAGAGCTTTTGAAGAATGTGTCAACTGGTTTTCTTTTAAGAAAATAAATGAAAAAATATACATTTTTATATGCTAAAGGTGTTCAATTTTTTTTAAGAGGTTAAAAGAAATGTCCATAAACCCAATAATGTCCTGGCAGAAAATTACCCTTACCTTTTCAGACATTTTTCAAAATATGAAATAGTTAAATTCCATTTATCATCTATTTATGTCCTCCCTGTTGATGCTATAATTTATTAGCGCGAGAGATCAGGTGACTGTTTTGAGACCTGTACTACTTTCCCCCACACTCCCCCTTAATCTTTACATGATGTAAAGCATGTCTCACATTCCCCCCTTTGTTTCGCACCTGATTCCACCGTCATTCCGCACATCAGTTTATCTCCTTATGCTTTTGATGACACGGGACAACATTCAGGGGAAAAGAAGCTTGTGTGAGCCTCTGTGTTAGTTTTTTTTTATAAAGCCGTCATTTACATATCCAAATATAAGCACGGGGCGCATGAGTTTTTGCAGTGGAAAAACATTAAGAAGCAATATTTATAGGATGTGGCTGGGATATCAGTCGAGAGGTGGTTGATAGCATGGCGCTTGACAGCTGTCGCTAGCAGCTTCGCAGAGCTCATCAGGAAACCGGCACTGCCTGCCCGCTCTGTCAGAGAAGTTTAGAGTGTCGTGCTGAGCTGGAGAGGTTCAGGGAGCCGAGCTCAGTGTGAAGGAAGTGCACCGACTCCTCCAACCCTCCATCTCATGCTTTGTCACATCAAGAGCCCTCTCTGCTGCCTGGCCCCTCTGGATCGCCTGTCCAAAATCTGCCAAAACTCAGCCTCTGCCTTTCCTTTCCTTATCGCTGTTGATGAGTGTCACAGCGGTCAGGGCCTAACTGCTTCCTGTTGAGTTCTGCATGCATTTGTGCAAGTGGATGCAACTCCACAACCCGGTTTATTGTTTTTGATAGCATTTTGGACAGAGGCGTCAGCAGAGTTCCTTTCAGTTCATTCACTAATTTTCAGATCTATCAGCTGTGTTTAAATTCTCACTGCGGCCACCTGCGGCGACATTTATACACTTAAAAAAATTATAACATGAGCTGTTTTCATTCAAGTCAGAAATAGTATTTGACATCTCTGACTCAATCAAAAAACATTCATTTATAAAAAAGTATATATGCTTTTTATGGGCTTAATCAGATCGAAATAGCTCTTTTAATGTAGTAACAATAGTGTAGTAACAATTTACTATAAAAATCAGTTGAAAATTCAATTTGTGTTTGTAAATATATACATACACACACACACACACATATTACATACATATGCACATTCATATATGTGTATTATAATTAATCATACAATGATTATAAAATGAATTTGTATTTGTATTTGATGATAATAATTCTGGTATGGATATATACCTACATTGTGATGTTTTTTTTTTTTTTACATCATCTGAAGAAACACTAGTGCTGTAATGTTTGCTAGAAGTATGTTTTATATGGAAATAATATTTTTCAGCAGCAAATAGCAAGTAGTTCTTATAGGAATAAGGCAAAATCAAAGTATACCAAGCCTAATTTGCATAGAAAGGATACATTTTCATGCTTTGAAACATTCAAGGAGCATATATCAGTGCAGATAGCACCTGGTCAAACCATATTGCAGGTGGTTAGTGAATAAGATGCAGGATTCACTAAACAGCTGTCCCACATAAGTTGCCTCATTGTGTACTAAAAATAATGACTATAGAGACACAAGTCATACATGTTGTTTTCGTGGGGCGTTTGTGCTCTGTGTGCGGTTCAACCCCAATTCCGCTGCACTCCAGGTGTGTGGTTGAACGCCCGCCCCCCGGTGAGTGACAGTGTGACAATAATGATGCAGGAAGGAGGGTAGTGAGACACACGGGCCACACAGAATTAACAGCATAAAGAATGCCCTACTCACTACATAGTAATTATGGAGCTCACCGGGGGGTTCTGGGGAGAAAAGAAAGAGAAAGAAAGGGGAAAAAACTATACAAACTATACAATGCAGATTGGGAGATTCATTAAGACTTTCTCATTAGAGCCCCATTACCTTTGAAACTCTAACAAAGCCACAGAGGTGCCATTAGGAGCAGAATAGTGTCTGGAACAATTTTAGTCAGCTTTTCACAAGAACAACTAATGGCTCCTTATAAATGTCTCACGCAAATTGCGGGCATCTTTTGAAAGCGTGCATGTTGTTTTTACAGCTCGAATGCTCTGCTGCTAAGTATATCTTAAGTATGGTGGCTAATTTTAGTCGTTTTGAGAAGAAACATGCCAAGTATATTTGTACTGCAAGTGTTTTCATAAGCGGAATCTATGTGCTGTTTACATCGCAAAGCGCATTTAAGAACTGAAAGGCTTCAAGTTGCACTTAATATTCTCTGTGGCCTCTCGTTCACAGTCCAAAGCCAGAGGACCTATGAAGGCTCAGGTGGAAGATCTGAGGAAACAGCTCAAGGCCAAGAGCAGGATTATTCAAAGTCTGAAAGAGGAAATTAAGACTCCTTTGTTCCAGAGTGCACAAAAGAAGAATGAGGTACGGAGACAACAAAATCCCTTTTCCCCTGTCCTCTTTGATTAAATAGAAACAACTTTTAGATGCCTTTGAATTTTAACAATATTGCGTGCTGATTGCGCTCTAAGCCTTACATGTGTTGCGTATTAGGTGGTGCTTTCATTCTGCAACACAAGGCAAATATAGTGAACCCTGAAGGCAAGAAATGGCATTTCGACTGAGAGTTGCTTTTACTGCCTCCTACCCCTCCATATGAGGTGTCACCAAATTAAAACCACTGCTGTTTTATTGTCTGTGGGTTATGTCTTTACAAATTGATGGTTGCGGTAAGCCTACATATAAACAGTGTGTTTTTCGCCACATATGGTGCAGTCTCTGATATCAAGCATGTGCACTTCAAATATGCCTTATACATTCTTACATGACAAATTAGACTGATTAAAATGGTATTGTTGGCTGTTGGCCAAGCAAAGGTTTTAAATGATGACAGTTGAAAATTTCACCCATAAACTGTTAAATATATATATAAAAAAACAATTTTAAAGATTAATTACATATTTGTCTAAGTTAACAAACATGATTTTGAGTACTTTTGCATACTTGAGAGGATGTTGCTATGCTATTACAACAACAAAACATTCTTTAAAACATTAATTGACTGCACATATAATGTGACACTATACAATGCAATAAATGCGTAAATCAAAATAAAATAAAGCTATTACACTCACACACATATACACAATTCAGAATTTAAGTGTTATCTAACTAATCTAACTATCTATACTGCAATACACACACACACACACATACTTTTAATATTGATAAAACAACTTAGTAATCTTTACTGTAATATTTTACAGTATACAAATATATAATCTCATTATTCATTAATGTTGATAAAACACACACACACACACACACACACACACATGTTGGTTTTTGTGATTTATGAGGACTCTCCATAGACGTAATGATATT
>JAUMHQ010000090.1:10461581-10495172 GCA_032361165.1 Enteromius paludinosus | reverse complement strand
TATAAACATAATAAACAAACACAGCATAAACGCATATATATTGTGAAGAAAAACTTTTATTTTGGATGCGATTAATCGCGATTAATCATTTGACAGCACTAAATATATCAAATTTTTACATTTTATCTAGCTTAAAAAATAGTTAAACTTAAAACAATGGCAGTTTATTAAAAAGTTTCTTTATAGACTATGATTCATTTACATTAAACATAATAAATAATGTAAAAATAATATGTTAAAATGATAATAATAACAAAAAGAAATAAATAAATGCTCTCTAATTAAAACATTGTTTTATTTTGGAAACAATTTATATGTATTCTAAATCATCCACTGAATATCAGAAATTTTATTTGATATTTAGTGTTTTATTCTATTCTATTCTATTCTATTCTATTCTATTCTATTCTATTCTATTCTATTCTATTCTATTCTATTCTATTGAAGTACAGAACCTTTAATATGCCTCATTCATTTTTCCATCCATTTTCTGCATTAAATAAAAATGATACATTTACATGAGAAACAAAATAAAAATAATGTTTTAAAATAAATTTTAAAAACAGGTATTATTGATTTAGAATAAAGTGAATGTACCTTTTTTTAATTTTATTTAGGCCACATATTTTTCGGAACACATTCTTTTTTCTTTTTCTAACAGGGTGGCCGTCGGCTGTCATTTGCATCTCTGCGAGGGGATTTTTTCCCGCTTCAACTGTCCTGTATTCTCACAGTGTTAGTGAACTCGGCATACTCTGTCATCTGCGCTGACTAGACCCATTCAGCATTTATGTCTGTGTGTGTGTGTTAGAAGCGAACATTAAAAACTCCCTCACACATCCCACAGTGCCTGAGAATGTTCTCTGTCCTCACAGTCATGGAGTGTCTCCTCTGTCTGCTGTGGAACCTCCTGAGGCCATAAACGCTCCAGTCACCTCGCGCATCTGCTTTGTCTGCCAGATCTTCTTCTCTGTTGTGGGAGCGTTTGCACAATACCTCTTGTCTGTGACATGACATGCAAGGAATATTTGTTAGCCGACAAAGCTGGAATTTGATCCTTATATCACACTTTGAATTGCAATATTTAGATTAACTGGGTAATTTCTATGTACAATTACATGTCCTTGTTTTTCCTTAAGTGTCTTAATGGGTAAATGCTAAACTCTGTTAAATAATTAAAACGAGTTTTAATTTATAACAATTTAACAGTTAAATGAATTTGAAATCCTTTTTGAAATCCTGCATTTTTTCTCCCCAGCTTTTTAACTTAAAAATTGCCAATTTATTAAGAGAGATCTTTAAGTTTTTTCTCTAATCAATATGTTTAATTTCTTTTCTTTATGAAAATTGTTTTACTGTAATTGCAAATCAGTGTATGGATTTCATTTCAAATAAAGAAACTGTGGCAATGCAGACATTAATCTCACTGCATTATTACAAATAATGACAAAAATAATATTTGGAAACGTATACTGATATTTCCAACTGACACGCTACCGCAAAAGATAGAAATATCCGACCTTAAACCATTTTGTTGTAGGTGAAAATACTAGTGGCCTAAGACTTTTGCACAGTACTAATAAAATGAAAAGGTGCTGGATGACAAGAATGACCTACAGTAAATGTGTACATGCCATTTGATATATTTGTTATGTTCTCTTAAAGATGCACAAACAGAAACACACACACACTACAAAGAGTGTGAGAAGGGCCCGGTTTATCTTTGATAACCATCACATTCAATCTCCTCTCTTCACCATAATGAAACGGCGGCCATTTTGCCCTCTCTCAGTTGTGACGGAGTGATGGCTGTATGTTTTTTGACAGCGTTTTAAAAGGCGGCCTTTGTTGCAAATACAAATCCTGAACCATGTATTAGTTATAGACTTTTTCTAACACGTTCCCCCATGTGTTGTTTCTAATGGACAGAGTGAGCCGCGGAGCTTTAATCTCACATTCAACACAGATGCGGTTGTCATTGGAGCAGACTCTTAAGTCAGCTCAAGCGAGCACTCACCAACTTAAAAGAGCCAGGTGTTCAAAATCATTCATTGTTGTCAAAGACGGTTTGGGGCTTTAGCTATCGGAAGAAGCCGTTCTCTGAGTTGAAGGCATTTGAAAGCTGAAATTTCTCTGTAAACTCTCTTTCCCCACAATTCCCAGTCTACTTGGTATCTTTAAAAAACATTCTGCCTTTGTGTTTCCTCAGCGCGGCTACAGACCTGACAGTGATGTGGAATTTACTCATGGGTTATTTGTCAACATGTTCTACATGTGTAAACTAGAATGAGGTTTCCTTAATCTGACTCATAGAGCTTCCCAAAACTTTTTCCTGTCTGTTCATGAGACGCTTTACTACATTACATTTTCAGATTTATTGCATTTTCTGACATACTTCCATGAAATTTTGGAAAATGACAATTCTGAACTTTTAACCCTATAATTATTCTGATTTGACTCTTAAAACGTACTTTTGTTAGTGTTACCTGATCGAGTTATTAATATTTTGACCTAATAAAACCAGTTAATTTCGTTGTGACCTCTTGAAGTAAGAACATGTTTTGTCAGGGAAAATACAATGAGCTTGACATTTGCTTTTAAATACTCCATCCCACTCTTTTTCTTCAGGAAAGGTATTATTTACTATTTTCCCATTCATTTAAATACTGTAGCTTTTTTTTTTTTTGATTCTTGTTGGAATCAAACTGATATTTTTGTCTTAATAAACATATTATTATTATTATTTTGTTACCACTTTTTTTTACAGTGTACAAACCAAGGGATATGTTCAAATAGATCAAAAAATAAAATTCTGAATTGATTAAGTGTGATTACAGATTTAGCTTTTTTGGGTGATCTACTTCCTCAAGGTGAAAATGAGCCTGGTATATTAATTAAATGTGCAGTTTGTGTCCTTTTAAGAGCCTTTTGTTGCTCAGCTTTCAGTGCGTTGTATCCACGAAACACCCAGGGTTGTGCCAACATGCAGCACACGCTCCAAAACCCTAGCAATGCCATTTATTTTCCTATAAAGATGATCACAGCCAATACTAAGAGCTGCCTGCATCCGCAGAGAGTTTGTGCAGAGTAAATGAAGGACTTTTGCTTCATTTGAATGTCATTTAGTGCTGAGATGTGAAATAGTGAACTTAACGTTTTATGACTTCCATTGAATAATCAATGAGAACATTAAGGAAGCATGCTAATGATGAATATAATTGGCTTTGGGTTTTTCCTTTAAGCACATTTTGCAGATTCTTTCTCCACCGGTGCATGATGGGATAACTCATTTAGAGTGTCCAAACATTTTGCCCTTGAGAAAACAAAAGTCATTGGATTTTAGCAGCTGCTATCCGACCGCTGAAGTGCCTCAACACACCTGATCAGATTTAATATTTCACTCATTATCTATTCAGCTTCTCTGTGGGGTCTTTGTTTTAATATTAATCGCTAATGTAAGATCAGAAAGCAATCCCAATCACTAGATCTCGTTAATAAATAATGATCATCTTTAATACTTAATCACTGTCAGAATGGATAAATATCAAGATGGACAATGAGTCATTTGCAATGAAGTATTATCAGATCAATATGAATGTTTTTTGTCCCTCTTATTGGATTCTGTTTTTCTGCTTGTTTTCGGTTTGATCTTTATTTACCCAGTCCATAGACATGCTGTTTATTGATAAAGAGCTGCTACCCGTTCTGAAGTAGAAATCTATATGCTTCGTGGGATTTCACGTGACCTAAAATCTTTTTGTTTCATTTTTATTAACCTCACTGCTTCTCTACGCCTGCAGGAATCTTAAAAGGATGGTCGTGTTGATTTTAAGGGCATTTAATTTCTCTCCCTCTCTCTTTTAGTTGCAGGCCAGTGAGGAGAAAGTTAATAGCCAGGGCTTAGAAGTCAGCCCGCTCAAGTCCAAATTACAGGAAAAGACAGAACAATCTCAACAGCTGCAAGATCAAATTCTCAAGCAGCAGGAGGCTCTAAGTAGGGCAAGCCAAACTCTCAAAGACACCAGGAAAGCAGCTGGCAATAAGGTAAAAGGAGCGTCTCTCTCTCTTTTTCTCGCTCGCTTTCTCGTCCCTCCTTCAAAAAAAAAAAAAAAAAAAAAGGGAGGTGAAAAAAAGTGTCTCTGAACTTCTCCCCTGTGACGCTGAATTCCCAGGATGTGTTGTTTAGAAGAATACAGAGTCTATTACACTAATTTTACAGTGTCTTATCTAAATTTCACCATCGAGAGACAGCCCTGTATTTGTGTTGGCGTTCGCTTAAACACGTATGTTACTGTATTTTTGGAATCAGAGGACTAACTTTGTGTAGAAAGAAAACAGCTCGGCTGTGTCAAATCCAAACTGCCAAAGGATTCGGTGTTTTAAGTGTTTTCTTAACAGAGCAAAGCTGTCTTCTTCTTTTTGCTTTAAATGAATATCAGATGAAGAAGGGTGGAAATGTCCAAGTGTGAAGCTTCAGATGAGCTAACCTAATTTTCATTGAGACAAAGTAGATGTTTGGGGATATGCATTTAAAAACGACTGGCCGTTTAACCTCCCGACCCCTGCGAATAAACATATGTATAGGCAAACATAAGTGTCTGGCAATGGGTTTCAATTCGTCTCTGGGACTTTTATCTTCTTAGGAAAACCAAACAGACGTTAAGTTCTGCATGGGTCCCGTTACTGTTCCCACATCTGGTTCTGTTTCGCTGCGAAAACCTTCTCTCTGATCTCATATGTTGAACTACTGTAACTTTGCCACTGTCTGTTTCCTGTTGGAAAAAAGGGGAGAGGAGGAGGAAAAATGCGTTGAACAATAATATCTTTTGTTCCAGGGAAGTTCCTCCGTTAGCGCAGCTGAACAAATAGCTTTAATAGTTTGGTTTGAAAGAACTCCTCCCATCGCCGGTGTCTGATATTTATGCTTTCAGCGGCGCTGGACCAAGCCCTTGGTTTTCATTTCTCTGGATTTGTTTGAACAGATCATCCCCTCCACACAGAGGATCGAGGTACACAGAGGGGTTGGTTTCTTTCCCCCTTTCCGAATGCTACTAAATTAATAAGACGTCAAAGACAACAAAACCCAATGTTTTACTTGCTCGACCCCGGCCTCCATTAGTGAGGAGACATGAGGGAAGATAATTTGTCCCTCTGAAGTTAGTGCACATCAGAGGAGAGAGACAATAACAAAGGCCTCAGCGGCGGGGGCCATGATGCATTCCATTCCTGCTCGCATTACCCATCAGCCCCTGCTGCCAACTGGCCAGAGTGACTTACGTGGACTCTTTGATAAAGCATTTCGTGTGTTGGATGTCAAGTCAATATAGCAAAGTTTGTAATATTTTTTCTTAAGGCAAAAGTAAAGACATTTTGCCTGCTGTAATTTATTTCATGTATCCTGGAAATGTGAAAAGGGTCTGTTAGTGTGTGAGATTTTTTTAATTTAATTTAATTTAATTTAATTTAATTTAATTTAATTTAATTTAATTTAATTTAATTTAATTTAATTTAATTTTCATCATTTTAAATTGTTTATTATTATGTAAAATAACAGTTTATGATAAATCAAGCCAAATAGTCAAAATGCATATTATTAATAACATGATTGTTTATTATTGTATAAAATAATACTTGATTAAACCAAATAATCAAAAATTATATGATTAAAAATGATATAATAATTGTCTTTATATATAATTATATTTTTATGTATTTCAAGATTTTTTTCTTACACGATTCTTAAAAAATTGCTCTGATATGCTGATTAGGTCGTTAACAAATATTGCACATTATGTTTTGAGGAGTTTTATTTTTTGTTGTACTTTTTAAAAATGTATATATTGTGTATATATATATGTATGTCTATGTTATAATTATAAATACTATGACTGTTTTGGTTAATATCTTGATAAATTACTGTTTTTATATATTTGTCAACAATTTATTAATCCCAAAATGTTTAATAGTTACTGTCAGGGCTGTGATGAGACACAAGGCAGAGACTCAACTTGGTTCTTCAATCTTAACTTTAAATTGCACTCACCTACATTACACTATTACACGATACACAACACAACCTAAGAATCACAAATATGGCTCCAGACATGGACCTCGCGGTCTGGAATACAATGGATAAACTTGATGAACAATGAACAAGACCGAATAAGGGCAAACAGGATATCAGAAAATGAAACCAAAACAAGCTAGTGACAGAAAACACAGACATGGGTATGACAGTTGTGCTTTTAATTAAAAACATTTTAATTTAAGATTTAATCAGTAATATAAGCAGACGGAATTGACCCTGGCCTTCAGGATGACTTTTTGCAGTTCTCCTCAAACGTCAGACCCAAATTCTCCTCGCAGAAGAACTCTTGTCAACTCTTTGAGTTTACAAAGTCTTAATAAACCGGCTTCTCCATAAATATTGGATGTGAGTGTCACTCACTCTATTTGTTTATTTGCTTGTTTGTTGGTTGGATATATCACACTTATTCCCAGATCTCCCTCAGTTCTCTGTATAGGATGTCTAAACGTCAGATGGGATTCTCTTTTTGTCAGTATTTGAAGCCGGGGAGCGTGTGCAGGGAGGGGCCGTGGAGATACGAGATGTAGTGATTGATTTAAAAATACCTCCTCCTCCTTGATTCCAGGGGCTTCCTGTCCATAATGCACGTCTTTTAGCGTAAAGTTCTCGTCTAAAAGTTGTGAGTGATTGACCCAGTTGGTGGTGGGTTGTGCTACGTGCTAGCAGCTTGTGACATGTTTCGCTTTGCTAAATAATCAACAAAGGCTTGCAGCTGTCACAAAGTGGCAGCAGCGTAACTTATCAAGAGTGCAGTTTATAGTCGTATTTCGCATTATTTTTGTAATACTTCTTATGCGTCTCGTCTAATGCACCGTAATGCGATTCCATATATTGTTGACCTTTATATTGGGGTCAGCTTACTACTTCTAAGATGCGCTTGGATTTTATTACTTTTGCTCTGTAGCGAAGAACATCTGTTCTACTCTGCAGAAAATTCAGTTTAGTCTTCAAATTATTTATCTGATGGTCTAAATGAGCTTCTGTAGTTTGACATTTAATTTGAGTTTGGAATATCACAAAGGTACAATGGAAACAAAGTGTATAATAACAACAAATACGCCGTTGTTTTGCTACCTCCGTTCCTGCATTTCTAATGTGCTATAAAAGCTGATTTGCTTTTAATGTTTCATGAGAAGGTTACATCCTTCTTTTAGGAGCGATGCATTCACACTTTGCTTTTTGTCTTTGTTTTTTCCTTTTTTTCACTCCCTGTGCTTTCAGATGCGGTTAATGTCAGTCGCTGTGCACTGGAGCACATCAGACGTCAGGCCTATGCAATTGTGCTACAATGAGCCTGTTAAATGTGCTTTGGAAGGGTGTAACGCAATATATTATGCATGCATGAAATGTACAAACACAATGAAATTATGCACTACAGATATGATACAGTTCTCTCAAGTCTTGCCGAGGCACTCTGTGATACATTTTAAATGCAATTTTTGTGTGGCCACCGGCAAAATGATGCTGCTGTCTAATGGTGCATTCATGGACATTGAAGAACACGCTTACACATACACATGCAATCACGCTCACACACTCATTTTGTTATGCGTGCTTTAGGTGACCTTTGAGCTTTTCGAATATACCTAGAATTATTTTGCATTTCTTTTCATCTTCATTATCTATTTTTTTTTACCTTTAGAAATTTATTTTCATTTTGTTTTTACCTTTAAAAGGCTCTTGTTAACTGTAATTGTATTTTTTTTTTAAACTACGATAATTTAAACAAATCATGAATGATTTAAATATTTAATGTGATATTAAATGATTTACCAATTATTACGCAAATTATCGTAACTGTGGTATCATTGTCATAATAAAATAAAATAATTATTAATTATTTTTGTGTATTTTGGATAAATTAAATGCCAAGTGTGAAATTAAGTGTCATATTTAAAAGTCTTTTAAAAAGTCTTTTTTAAAAGTCTATTTTTAAACGGTATCATGAAATGTCGAGTACAGTATACAATGTTTGATGATGAAAATTATTTTTCTTTTTGGAAATAAATCTAAAAAAATGACAGAATTCACACGAGATCTATACTTATACATTATTAGTGCACGAATAGTGCAAGTAAAATTGAAAAATGAATTTTGAAGTGTTTTATTTTCTAAGTGCCCAAACACCCATTCACGTTTTATTCAATACTGTTATTCCTACATTGTCTAGTGCATTTCACTCAAGGTTGCTGTTTTGAGCGTATTTAAAGGTCTTGAACCTCGACAAGACCCCTTCTTCATGTAAAATATCAGCTTCGCTCAAAGCCGGAGTGTTTGCCCTTGCTCTGAGCTACAATGCCTTTGCTACTTAGTTTCAGAGTAGAAGGCATCAGCCACAGACAGATGGCCAATACAAAATTGTTTAAGCTCTGTTTCGATTGATCCTGACTATGTTTGCATAGGCCACAAAAGCAATTATTCTCTGAATATAGCTTTGAAAGGACAGCCAAAAGCAAACAGAAATGCAGGAATTAGTGCAAATTGGAGACATTGGCGAGTAGTATTGGATGACAGGTTAGCCCTTAATGAAGGGGAAACTGCGGTAATTAAATCTCATGCATTTGTGTGGCTCTGCGCTGTCCAGCCGCTGGAAAGGCATGCGGGAAAAAGTGGTGAAAAAAAAAAAATCTTTCGCTCTAAAGTTGCTCCGATGCTCCGTCATTTGAGACTGTTCTTCATGAGTGCAGGGTGAAGGTCAAGGAGCTATCTTAACTCCATCAATCCTGCGGACAGTTACAAACGACCTTTCACGTCCCATAAGTTGCTCTATATGCCGAATTGGGGGCGATACATATTTCTGTGTTTAGGGGACGGGCTGCGTTAGAGACGGAGGAGCAATGAGCGTGGAGAGATCGTTTCGTTCACCCCCCACATGATGATTGAAGCTAATATCTCATTTAAAGAAACAGGCTGGTGTTGCAAAGGCTGAGATTGAAGATGTTGTTGAAAGCACAGATGGACTCTTAGAATATAAAGAGACTTATTAGGCCATGTAATCGAACACAAAGACAAAAGCAAATGCGATCAGTTAGAATACATTAAAATTGCAGCGCATTTGTAGTGCGGTGTTGTCTTTGTCAAGCTGTTATTGCTAATATTTGAAAAATAGTGGAATGCTACAAAACATGCGGACAGAAATCTCTATGTCACCAAATCTTAAATGAAAATTAAAGTTGTGGTTGTCTGTGATTTGTTTTTCTTACAGATTTACTAGAGGCAAAAGAAAAAAAAACTGTGGCTGCCTCAAAGGAATTACAGAAGACTATTGGAAACAAAAAGCTATTGGATTTTGAAAAGGAGGCAAGTCTTTGAACAATTCTTTTTCTTTGTTTACAGATGTTGATACAGATATCACACACACAAAAAAAATCTAAATAAAGTAAAGCCTCCAGTCTGACAGGATCCTTTTGTGTTTCACGCCACACTGTCTGTAATTGTAATAAGATGTTTTGGGAGTGTTTCACATGTGTTTGTTTCAGTGGCATCAGCAGGTGGAGAGACAGACATGCTGGAACCACAGGCAGAGGGCGAACCAGCTGCAGGGTAAAGCTATGAAGTCTACCAGGTTTGGAGTGTCTCTCTTTATACCCTATAGAGATTATTATTTTATTTTGTTTTCCCCCTTAAAAACACCTTTAAAATAGATTTCCTGCCACTTGGAGCCATATATTCCAAACAAAAGATTTTCAAAGTAAAGGACATGCTACCTGTACAATGTTCTTAGTCCATTGCAAACAAACACACCCTTTATTTTAATCTCATATTATGTTATTATTTTATTTTATTTATTTTGTGTATTTCTATTGCATATTTATTGACAGACTAAGTATTGATAGGCTGCAGTTGTCCATGGGATAAAATACATTAAAATGCTTAATATACAGTATAATGTACTATACAGTAATTTTATTATTTGTATTTATTTTATTTTATTGTATTATCATGTTTTATCTATGCTTATACATTATAAATGTTTGTGGAATAATTTTATTTTATAACTATTTATATTCATTTATTTATTTTAATTATAATATTTATCATTTTATTTTATTTGATCACTTATTATTTTGATATCTATGTCAAAATACCTGCAGATCTATATCTATGATAATGTTTGTGGAAACTGGGATAAAATACAGCGGAAAGTGAAGTTAATTTTTACCAAAGTGTCTTATTCAACTGAGCGTCTTTTTTTAATGCTATAAATTATCGTAAGTTGTTTTTTGACATGAAGTTGTTTGTTGGCTGTTTTCAGGTGGGCATGCGATTCTGCAAGGGATGAGATTGAAGAAGAAGAATTCCCAAGAAGCACAGGAAGAGATGGAAGAGGAAACTTTACAGCAAACCTCTTGCAATGAGTTCTCAAAGAATAAAAATAAACTTTAGGACTATAAACAGAGAAGCCCTGTGGAAAGAACTGAGACTCAGTCTTTTATGACCCTTCATTGACTTCTTTTAGGTGTTTCAATGAGAACTCGGGAAATACTAAATTTGGACTAACGCTAAAAGGGTGAGTCATGTTTTATAAGTGTTTAAAAGAGAAAGTGTGTGTGTTTATTTATTTATTTATTATTTTGCAAAAAATAATGTTATTTTGAGAACGGATATAATAGATAGATGTGTATTACGGTGGGATAGATGAGAGACTGTATTCTTTTATTTGATTTTATTTTAATTTTTTTGTGCTCAGCAAGGTGCTCAGCCTTTTTCTTTAGAGGTGGTTTATATCTCCGTGTGTGTGTGAGTGTGTGTGTGTGTTTAGAGTAGAAGGTGTGTGTCCTCCCTGACCCCTCCCGCATCTTTACCGCCACCCATCTGTTTACTGACTCATGAAAAATTCATGAGTGTGTGTTTGGGAGCAGCGGAATAATTTTCAATATTTAGCCAGGCTATGAATACAGATGATGTTGAACTTTGGTGTATTGCGGTGGAGTACGTGAAGGTGTTTGGGTGCGTATGTGTGTAGCTGGTTTCGTGGCGGGCTGAGGTCAGCAGGCTTAATGAGGGAGTGAGGTAGCCGAGGGTCCACACGCATGCGCAGAGTGACACCTGTGACTGGACAGTCTAGATTCAAAGCCAAACTGAAACTAATGCAGCAGCTGTCAGTCAAACAAAAGGTAACCAAATGCAATGCATGTAAAGGGATACATTCATGGATTAGAAATCAAGCCATTGACAAAATGCTGCGTCATTTTATGGCATCTTACTGTTAACAAATAATTAATATTTTTATTTTGTAGCTGATATAAAACAGTGGCAAAAAAGTGTTCCCTATTTTTCTACTGTTTTGTTTGATTTTGAAAAGTTGTTGTTCTAACTAATAATAAAAGATTTAGCAAATGGTTATTACGCTCACACACAACTATGATTAAATGTTTTGAGATATACTGTACACACACACATCTGAATATATAAATATGTAAATGTAAATATTGTACAATTATAAGTCAGAATATATAAATGTAAATTAGAACATATACAGTAAATAAAATTATGAAAAGAAATACAAAAATAAATATGTAAATGTACATTGTAAGTATACAGAATAAAATCTGACATGTAAATGTAAATTTTAATATATAGATATAATGTACTGTAGATGCAAAACTAAATATACGTAAGTAAATCTGAATATAGTAATATAAGTCTGAATATATATAAATCCAAAAAATATATTTTTCTTAGTTATAATATTGAATATTTAATACATTATGTAACTAAATCATAAAATTTCTTAATATTATAGTTTTGTTATTTTTCTTTTTTTTCAATTTATATGATTTTATTTGTTGCCTATTTTGACATAAGCAATATTATTTATTAAATACAAAAAAAAAAAAACATAAAATAAGGCCCATTCAAAAACTTTCACCCCTTTTGTGAAGATACTGTAATGCATCTAAACTACAGCACAGGTGTGCTGTGAGATTAATTAGGTTTCTCTTGCAGTGAAATAGTCCAGAAATGGACCTCTATTGTTCATTTGTTTATTTATTGCGTTGTATTTTGAATAAATTTAGCATTTGCTCAGCTGATATTACACTGCAGGTGTTTTGTTTGAAGTGTTTGGCGACTTTGTGGCATTTTCAGATGGACTAAAACTCAGTGCTTAATAGTATTTTCTACAGCTGCAATGTTTTAGCCTACTTTGTTTTAAGGTCACACTCACTGCGCTGTTTGTGAAGCACTGGCCCTGAACCCATCATTAGAAGAGTTTGTAAAACAGGAGTTTGAGCACGGCGAGAAGTGCTTAATTGATTTTTAAAGATTAAAGGCTTGTCCTCATCATAGATTAAAATCAGTCAGGGCAAGAAAACAACATTGCTTCGAATTAAAGAACTTTCGCTTATGCCCACCACCGCAAACGGCATGTGATAGACACAGATAGCTAAAGATTAAATAAGGCAAATTTAATGTAACGGCTTCAAGGTCACTTGGAACGTGGTCCTTCATTAACAAGCCTTCAGAAAGTGCTGTTATAACCGTACGTTTTTTTATTACAGTCACAAGACGACCATATCAAAGTCATTATGCACTGTTAATGTCATTTATCAAAGAAAACGAAAGACAAGCAATAGAAAAGCTCTTTAAAGTTACAAAACTATTTCTATAAAAGTACCATAATCTCATCAAATTCTGAAGTCACAAAACAGGACATTCATACAGAGTATTTGGAACACGAATTCATCAAAACAAAATTAGTAAGCAAACAAGGTTCCGGAGTATTTGATCACAATGATTAGG
This sequence comes from Enteromius paludinosus, assembly GCA_032361165.1. NCBI lineage: Eukaryota > Metazoa > Chordata > Actinopteri > Cypriniformes > Cyprinidae > Enteromius > Enteromius paludinosus. The sequence goes on along the minus strand of JAUMHQ010000090.1, from coordinate 10,482,340 downwards.
TTAGACATAAATATGCTTTAATTGTACTCATGTCTTCGAGGGCTTTCAAGAGTCATTTAAGAGCGCAATGGAAACTTGATGACGTTCCAGATAAAAACTTGAATTTAACCACTCAGTCTAGTGATGAGATCATTTCTCTCTATTGTAAGGGTCTAAAAGCCCCTCACATACAGTAGCACCCTTTCATCCTTCAGGTTCTTTACATCCAGAATAATTAGTCTGTTTGCTGTGATAATAGAACCTAAACACCTGCAGATTTGCATTTTGCACATGTCTCGTTACTTACCCGAAAAACGAAACGTTTCATAATCATTGATTTCTGAAACAAAAACGTCTTGTAGGTTCAGTCTGAGATCAGATCTTTTGATACTAGTAGGTGCTCCTTGTGAAAGTAATCTTGAATGATGAATAAAGGTTTGTGGCATTAGTCTCATGTTATTATTGCAGCGTTCAGATGGCATGCTACTGTAGCTCTTGATCCGTTCATGCTAACTACATTACGGGGGTCGATCTAAGTGCATGGTCATATTTTACAACTTTTAGGGTCCCCGCCCCGAGTTTTGGGCAAATTTAACATTGTTCTTGCATGCTAATGCACTGTTTCCAACAAAATACCATAGTTACTACATTTATTGATGCTACATTAAACCAGTAAATCTTCATTATGGACCTGGCTAGCTTGTCACTGCAAACCACCGGCATCTGAAGGAGGAGGAAATTAAACAAAATGACTTACAGAAAAGGAATCTGAAAGTGAAGCTATTAAAAATGGTCTCAGAAATGCCTTACGAAAAATGGCTATTTTGCTCCTTTGTAGCTATAACAGTTGGTGGGAAATATGGCTATCGTGTGGTTTATTGCTTTTTGTTGTTATGGTACAAATTTTGTGACCCTGTCTGTGGAGTTTTTCTGTAACGCGCCGTTTTAAAGGAGCAGGCAGACGTTTGAATTTTAAGAGAGGAAATCTCCAGCTCGAAGTCTCACTATGTCCAGAAAGTCATCCGTATGGAACACCCTGAAAAGGCAATGGACCAGCTAACAGAAGAACTCCAAGCAGCCCCGGACAATCTGAAGAGCCAGATGGGGGAAAATACACCAGTGCGAGGACGAAATTGAGAGATTAAGAGAGAAAATTGACAGCCACCAAAAATGGTTTGTAGTCAAAATGGCGCCAAGTGTTTTTAAGAATAAAAAATGCACTATGAAAATTATTGTATTGATTAAAATTGTTTGGATTTTACAAAATACACATTCTCTGAAAACAAGAATTACTTATTATTATGCTACTGTAAGGAAATGAATCCTGTTTCAAGGATGTATTACTAGTAACAAAATGTGCCCCTTTTCCTCTCTCTGTTTTTTGCAGTCTCTGCAAATCGGTTTTTAGATATTCGGACATTTCGAGACATTATTATTCTTTCAAGGTGATATGTTCATTTGTTTTGGTCTCATATTTCACTGTTTAAAGAAAACTCAGTTTATTTGGAGCATACACAGAATGTACTAATAATCTCCCAGCATTATCCCTGCCAAGCAATTCTGTGCTTGCGTCAGGATTCATTAATATTGGTTAGCCACTGCAGTTGCCCTGTTTGGGGCATCCTTGGGTGACAAATGAATCAAGCACCCCTGATGTCACTTTGGTTTTGCGTCTTTTTGAAGACATTTACAATGCCTGGCAACAAATGAATCATTTTTATTGCAGAAAAATTTAATTTGTATGAGCTAAACTGCAGCCTACAAGGTCAGACTGGCGGAATATAATTTTAATCAAATCAAATTTAATTTGTGCTTTATAAAAGAGTTACCGATTTGAAGAATGACTGTATTTTATACTTTGTTACATTCAGTAATAAGACTGATACTGTTCTGTTGTTGAGGGATACATCTGTGAGCAGGGAAGTACAGTGGCTAGTCTTATATACATATGAAAACCTTTTTTCTTCTCCAGTTGATCTGCTCGAGTGGTGTTACTTCTGAATTGAATGTATAACTTATCACCTATTGTCTTTATGAATATAGAAGTCTACAGTAGGGGAAATCATGGATTTTAAATCTGGTATTAAAAATAAAAAAATTGTAAGCAAATAATAAAAAGATAAAGAACGAATAAGAAATTCTGCACTATTTATGGGTCACTAATCAAATGATCCGATTTGTGACAATAACCAAGTGAACTTTGTACAGACTGTCAGATGTTCTTGTTGCCATTCGAGATTCTCTTTGGATCATTCTCAAATCATGCTGAAGAACATGATTATCAGGTAGCACACAATGCATGTTTTTACGTGAGAGGATATCAGACAGATATAATTCTGGGAGAGAAAACAAGTGTTTGGCTTTGCTATGAGACTCAGCATGATTGTTAACCCATAATTTTAGTGACTGATTCTTATGTGGTTTTCAGTACAGGTGCTAGCAGGCTCAGTCTTTCACAGAGAAATATGAGGAATCAGCATAAAGAGGCTCTAAGGTTTGTGGTCCAACTGCACAGGAAGATCCCAGAAGATCTGGATCGCACCATTCAGTATTTGTACCTTGATGATGGACCTTAAACAACTATAAAGGCGCTTTCAAGAGGTTTAATATCATAAAAGATCAGGCCAGATAAGTGAATGTGTGCAAATAAATACTGGGGAGGTATTATTATTTCATGATGCTCTGATATACTACTGCAGGTTATTCTAAAGTTTTTCAATTTTTAATGAATGTTTTTAACTATTATTTTGTAAATATTATGGGGATTTTGCATTTTTTTTTTATTATTACAAATTTAACATTCATTTTTTAATTAATTTTTTATGTGCATGTGTGTGAAATGGATGTTAAAGGTTCTTCATGAAACCAAAAAATGCTTATTTTTAAAAGCGGTGGTGTATGTCCAAAACATCTTATTACCATGGTACCTTTATTTTTATTTATTTTTTTATTTTTTTGTTAGGACATATACAGTAGTCAACATTAAAAGTGGATCATAAAAGTTAATCAAAATTGTCCTGAGGCAGGAATTCGTATTGTTTTTGGTTTAGGACAACTTTGCTGAAGGGTTTTGATCCACTTTAAATGTTAACTACTATATATGAAATACATTGTTTATTATACTGGCCTCAGGTGAACTCCTGTTGCTCGTTTACAATTACCTCCTTCTTTATACACATGTACAGAGGAAGATGCTTGTGTTTTTTTCCCTTAATGCAGAAATATTGGTTTCCTCTCAACATTTCAGAGAGCTCAGTGTACACAAGTTTCGTTCAGATAGAAAGTTTAGTATCACAGTGAAAGGCTGGATCATGTCAGGTAACCAATAATATACTTACCGTCTCTTTTTGCTCCAGCAAATTGCCTTGCGGTGTGTTTTATCCTTTAGCAAGTTGGTCTCCTCATCGCTGAGCGTTCCCGGTATCTGTCAATTACCCTCTCTCTCCGGCATCCGCGTAGCCTCTCTGTCTCCAATCACAGCTCATCGACGGCGTTCTCAGCGAGCGCTCCAGTCAAATGTTTGTTATGTTAGCGGCGCTCGCCAACACTCCCAGTCGCCCCCTTAAAACCTCATTCATTTGGCCTGTCTGACTCTGAGCCCTACTACAACTATGCTGCGCAAATAATTAAAGGCTTTAGATAAATACATAGTTGGGGTATTTGGAGACTAGGGGATCTGTAATAACATTTGCCATTATTCACTCAGGCTTTGATTGCCTGACAGAAACAAATTAGGCCCTAGGATTAATTTCCAGCAAAACGTGCCAAGTGAATGCAATTGACTCCAATTAAAGCATGAAAGGACACTAAATATTCAAATCAGTGGAGCCGGTGATGGCGGGCCGATAAAGAATGGCGTGGAATTGTGCCAAGGGAGAAAACCAGCCATTCACGGGCACCTGAGGGAAAATAACAGGCTTTCATTCAATAAAGAGTAGCTGGGGCAACAGACGTGCGTTTCTGCTGCAGAACATGCCCCCGCTGGCATGTTGTTGTTGTCGGGTCACATCAGTGGCTATTCACAAGCGCTCAGCTGATTTGAATATCAAGGCCACATTAAGACACCTAAGTGCTTATGTATTATACATGCTAAGTGCTTGTTCAAGTTTATGCTGGGACACGTTTTGTAATAGGCAGCGTTGTCACATACATGAGCGTAATTAAGGTGATTAAATAATAATGTCCCAGAATGCAAATTACAAACTGATGGTGGCATCTGCAAACATAACATGTGCACTGTGGGACTGCTTGTAGTGTAGTTATGTGAAATTAGTAATGGATTCATTAACTCGTTTCGTAAATTGAGTATGCATTTAAAGGGGTAGGATAAAAGAGCTTGATGTGCTGTGAAAACAAATGATAACTTGCATAGAGCATTTATTGAACTGTCTCATTCCGACACTGAAAAACATCAACATGTGAGTGTCCAGTGACTGCATTTTGATGATTAGTGAAGAAAGACAGATGAATGCGATTATGCTCGAAGATCAAAAGAGCTATTAATAATATGCAGGATGTTCACCAAACCTTCTGTTGTTTGCTGGTTTTTAAGAATCCTAACGTAAAAAAAAACTTGCGGGTGAAGTACTTTTTTCAAAAATATCTTGATTGTTTCATGCTTACAATGTCTTGCAGGCTTTGCAAAGAGAGTATTAAGGGTGAGAGTGAGAGACTATTGGGCATGACAAAAAAATACACATTTGTTTGGAACAGCAGAAAATGGCCGGGAAAATTTATAAGTTGACCTTCGGGAAAAATGTTCAGGTTTTTTATAGGGAAAATCCATCCATTTTTAGACCTAAATTAGCAATGGTTTTAGTTGGTTCCTCTATACGTTTCCTTTGCAGCGGACTGAGGAGATGTGGCCGAAGAAAATTTGTCCTTGAGGACTGCACCTGAGCACAGATTCTTGAAAAATTTCCTTGAAAAAAACATTATACCTTTGTATTTCGCTTTCTTTACTTGGCGCGACAAAATCTTTGCTCGTAGTGAATTGAAGCTTTGCTTTTGCAAGGGATGTTGGCTGTTTGCTATTGTCCATGTACATTTTCATTGCTAACAACAGTATCTGTGTTAAGTTATTTTATGAAATAAGTTATATGTGTGTGTGTGTATATATATATATATACTGTATATACCTGTTTATATATGGGCCTACTGTATATATACCGACAGTGTGAAAATGCACCACTATTAATGACATTTTGAATTTTGAATTAATATACTGAGGGTTTTATAACTGCACTTCATCAGATGGGGTTGCTGTCACGGATTGACTCATTTGCAATGTGTGATTAAAATATAGTCTCATGGGGGGCAAGTAAATGCTGTTTTCCTGTTTTTTTCTTCTGGTTTTTAGGCTGATGGTGCAAATCATTATGACATATTACTCCCCCTCACGTTTTCAAACTCGCTACGGCCTGGCCTATACAAGACAGCCAAGCCTCACACATATACAATATACACGAACACACAGGAAGTACATCTCACCTTAATGATGGGCTGTGTGGTGGTGGCAGCTTGCGTTTGTGAGTGTGTGTATCTGTGTGTGTGGTAATGATGCGATGCTGGCTGGGCTGTCTGTAGAGAACTCCTCATTTGCAGTCTGGGAGGCCTTTGTTGTTTTGTGCAGACAGTGTTGTTACGCATGCAGGAATGTCTCATTAAGAATTAACGTGGGCATCCTCAGTAGCGACAGAAGAGAGCGAGAGATAGATCAATCCCCACCCCAACGCCAGCCGGCCCTCCAGCCCGAGCGGCTTGATTATCAGGAGTCATTTGCAACCTCCCCATTTGTCCACAGCATGCTGGTTATGATCTCATTCTAAAGCATGCAGGGCGACTATCTCTCTTGGTAGAAACATCGCCGACCATCCTCATTTGGTCATTACACCGCCGCTACCAATAAACACCACCTTGCTGCCACAAACGGATGTGTCCGTGCTGCCGTTTTGATGCTCCTTGAGGCATGTAAAATAATTGTTATGTATTCTGTCTGGATTTGTCCTTTTCTCCTTAGATCTACATTGGAGTCTATAATTTCGTGTCAGACAGTAATGTCTTATTTGAGTGCTTTTGAGCCTGCTCAGGTTGCCGGGGACGGCGGTGTCTCACCCATGCATGAGATCAGTTCATCGTTTTATCCCCTCGTCTCTGTTCATTCCCGGGTGTCAAGGCAACAGTTGCAGTTGATGAGATGAGCGTAGATGCTCCATAACTTCAAAGCCTCCCGGAGAGCGGCACGCCGTATCGATTTCCCTGGTGTTTAAAATGTAAAACGTAAAGATTTCGGTGCGGTTTGATTGGAATTGGTGTTGACCGGCCATAAGTGATGGATTGCATTTGAAAATCTCCTTCCCGTGGCTCAACGAGGGGAAAAATCAGAGGCAAAGGAGGAAGTGCCAATGACCATGAGAGTTCAAGTGGCTGATTGAACTGTTTGAAGGCAGCTGGACCGAATCAAACCAGCAGAAGAGAGCGCCATCGAGGAATCTTTCCAGACTTCAACAGCGTAGGTGAGGAGAAAGGCCCTGCCCCCTTCCCACTTCACAAGAAGGCCACGAGCCCTTGGCATGGATGAATCGCAATCTCCCGCGTTCTTTGTGTGACCCATACATGCACTCCAGCTCACGAGTGCATCATTGTACCAATGATCGATCGAGTGCGTTTCTGTTAAGTGCATGCGATTCTCGTATTGTGCGCTTTTTTGCAAGGTAAATATCGTAAAGTTGCTCTAACATCATTATTTGTGAATTTGGTCACAATCTTATCCGTGAATCTATTGCCTGCGCCACTCATTGCTCTGTTCGCCTCTGCTTTACATGAGTTTTCTGACCTTAGTGGTTGGAAGCTGTTAGCTAGAGGTGTTTATTCTGTAGCATTAAGGCCGCCTGGGCGTTAAAATAAGCTGAGGAATAATACATTACATGCAAGAATATAACTTTATGCCGCAGCCTGCGCCTATCCAGCAGAAACGGCAGCCGCTGATTGGCTGGCAGTGACATGATTTATGATCCTGTTTTGCGCATCAGCAGCGCAGGGGTAGCCGTGGCGAGGGCCTGCTGGAAATGATACATGGCATTCTAATTGAAGAATCCTCGGCGCATCCTTCCTACAGTAGGAATGTGAATGCTGTTAATTCAGGAAAGGTGAAAAATCACCACTTAATGGGGTGAATGATGGAGGTTGAGCAGCCTGCTGTAGGCAGCGTTCATGATGCATATACAAAAATGACTATAGGAGAGCCGAACTCCCTCTCTGAGCTGTATCAATGCATGGCAGACCTCTCTTTGAATTGCAGGATTTAGAAAGCGGAATTAGCTCTGAAGTAGGAAAAATAAGGTGAAAAAAATGGATTTGTCCAGCTATGGTTTTAAAAGTAGTGCATTTCGTATTTCTTGCAAATAACCGTTCACTGTGGACCATACACCATATGTGAACCTGAACCACAAAACCAGTTTTAAGTAACACAGGTATATTTCTATCAATAGCCATAATTATCAAATTTTCATGTATGCCAAAAATCGTTACTACCTTAAATATATCAAAACTTATTTTTTTATTAGTAATATGCATTGCTAAGAACTTAATTTCATCAACTTTAAAGGCAATTGTCTCAATATTTAGATTTTTTGCACCCTCAGATTCCAGATTTTTAAATAATTGTATCTTGGCCAAATATTTCCATATTCTAACACACATGCATCATTTCCATACATCAGTGGAAAGCTTATTTATTCAGGTTTCAGATGCATAAATCTTAATAATAAAAAAAATTTATACTAAATGCTTTTGTGTTATAATTTATTTAGGTTTTTTTATATAATGTAAGATTACAACAAGTAGTAGTATGTATATACATACATACATTTGCACATACACCTGTATATTTAAATTGTATAACCTGTTTTACTCACTTTGAAGTAATATAGTATATGTATGTATATACAGCAGTACAGTATACATGTATATGTCTGCAAATTCTAATAATTCCTTTTGCTTATATATTTACAATGCTGTTTTATATTATATGTAACATCATGGAATGAGAGAATTTGCACACTCATTGTTATGTTCATTCATCTTCCTGCAATATACATTTTCATTGCTTTAGCCGCCTAATGTTACAAGGTGTGCAAGAAGTGTGATTCTGTCCATTTCACTGCAAGTTATAAATTTTAAATATGATGGAATTATCAGTTAGCTGTTCAGACTGAATCCCCGGAGTGGGCTGGTGCAAAACTCTTTTCCAATACAACCAGATTACTGCAGATAATTGTGTTACATAGAGTATTGATTGGAAAATTGTTGTACTCCGGAAACATCTAAACACACAATTTCTCTGCTCTCTTTATTGCGCTCTGTCCTACAATGGCCCCTGTATTCTGAGAAGCACCTCTCAGTGATCAGAAAAAATATGAATTATATATGTATTGTAATAAAAGAAAATCTAGAGTTGAAACATCAGAGAAATTACTTCTTCACAAGAATCTATTGATCACTTTATATCAAAGGGGAATGTTTGACATAAGATTACCTGCCAGTTTGAACATTAGGTACACTGTGTTATAGCCTGGGGCCGTTGTACGTCTGCCAAAGGGACTGTAAATAAGGCAAAAGCTGTAAGTACCTCTGGCTTCAAATCAACGCTAGCCCAAACCAAAAGCAAAGGTAAACCTTTATTTGATGCAATTTTTTAACCTCCACCCATTCCTATCCAGACGCACGTCCGAGATTGAATTTAAAAGCCCCCCAGATGACTGAAGCTGCCTCGGAGGTTAGGATGATGACACCTACAGGGGCCGTTTCATATACTGTAGTATAACAGTCTGGCTCAAAGTCGCACAGATGTGAGGTGGAAACAAGTGTCCGGTATTAAAACACGAGAACGGGCCAAAACGCTCATATTCATTTGTATGGCCTCTTCACTAAGCCGTCAGAATTAAAAACATGTTTTTCCTCCTCCATGTGCCGGCAGAGCACCCTGGCGCTCTTAACAGACAAATTTCAGAGGTGGGGCTCGGTGAAAAGCAGTATCCCGTTTATGTACTTCCAGCACTCTTGACCTCTACCTGTGTTGGCTGGTAAGAGGAGCAGAACCGGCTATACACAATTTATTTGCTCTTGCCGGTTCGCTTGTAGGATGTACCGAAAGGCTTGAAGGCTTACACTAAAACAGTTTTTTTTTTACCCCATTAAAACTAAAAGATGAATTTTTAATCAATCTTTTCTTTTGCCCTGCATCTCTCTCTACCTATAGTTATTGCTTATGCTGATTTTTAACAAGATTTTACCTTGAGGTTCTCAAATCTCGTTGCTGTGTTTGTGTTTATGAAATATTTAGTGGTTTTATTTGGCTCTTCAATTTCCTATGGCTCTTGTTTAAACGGTTTGGACCTTGCAGAGCTATAAATTAATCATTTGTGGCCGTGGATTTTAGTATTCGGTTTTTAGTTGCCCCTCTTTGAAACCTCCCCCAAGACATCACATCTGATGTCCTTCATAATGCCGCAGACATCCGCAAAAACCTCAAAGCCTTGATACACTATATATTCATTGCCACTCAGTAAGCCTCAGACAAAAATCATCCCCCTTGAAAAAAATGCACCTGTACGTTTGAGCATGCAGCGTTTTTGTTTGACCACAGTAGTACTGCGATATACTGTAAAGTGGGTTGTATCCAGCATTAAACCAAATGTAGAAATTCAACACCCTTTTGTAATATACATCTATAGTGATGTGTTTAGCATGTACACTTGATATTGATACATTAAATGGACTAAGTGCAGAGCAGTGTTTTGTTTCTTGCCTTGCCAGGGCATGTGTGTCAGGCACAAAGCAAAGAGTGCCATCTATTGATGGAGACAGGAATTTCTATTTCAGTGAACAAAAGACAGGTTCTCTGCACTGCTGTATTTTGTAGGGAAAATATTGATATTAAATAATGAAATTTAGTAGAAAAAAAATAATAAATAAATAAACACTAGGAATCAGTGCTTTATGTCAAATATCATATACCCTTAAAAATGTATGATATCATCAATGATTTTTTGTGACACATTTTAAATATTGATTTGTCAGTAATCAAATGAAACAGAGTAAGTGAACCTCTCTCTTCTCCCTCTCTTTCTTTCTTTCTGTGTGTGTGTGTGTGTGTGTGCGCGCGCGTGTTTGTAGTGGTGTCAGAGGCCTGGGCAGTGTATGAAAGCATTATGAAAGACCAGACCAGAGCCTCAGGCAGTTCTGCATCACCCAGCTCCAGCTCACATTTTACAGTTAGATATACAGTATTAGATACTTGTCACTTAGCTGATGCTTTTATTAGCTGACTGTAATTTCTGCCTCATTATAACAAAGTGGACAGAAAAAAAAAAAGGTTTCCTGAACCTGCTTTGATCAGTCAATTGATTAGTACAGCCCAAAACTCACACAACTGGTTAAATCAGTGTTTCTGCATCAGTCCATCGTGTTACAGTAGGTCCCACCTATAAATTACTTATTATATCCTCAGAGAGTTAAATAAACATTTGAAGTTAGAGTAAGGAATTTCCAATAGAAGTAAATTGGGTCCATTGACATTGCTTAATGCCACACAACTGAACTATTACATTTAGAGTTGCTTTATAGTCTTGTTTTTATGTATCCTTTTCTGTTTTCTGTAAGGTTATTAACTAGTACTAGTAAACGATAAATTGTCCAACAAGGATACCAAGAAGCTGGAGCTCAAAAGTCATAATATTTCCACTACAAAAATTGTATTTTAAACATATTGCATATACAGTACTGTTCAAAGGTTTTGTAATGCTTTTCAAAGGAATCTTTACATCCTCAACAAAGCCGCAGTTATTGTAATGAAAAATTTTACTCCAGTCAGGCAATCCTTCGGAAATCATTGTAATGTGCTGATCAGGTGCCCAAGAAACATATTTATTATTAATACTGAAAACTGCTGATTGTTTTGTGCAAACTGACGCATTAAGATTCTTTCACTGTTCAAAACGGAATTATTTTATAACATAATAAACTACTTTCATTTATAATTTTCTCTCTTTTTGATTCTTTTTAATGCTTGCTTCCAAGTGTTTAAGAAAAGAAAACATTATTCAGCAATCTCTGTTGAATAAGCAAGCAAGCTTTACTTATATCAAACCTATTTCTTTAAAGGTCACTTTTGACTCTACCTGGAAATCCTGTGTGATTCCATCCGTCTCATCTTACCTACAGAGTTACATCTCACCTTACTGCACCCCGGCCTCCAGCTGAGCCGGCCCTCTTCCTGTAGACTCCCTGCTTCTTTCTTTCTGCTGTTATGTGTGTTTTGTGTTATGTGTGAGTCAGTGTAAGTTCACAGCATCTGGGTGTAATCTGCACATACGTCAGTTTCAGAGCAGCATGTGCTCCTGTAACAAATGCTTTGCCCTTTGCAGTATTTAGTTTGATCTATGTTTGCCGGGTGACTAATCAGTCTAATTTAGGGTTTCATTTTATTTATTTATTTATTTTTTTCATGTTGTTAACATGCACGCTCACTGCTCGCAGACTGGATCTCATGTTTGGCTTTGCTCAGAAATGTTAATTATTAAGCCAAAAGCATGATGCCAAATGTGTTTCAGCTGTTTCTGGGAACTCCCTGGTTCCTCCTACTCGTTCTCATGCTCTCTTTGGCTGGGTCCCGAAAGACGAAAAATGCTGCCTTCAAAGATGGTATACAGAGATAGGATGGCAACAAGGCACTTCCAAATCTACAGTATCATGTCATGTCCACTAAGACAGGATCTGTCAGTCCTGTGAATGCACTTGATTGGTGGGGTGAAATACATTAAAAACTGCTGTTAAAAAAGTTAGGGCTGGTAAAGGATTTTTTTTTTTTTTTTGGACCATTTGACGTTAAAATGATTTTTGCACCAGTCTTGGTGATTTATAAGGACAAACATTTGCATAATTAATTAATGAAATGGTGATATAATGATACAATTAATGATATTGTATGGCACAGGTATTACATATGTGAAGGTAGTAAGGGCATTTCCTGTGTCCCTGCAATTTAAAAGGCTTTAAAAACATACTGAATGCATACTGAAAGCATACAATGCTTTTTTTTTTTTTCAAAAATCTAAAAATGTGGAAACTTTACTGAGGGGTGGGATCGTTAAAGGGAAATAGAAAATACAGTTTCTACAGTATAAAAACCATTACGCCTATGGGGAGTCTCCATGAACCACCTTTTCCAAGATGTATAAATTCACACAAAACGCTACTGATTTAGTCGTTGACTAACCGAGACAAACCTTTTTTCCCTATTCCTCCCCCTCCCAGTTCCCTTTTACCACAATCCCAGTTCTAACTGTGAAAGTGGTCCAACATGACCCAATCTGTAACATTACTGAAATGTTCAAATGCACCGCATATACTCTCACACAGCATTTCTGAACACGTGTGTCACTCTCTCCCTCGGCCAAACTCAAATCCATCCTGACATATTGTTTGGAATCACTACTTTCCTCTCAGTGGTCTCCGCAGCGAGTGGACTCACGCTCCAAACCCTTTATTAAAGCCATTTCTGCACAACAACCTACATGCACTGCAATTATTCATAAACCATCATTCAAACCGCCAGCAATCTTTCGAGCTCCATCATATAAGCTGACTGATTGTGGCTGAATAGGCATTTGTGAGGTGTGTGTTTAAGTCTATTTTATCTCTTACCCCCTGCCATTTGACTGCACTAATGCAGAGGAGGGGTGACCGCACGCGCGTTTGAGCCCCTCGGTATGTCCAGTGGAGGTTGTGGAAATTGTAATAATTTGTTGTATTGATCTCTGTTTGCCACGGCAGCCAGTTCCCATTGTGGCAGAGCAGAAATAGACACTTCATCGATTCCCTCTTTATAGCCAGACTTCCAGGCTTGGGAACGAGGCTCCCTGTTGCCGCGGGTGCCATTGTCTCCTATGCAGAGAAATTTGAATGACCTCTGATAAAACCATCTTTACGCCAGCCCCCTCGGCGCGAAGGAAAGCTTTGCCTTAATCCAACTTCAGGACCGCTGCCGCATTCTCTGATTTAAGATTAGTGCCCGCTACCTGGTGGGCTTGCGAGGGGTGTCATTACGGCTGATTTAAGATGCCACAGTTACAGTGGGACCGAAGATGGATGTCAGAAAGCTTTGTACGAATGACAGTGTTTGAGACCGCTCTCAAGTTTCATGCTAATGTCGCTGAATGAGAGTCATTATGTGTTACTGTGAGAATGGAGATTTGATCTGGATCAGAATAACAGACCTGGGAGCACAAGAACTTTCTGGGAAAAGATTTATGAGTCATTCTGCACATTTGGATGTGCTGATGTTTTGGCCATGTGTTGGTGTAGGGTTTTTAAACTTGAAAGGGGATATGTCGGTATGTTTTGATTTTATGTTGAGATTTGGTGCTCTCATGGGGGTGGATGTTTGAATCGGGATTGTGTGATTTACTTATCCCATTTCCCAATACTTTAATATTATTTCTAACAAATAATATTGGTGCAGAAACAATTTCACTCAGAAATAAGTTAATAAATGGCAAGTAAAACATGAAATTAAAAGCAAAATATCACACTAGAAAACCAGAAATATTTTATTGCAAAACAATCTTTGTAATCCAATCAATTTTGTTTACAAATTTGTATTATTAATTTTACAACAAAAGAGTGTTAGTAATACTTATTATTATTGTTATTATTAATAATAAATTATATTTTCCAATGTGCAGGTACCATTTATTCCCCTCCTTTTTTCTTAACTTTTTGACTCCAAGGTCCCCCATTTTCTTCAAAGTAAATCAAAGGCCAGTTGCTTCAGGATTAAGGATGAGCAAACTTATATATATAATATAATAATAAATATATTAATAATAATAATATTAATCATAATAATAATAATTTAAAGCGTGGCATAAGTACAAAAGGTGTATTTCCCCCATGGAGTTTAACAGTTTTATTTATTTAGTTAACAGGTATAATCACAAAAAGTTTGTAAAAAAAAAAAATATAATTGGTAGAATGACATTGGAAATAATAAAATAAAATATTTTAATAAAATAAAATCAATTGTGTGTTTAGGGGTGAATGGCAATAAGAAATATCTTGATTTTTTGTCTTATTTTAAACCCATTTAAATCATTTGAGGCCCCTTTGAAAATTTTCTGATGCCTCCTTTTGGACCAACCTATTTTTAATATTCAAAATATCTGTATTTCTTTACAGTATCATCAAATTCTTTTATCACTCAGGTGGGTAGTAGCTCATTAAAACGTAGAAAAAGAAGTGTTGATATTGCAGTTGCAGGGGCTGTTACTGTGTTTTGCTGGGGGTGGAGCAAGAAAAATGAAGATGCTCCGACTTCCAGAGCCTCCACGCTCCAGGTAAAACCATCTAACTCCGCTCCCTTCTCTGCAGAAAGCACTTGCAGGAAGAGACGAGGCCAAAGAGCAGGTGAGAACGACATACATACACACACAGTCTTGGTCCTCTTACACTCTCAAGTGTGACACCCCAAACATCCATAAAGGCCAGCAGAGTCTGTTCCTACACTTCTCACTCACAGCCTTAAAGGTCAGCTGTGTCCAAGTCCCAGCATTTACGAATCACACACACATACAGCACACACACACTCACCTACCGACATACACACATAAGCGTGTTCGCCGTAGGGCCGTGACCGTGGCTTGTTTGTTTATTTATTCATGCACTTGAAGCCCCTGTCAGCAGGCCGGTTCTCCTCGGCAGGAGGTGAACTAGAGGATTTGCAATGTTCTCGGCTCTGATTAGCAAGGAATGTCATGTGACAGCACAAGGATTATCTTGTTCTGGTATGAGAGGACTAAATGTGGAAAGGTACTTTAGAGCCTTAATTCCAACATGTAATATTTCATAATGTCGTACATGCGGGTCTCAGATTGGATAACTGTTGTCAGGTAGGCGCTTCACAAAGCCTGAGACTTTATTAATCCAGGTCCCTGCAAGTTCCTTCGAAATCATTTAAATTCCCTTCAACTCCTTCTGTCTTTTTCGCGGTTAGAAACTTCCAGTGATAAATAATGAATGCTCCTCTCTTTCTTTTTCTCCCTCCCTTTCTTTTCTTTGAGGTGTGAGGTAAGCTAAATACACCAGTGGCTTCACAAAGGTAAAGCTTGAAGTAGCTTAACCGCGACTGGGAGAGATCGGGATCATTTTTATGTGTCGTTTGATCTGTGATGGACCCTGCGTACGCTCGCTAATTACGCTGGGCTGTGACAGTGTCGTATCGACCACCCAGCGCTCTCATCACCTCTAGAAGAGAGACAGAGAGCAGCGAGAAATGAGAGAGATAGAGTTATAATCAGCTACCTCACACCTTCACTTCACACATATCACACAGCAACACTCTCTCGTTTGGGAAAAATCAAGTATTTATTTACCTCATTGCCTTTGTTTGCTTAAAAGGAAACCGTTCTGTGCACTAAGCATACTAAGGACACACATGCGCAAGTGACACACTTTAATTTTGGCACCCATATTAGCAGATAACAAAATTTATAGTGCTACATACAGTAGCATATGGTTTCAGTACAACAAAATGCTCTGGGAATCTATTTGTATACACGATCTTTCACTATATAGGTTAGTGGAGCAAACTATAAATAATAGGCAAACTTTCATTTTCTGATTCTCATGCAGTTCCAAAAGTTTTTTTCTTTATTAAAGGGCTATGTGTTTTGTTCCAGAGCATGTATTTCCTTCTTGTATTTCTTTTGTGGAAAATAAGTTATGGTAGATATGTAGCATTAGCCTAGCTAAAATTGTGTTTCAGCATTATATAAAAAAAAAAAAAAAAAAAAATCCCTTGGAATATATTTTTGTGGTCTAATGCTACATACAGTCTATACAGTGTTATTTCACCAAATCAAAAAACCTAAAAGAGCAAAATAAAATATTTACCAGTGAATGGTAATGTGATGTAAATTTGATCCCACAATTATCAAATTTGCAATACTCAATACACTGTAGTAAATCTTTTTATTGTCATTATAGGGCTAATGAAACACTTGCTGTTGCTTCTGCACTGCTTACACTCTCCTTGTGTGTGTGTGTGTGTGTGTGATGTGAAACAGACCCAATTGCTGTCAAACGCAAGGTTTTAAATATTCATCATTAATGCCAAAGCAGCTCTGGATTAAGTGCTTGTAGATTTAGCAGCACCAGTGATGTCCACCGCAGACAGGCCTGTGGAATTCAGTTCATTTGCTTCCTCTTTTATTTCAAGCAATCCATAGCTGTGTTTATTTTAGGTAAAATTGCCACCTACATTGCAAATGAATCACGCCATCCAATCCTTAAAAAAGATGAAGCATCTCCGGTTTATCCGATCAAAGCTTTTAAATAGTAAAAACAGCAGCTGGCTTTGTCGGCAGCCCGGATAAATCTATATTACAAATTGCTTTTGTGAGAACTGGATGAGCAGCCGATTTTTTTGTATTGAACTTTTGTCCTATTCAGTGACCACAGTGGGAAAAGGATACTGATCCGCTAGCTGGATCAATACAGACCCGGAACACTCTCTAGCTCTCATTCTTCAACACACACACGTTTTGTGGGAATACTTTAAACACACACAGTAGGGCAAGATGGGCAGGTGGTTCACCAGACAGTGTCGAGTGCCCTCTCTCACTATTATTGTGCCTTATTTTTTTTTGGGTCCTGTTCATTCGTCATGCAAGCGGTGGGATAACGCACATCATTTTAAACACAATCATCTCTGTTCGTGTTGCGGTTCACGTGTGTCGCCTCATTACATGTAATAGCGTGATGAGATGTGTGTATGGATTCATAACATTAAAATGTCAAAAGAATTTTAAAGAGTCCATTTCTCGCTCCTGTGTGAAATGAAGCAGTTTGTGTAGCCGTCTCTCTCTCTCTCTCTCTCTGTCTGTTGCTCTGATGGCATCATTACTCCTAAGTGCCCACCCTGGCGCATCAGCTGTCAAATTAGCACGCTGCGTTTTAATGATTCACCTCATCTACCAAATAAAGCGTACCCATTGGCTCATTATTGATCTTCATTTACCCTGATTGGTCCCACTCGCTGGAATGGCACCGATTAAAAATCCTTTGGAAACGCACAGTCGGCGGAGAGATGATGGGTGAAAGTGGGCACAGAGGGGGATAGGAGAGGTGCTGGCTAAATGCAAACATGATTGGCATGTTCTCGGTTGGTGTGCGCGGTGTCACAGGTCGTGGTGCCGTGTTTCCGTGTCCTTCAGGCCTCTATTAGTGAGCCGAATGCAGCGGGCTTATGGCCGTCATAAAACTACAGTCCCTCACCATAATGGCCATTGACATTAGCAGCACAGTCATTATACACACTCACTGCTAGAAAACAGCAACTGGCGAATTGGATAATTTGACTAATTTAAAAGCTTTTAAATGAGGCTGACTGTGCGATTGAAGGTTTAATTGACTAATCACGTTATTTAGATGTGGTTTCTACCTGTGATATAGTTTCTGAAGTGCAGTTATACTTCTATGCACCTATGCTTTGTAATAATGCTGATTTAATGCCGCATGCCTAAATGCAGCCTCAGCAGACTGATGTGTTTTAATGTAAGCTTTATTTTCCGCAATATTGCTCATCTAATGGCAGTAAGGGCGAGACACACTTCTCTGCTTTTCTCAGACACTTTAATTAGCAGCTCCCATTAAAGGTAATACACATTTACCATGAATGAGCCCGGCGTCCGCATCAAGTGATTGCATTCCTCTCCACCATCAGATGCTTTCCAAATGAGGTTCTGCAGGAGGAAAAAGAAAAGGGAAAGAGAGAGAGAGGGAGGGAGGGAGCACAAAGTTTGAAAATAATATTCTCATTCTCTCTTTTTCCCCAGTGTGTTTTCTAAATTCATTTATATTAATGTCACAAATCTCCTAAGATGAGGGCAGATGTTCTCCCACCCACGTTGCACCTGTGGGACTGGTGTTTTAATTTAGCCTGACTTCACCGCAATAAACTTTTATATCATTCTTTTATTAGGTGTTAATATTAGACTACCTCTCAGCCTGCTACGGCTTTATCCAATGACTTTAATAAGCACTACAGGCTTTTTTGGACTAGCAAAGAGCAACACTTACATTTCTACATGTATGCTAACTTCCTTTCGCTCTCGGTGTTTAGCTGGCAGATGCGTTTAGTTTGGATTGTCTATCCTGAATTCACATCTTTCGTTTTTTAGGTTTTTATTTTTGCACTCTGTTACTGTGGAAGACTATCAGATGCTAGAAACCTTGTCACTGATTTAGCCGCTAACTTTTGGTAATTATGTTGTACAATCATGAACTAATGAGCTTCATTAACACAGTGTTGTTTTTCTTTTCCATGTTTTGGTCACTTGCTTTTGTGACTGAAAACAAGCTGGATCCATTCTTTAATATCCTGCCAGGCCTTCAGGTTTATTCTATGGACACATCAAATATTTCTAGCGAGATTTAAGCCTGGAGCCCCCAAAGGCTGTGAAAATGTAAAAAGCCTTTGTTCGTCAGTTCTTACTGGGCTTACTTCCTGTTGTCTGCTGTATATTTTGTGTGTGTGTTGCACCAGGAAATCTTAAATTGTAACTGGAGCAAGACTACAATGAGAAACCTCAAGATTAGTGCCATTCAGAAATTTGGCATCAGTACTTTTTTATTATTATTTTTTTTTTAAATGTATATTTTATTTATACTTATTCTCAGTAATGCTGCATGCATTTGCTCAATACAGAAATAATACAGCAATTAAAAAATAACATATATTTCATATATTTTTGTAAAAATACTCAATAATGAAATGTTACAAAATATTAAACACATACTGTATTTAATTTTATTTATGCATCTATTCATCTATTCTAAAATATTCTTAATATTTTGATAATTAAACATTCACATTTTAAATTTAGTTATTTTAAAGCTGGTTGACATTATTTCAGTCTTCAGTGTCACATGATCGTCAAAAATTCATATGCTATAATATGCTATATATTTCTTATTGTTAAAAAAAATAGTTGTGCTGCTTAATATTTTTGTGTTTTTTAGGACTATTTGATTAATAGAAAGTTCAATAAAACAACAGTTATTTACAATAGAAAAATAATAACTAGCCTAATTGGTAACACTTTATAATAACTACACACTATGAATCATTAGTTAAGCATTAGTAAATACTTAATTCATCCTTTATAAACCATTGTTTCAACGTTATTATGCATTAGTAAGCAGTTTACAAGTGTGTTTATAAATGCCTTGTTCTTGAGCATTGATAAAACATGTCCCTGCTGTAATTCATAATGAATTCAGGTAGCTATAGAATACCAACCTGATCTCACGGCAATTCGTACATATTTTACGAGGTGGCTAATTCGTACGTATTTGTACGACCTTTATTCTAAATCGTACATATTTTACGAGATGCCAATTCTCTATGAATTTCTATGAATGACCTAAACGTAACCCCGCCCCTAAACATACCCATCACGTGGTTTTAGACAAATCGTACAAAATCGTACGTGTGAGGTTGTACGAATTAGTACGAATTGGCACAAATTTGGCACCTCGTACGAATATGTACGAATTGGTCGTGAGACTGTGTTGAGAATACCGTTTTTGTTGAATCTACCAAAAAGGAAGCAAATTGGATCAAATCTTGTCTTCTCGGATATCCATTTCTTCAAGCACAGGGGGAGGCATCTATATCTTATCTCCTGGGTAAGCTTTGTATAAACAATAAATAAACAATAAATACTTGTTTTCGCCCAGCTTATGATATGAAAACAGGAAGCAATTTTCAGCCTGAAGTAATAACACTGGCCTGTAAGTGCTATATTTTGGTCTCTTCTTCATTTTTAGTTTTATATGTTGAGTTCAGAATTAATTTACCATCAACATATTTCATTCCAAAGGCAACCTCCATCCTCGGTCTATAATACACATTGTCCTGTCAGTGCAGACTATAAATGGGCTGTAGATAATTGCAGGGGGGTTCTCTAATAGCGGTCAGGGTGAGCAGAGACGGGGCCCTGTCTGATGTAGGCACGCTGCCTGGTTCATGAGTTCTCTTTGTTCCTGTGTGAGTGTTTTTCTATGGGGCATTAAACTTGTCTGTCCCCCAGCCTGAGAATATGAAGCCAACCTGCCAGAGGATTATTATGGCTGGAGAAATGGTCAAGCTTGATGAATCCAAGGGAAATTGGCTTTGAAACAGCCTCATCTGCTTGGGTCAAAGCCATTACTTGCTATATCTTCTAAGTGGATTTTGAGTGTTGCAGAATTAGTTCAGAATTACCTGTACTGGACAGACATTTTGCCGCCTGCTTTTGTGAAGCCAGAGCAAAACGATGGCCATTTGTCAGTAATTGCAAAAGTGATATTTTAATTATGCGGACATGCATATTGTTGGTGGTGTTCTCTATGTCAGTGTGTGTGCCCTGTGGTTGACTGAAAAGAGCTGAATGTTTTCTTTCTGTAGAGCTGATGCCAGGCGTATTCTTCATATATAGTATCATTGCATGGATAAAAAGCCATACTGATGTATAAAAAATACATTTAGCTGAAAATAGTATTTCAGTTTTACTACTTTCAAATTTAATGTTTCTATGTTACTTTTTTGCGTGAAAATTGTTAATTATACAAAATTCTTCATTGTAGACTGTTCACAAAGAAATCACAGAAGAGTGTAATGTGTTATGAAGTTGTATTTTAATATAATATAATATAATATAATATAATATAATATAATA